>JALAZF010000596.1:3000000-3337500 GCA_022829125.1 Lathyrus tuberosus
CCCGGCAGCATAATGAAGAACCATTGGGCCATAACATGAAGCCCACCCGCCTGCTTATTCCAACTACACGTCCCTAAGGCTCCTAGTCCGACTTAATTTCTGATTAAGCTCGGCGTAGGATAAACATTAGGCTCTCAATCCAAGCATGATAAATTAGGTAGACTTCCCTCCTAATCCTTGACCTTAGGGCCACTTTGCATGATAACTTGTAGGATTTAGTTTCCCCTAGACCTTGCGTGCGTCTCTCTCTTCTTTCTCAGAACACTAATCAAGACACTTAATAAGGTTAATGTGTATTGTGCATGAGCCTTGTATGTGGGAAATGAGGAATGAGGGGTTTCCTCTCATTTTTTTAGGATGTTTAGCGGACGTTCCGTCTTGGAACGATTTGCTATGCATTCGTTCCTACATCATAGACTTCGGTACAATGCAAGTTACGAACTAACTTCAATCGACTTCTGTCTAAAAAACACGAAACAAATTCAAACCTTTTCATCCTTCGGGATCATTCATTTTCAAATCATTTTCAGAAAAGAGCACGTTACTTCCGTTTTGTCGCAAACAGACATCGACCCTAACTTCCGGACGCGAACCTAACGTCGTTCATAAAAAACACTTAACCCGTTTTCCCGTAGTTCCGTGAACTACAGATGCTCTGATTCTCATTTCCAATGAGATACGTAGGCATGAGGATCCCTATCCTTGGCGAGCACACTAACAACTAACTCCCCTTTTCTCTCGCACCCTTGCGATCGAGACCAACCTGTTAATCGAACCTTTTCTCTCACCCTAGCGCGATCGAGACCCTTTTGACCCATAGGTCGAACTACGACTGCTCTGATTTCCTTTCTCTAGTCCGATTGAGGATACGTAGGCACAAGATGGCGATGTCTTGGCGAGCAACCTTCCCCCTTAGTTCGTGTCCGAACTACATTGACTCTAACTTTCCCTTTGCACGAGGGAATACGTAGGTATAGGACGGCGATGTCCTATCGAGTCACTTCTTTTTCTCTTCTTCTTCGTTTCTTCGTTCTTTTCTGTTCCCGTTCCTTTTCCTTTCCAGTAGCAGTGGAGCTCCAGATGACGACGCCCTTTGATCGAGACAACAAGCGTGGATCCTATCAAGTACGATGGACGTGTGGGGGTGCTAACACCTTCCCCTCACGTAACTGACTCCCTTACCCATTCCTCTTAGTTGTGAGACCATGTCTTTTCCCTTCCCTCCAGGTTTACGCAGTGTTACCTTTCCCTCTCTTGGGATAAATACACATTGCTGGCGACTCTGTTTCCGCGCCACTTTCGTGTTTGTACTTGGATAAAAATCCCGGGAGCAACAACTGGCGACTCTGCTGGGGACAGGTTATCTTGGGAGATATTATGACGTGCGTGTCTTGCGCATTTCAGAATGTTGATCTAGAGAGTTGTCGACTCTGGCGACCGTTTCTCTGAGGACTCAGCAACGCCTCTCCTCCCGACATGTGATAATGGCAGACCAGAAATGGAAAACCCATTACACTTGTTGATCCGAGGACCCAATGCTGGGAACTTGCATAGGATGACCTTATTTTTTAGGGGAATCAGTTGAGGCCTCCTCGATTGATGATGATGCCAAACCATAAATGGTGACCGTATCATCATTTCTCGACCTGAGAGCCCGGGATACTGAGGATCCTCGGTTTTCTAGAACCCACATGTGAGAGGGGCGGGTGTTTGCAGGTTTGCAGGTGACCTTGGCCTTCAACCTACCTGGTATTCTGGTTTTCCTATCAGTGTGGACTTATCAGCCTGGTATTCTGGTTTTCTTCAGAATAGACTTGTGAACTTATTCAGTCAGTAGCACAGCAGTTATTCAGAATATGTGGAAGCTTTGATCCCATGTCTGCTGCATTCATATTGTATTCGCATTTACATCTTGCATCTTTTTTACATATCTGTCTCCGGCCTGATCAGAGTGCTTATCCATCCTTTGTCCTCGGCCTGCAGTTGATTTCCCGACTTTTGTATCAGCTTTGGAAAAATCATGAACTCAGGGGAGCAGAATCAGTTTGTGACTAGGGTGGATGTTGAATTGATGAAGAATCAGTTGGACCAACTTGTGGAAGCTATGGACGCCATGACTAGAGGAGAGGCCAATATTCAGAGAATTGGGAATGTCATTCCACCTCCGGTGAACAATGTTGCTCAAGCTTAGCCGGTGAAAATCCCTGTTGAGAATCATATTATACAGGAGCGTACCATCGTCCGAGATGGACATTCTTCTTCTCTTGATGCCACAGACTATCAGATCTTTGCCTTCTCTGTGCCAAATTTCCAAGGGGTAATTCCAAAGGCGAAGCCTAAGGATCCACGGGCTGTTCAGTTCGATGAAAGATGTCGTGTGTTGGAAGAGAAACTCGATGCCCTAATGAAGCATGATACTCTTGATCTGAATGCTGCGAACATGTGTTTGGTGCCCAGCCTTGTGTTACCTCCAAAGTTTTGGATGCCAAAGTTTGAGCAATACAAAGGGGATAGCTGTCCGAAGCAACATTTGGTGATGTTTTGCCGAAGAATGAACTCATATGTCTATAATGATAAGCTCATGATTCACTGTTTCCAGGACAGTCTGAGTGGGGCATCGTTGAGTTGGTACATGCAGTTGGAAAGTGGTTACATTAGATCGTGGACAGACCTAGCCAACGCCTTTGTAAAGCAGTACAGTTATAATCTTGACATGGCTCCCAGCCGCCTACAGTTGCAGGGTTTGTCTAAAGCGGATAATGAATCATTCAGAGAGTATGTTCAGAGATGGAGAGAGTTAGCTGCTTGCGTTCAACCACCACTGGTGGAAAGATAATTGGTTGATATGTTCAGGGATACTTTGCAAGCACCATACTTCGATAAGTTGATTGCAACATCAAAGTTTTCTGACTTGGTAATAATTGGAGAAGGCGTCGAGTTCGGTATCAAGAGCTAAAAAATCCAAGGCGCCTCGAACTTCCCGACTAGTGAAAGTGAATCAGTTGTCAGTTCTCAAGAGGAATGGGAGGAAGAAAGTAATTCCGTCCAAGAATATCCCCCACCTCATCCTCAATATTCAGGTGTTTCAATGGTTCAGAGTCAGCAATCTTCTGGGTCTTCGTATCAGGGATCTCCTAAGAATCAATGGTCATACCACCGCCAGTCACGTCAGCACGCCTGACAAAGACCCAGGAAGCCAGAGAGGCACTTCACTCAATTGCCAACGTCACATCGTCATATGTTGCCAGATTTTATAAGAGGTGGATTAATAGTGCCAAAGGATTTGAAATCGGTACCTTTTTCGTATCCACCAAGTTTTGATGTCAACGCCCATTGTGATTACCATACAGGAGCACAGGGGCATTCAACTGAAGATTGTAAGGTGCTCAAAAGCAAAGTTCAAACACTTCTTGACTCCAACATGTTCTCATTCACGCCTCAGGGTATTCAGATCAACAATTCTCCTTCATCCAGTCAGGTGGGTTCATCAGTTCAGGTCATGAAAGAAGTCACTGAGAGCAGTTGTGCAGATGATTATCAGACTAACTTTGACGAGCAATTCTGAAGATGGCTAGCTCAGTAGAAAATCAAGATTGGAAAGCCCAGTTCCCCGAAGCTGGCAGTCTTTTATATCGTGTCATTTCTTTGCATTTGTAGTTTCTTTTCTGTTAAAGTGCAAACTCATTTGTAAAACTTGTCTGTTTTTGACTGATAATGATAATGAAAGGAATATGCATGGTTTGATTAAATCCATTTGTGTTCACTCATACCTTTTTATTGATATCCATCACTTGTTTAAGCAGGATCCGAGGGAGGATGATGAAATTCAAAGACGCAGAACTTCTGATTGTATGCTTTTGAACAAAACCCTGCTGATGATGTACAAGTATTGTTTCAACTTCCCAAACACTGGAGATATAAGGAAGATAATCCCTTGTAAACCCCTTTGATCCTAGCAGTAGGAGTTTCTTTCTGAAAATGGAAAAAACCTCAACCTTAACCTGGGGCAGGGTAGGTGTCAGTTAATTTGACCAAGCATTCAAATTTCAAAGGAGTGTCCCATTCGAGGATCAAATCACAACGGTTATCCCTCACCAACCGGAGAGTGAGGCAGTCACAACCCTTGCAAACAAGTCAGACAAGCCAGTGTCACACGATTTGTTCAAAAAAAAAGAGAAAAAGAATCAAAGAAAAAAGACAGCCCACTAAGTCGAAACTTGAAAACAAGTGACTTAGGCAAAAGTTAAGGCATCCCACTGGACTTCAAAATCGAAAGATCCAAAAAAGAATCAGTCTAGGCAAAATCAGGGAAAACAAAAGAATAAAAAGCGGAAAATAAGAAAAAAAGGGAGATGAAAAAATAAAAATTCTCGATAAAGAACAAGTCGTATGACCGCCGACACCGAAGCCAAAAGGGGTGAGTGTCACTCCGAAAACCGTGTGGGTCCTTCTATCCTCCTACCATTCATTAACCTTTTTGAAAGGTGAGCACTTGTGTCGAGTTAGCTGAACGTAGGACTGGAGAACATCAAGGAGATTGGGTGGGTTAAAACAAAACTTTAAGCCTTATATCCTTTCTTTCTCAAACCGTGAACCAGGCCACGTTACAACCTTCAAAAAACCTAATTGAGGCAGGGTTGTTTTGAAAGCATACTTCGGTAAAGATCGCGTCGAAGCTGACTCCTAAAAGGATCTTCTTACCATTCATGTTGGTATCAGTGACATTTTGATTAGTGATTCATTCACTATATGTCACAACGTTTTTCCAATGAACAGACTTGGATTTCAAAACTGTCATATGCATTGCATTAAAATTATCTTTTCAAAACGATCGATTTTACTTGCGAGTAAGTACTTGATATCAGGAAAGTTCCTGCAATGAAAAGATTGATCACGATAAGATGCAAACGCCTGAGTACTCCGTTGAGCAAGGGCAAGTCATATCAAATGGGTAATACATTCCAAGATTCAGCCAATCTGGGGAAACCAAGTCGAGATTCAACAAATCTCTCGAAGGTCAGTCACTCAGAGGAATTCCTTCGCAGATCAGCCAGTCAGGGGCAAAATCACTTCAAGGCTGGGGCAGGCCACCCCAAAAGCAAAAGGATATTCTCTTTGGAGAACGGTTAATCAGGATCATGGGGCAAGATATGTCAGATCTTCATGATACATCCTAAGGACAAGTTCTTTTTGGATTATGCTGCATCAGGGCACATTCTTTTGGTCACATCTGCAGGGTTCATGTTGATAGCTAACACGTGACGACCCAGTAGAGTCTCTCTCCCTAGCAGAGATAGCTAGATTTTTATCTCTTGGCAGAGTGTCATGAAGATCATGATTATTCTCCCAGCAAGAGTTCAGGAGTTCGCTCTCCCTTAGCCAGGTGGTGAAGTTCACTGCTCATCAGCAAAAGTTCATATGCATGTACAGGATAAGAGTGTTGGATTTGTGATCCCCCAGTTTGCGGTAAAGTTGTTGCCATATCCCCAACAGGGTAAGGGTAAGAGGTAAGTCTCCAACAGAGGAGTAAGCTCGATGATGTCCCCTAACGAGTTGATATCATCAACCATTGTTCTCCAAGCAGATTTGTTGGTGGTGGCTGGTATTCCCCAGCAGGTTAAGGGTGTTTCCCCGACCACAAGTTAAGTTCAATGATATTCCTCGGCAGGTTCGGTGTTATTGACTTCATTCCTCAAGCAGAGTTTGGTGCTAGTCATCTCAATGGTTGGGTCAACAGTGGTTGACGTCCCCGGCAGATTCCAAGTCTAATGGTTATTGGCACCTTTTTAGTAGCCGATCTGTGGGTTTCATCTTCAGAAGTTGTTATTCTTGATCCCTAACGGAGTGGGAGTTCTCTTCGGTTCATCTTCAGCAGTGGTTATATCCGGAAGGCTGTTCAGCGTGACTTCCTCAGCAGGGTTTGTGGGCTCGGAGACAGTTCAATTTGTCATCCCCAGCGGAGTTGGCCTCTTCTCTTCAGCATTTATTTTACTGGAGGGGTCCTTTTGCATATAGTAAGCATGTTTGGATTGCACCCTCAAAACGCGTAGCATTTCCATTTTGTATGGAGCATTACGCCATAGAAAAATTCAAGCATATGCATACGAAGCATAAGCCAGATTTGGTATCTTGCGCAGAAACCCAAATCAATTTTTAGTCAAGACAGTGACATATCCCCAGAGAGAATGCCGAGCCATTCCCCAGCAGGCAGTTTCTTCCCCTCAACCCCTTGACGACGTGTTCCGAGCTCAGGTTTTGTACCTTCGGATATGTTCAGTTTCTTCCCGTCAACCCCTTGACGATGTGTTCTGAGCTCAGGTTTTGTACCTTCGGATATATTCTGTTCCGAGCTCATGTTTCGTACCTTCGGATATTTTCATCTTCTTCCCGTCAACCCCTTGACAATGTGTTCCGAGCTCAGGTTTTGTACCTTCAGATATATTCTATTCCGAGCTCAGGTTTCGTACCTTCGGATATTTCATCTTCTTCCCGTCAACCCCTTAACGATGTGTTCCGAGCTCAGGTTTCGTACCTTCGGATATTTTCATCTCCTTGTCCATCAACCCTTTGATGACGATATTCCAAAAAAACAAGTTTCCTTTCCGTCATTTCTATGACGATGTGTTTCTTCGGACATGTTTCCTTTCTGTCATCCCCATGACAATGTGTTCTCTCCGTTTAGTTGTCCTTTCTGTCATCCCTATGACAATGTGTTAGCTGTGGTCAGATTTTCTTTCTATCATCTCCATGATGATGTGTCCCTACGGTGAAATTTTCTTTCTGTCATCCCTATGACAATGTGTTATCTTCGTTTAGATTTTCTTTATGTCATCCTTATGATGATGTGTTCTCTTCGGTCAGATTGTTTTTCCGTCAATTCTTTGACGATGTGGTTCTTTGGGTTTCTTTTCTTTCCGTCAATTCTTTACGTCAATTCTTTGACGATGTGGTCCTTTTGGTATCTTTTCTTTCTTTCAATTCTTTAACGATGTGGTTCTTCAGATAAATAATTGATGCGGTTTTGGGGTTCACTTTTCTTTCTCTGGGTATGTTGTCTTTCTGTCAAATTCCTTTGACGAGGTATGACTGGGCTCCAATCATCTTTTCTCCCCACAGTTTGCAAATTTTGTGGTTCTTTTTGTATTCAATCACCTTCTACCTTGAATGTCTGAAAGTCATTACTATCATCCCTTCAGGTTCAAGTTGATTGAATAGGGGCAGTTGTAGCACCCCAAAATTTGCCCTCTCTTTTTTTTTAACCTTTACTGGCTTCACTACGCCAAAATTACTCTTTGACAGCACTACATAGGCAGCGCTTTATTACAAAAGCGCTGCTATAAGTTAAAAAATTTAGAAAACACGAAAACTGTTCACTTAGAAAAATAAACGCGCGTCTAAATATAAGACCTTAGGCAGCGCTTTTGAGGAAAGCGTTTTCTAAGGTCTTATAAATTAAAAAAAAAATTAAAGGAAAATATTAGACAGCGCTTTCCTTAAAAGCGTTGTCTAAGGTCTTATAAATTAAAAAAGAAAATATAAGACCTGAGACAGCGCTTTTGAGGAAAGCGCTTTCTAAGGTCTTATAAATTAAAAAAAAAATTAAAGGAAAATATTAGACAGCGCTTTACTCAAAAGCGCTGTCTAAGGTCTTATAAATTAAAAAAAATAAAATCAAAAGCGATGTCTAAGACCCATATGAGACAGCGCTTTCAAAAGCGCTTTCTAAGGCCCACCTTAGACAGCGCTTTCATTAAAAGCGCTGTCTAAGGTCTTTTTAATTAAAATAAAGATTGAAACTGTATCAGTATTCTATACTTTTTCATTTCATTCTTTCCCTCTTTCCCTCTCTTTCTGCGAACAAGAACGAACCAGAGCTGAAACCACCGCCGTCGTCCGTCCTTTCACCGCCGTCGTCCGTCCGGCCGTCGTCCTTCCTACATTGTCCTCCACCGTGCTCCACTGTTCCGGTAAGAGTTTTTCTTTTTAAGCGAGTTTCATATTTTTTAAGCTTTGTGCGGGATTCACCGAAAGCACACTGGATCTCGTCTCTGATCCCCATCACACTTCTCCAACCAGGTCGCATCAACACAGCAACATAGCCCCGATTCGTAACAACAACAACTCGGCTCCATTGCATTCAGATCTACATCAGCAACACGAAATGGCGGTAGCATTCGACAATATTGGTAACACTTGAACTTTTTTCTGCTGCTATTTATGTGCAGTAGGGATGCTTGAGGTTTTTGTTTCGGTTTTTACGGCGTTCAATTTGAAAAAATATCTGAGCTAATATGTTTTTTAAACCATAAACGATTGGATCTCCTTGCTGATTGTTGGTGATTCTTGTTGATAAATCTTTCTATTTCGATTTGATTTTATGGCATGAATGTGCTGGTTTGTTAATTCGCGTTGTTGCTACTGCTATTATATGTTCTCTTGTTTTCTTTAATGTTTTCTTTAAGCTTTGTGTATATGAACTCTCAGTTTGGTTGAGTTTCACATGTACATGTTGGTGTTGCATTTCAAATATATATATTGGGGTATTATGCATTGCGTGTTTTTCCACATGTACTTACTGTTTTGTATATATATACTTGATTTTTGTTAATACTGTTATGAAAAACTAATGTTTTTTTTTTGTTTAAATTGTGTTTTGTAATGTTAACTAATGAAGTAAATATATTATTATTTTATTAGTATGAATTGATATTTTTTGCTTTGGACAAATTTATCTATCATCTTGTTTTAATACAAAAAAGAAAGATTAAAGAAAATAATAAAATCAAATTTCACTGTTTTAAGTTAGATTATTTTCTTAGGATTTTGCTCTCATTTTGTCAATATAATTTTAGTTAGTGATTTTTGACTTATGAATTTAGAAATCAAATCTTTTACTCTTGTCAAGTTTCAATTTCTAACACCTCATATTCTCATTTACTTCCATCATATGTTGAGAATATTTTGTTACTCTTGTAAATTTATTTATGTTAGACGACGACAATTGATCTATAAGAGGTTGAATAGTTCACTACTTTTTAATATTGTAAATCCTTGAGGTTGTTGTTCTAAAGAACTGAAATTCAAAGCAATTTATTAGGTAAATAAATATATTGTAAATCCTTAAGTCATACCTTTCCTCCTTTTGGTTTTGATTTCTATTAATTACTAATGGAAAAACCATGGATAAAAAATGGATAAGTAGGAAAATTGTGTTATGTTAGAAGCCCTGTTAGAAGCTCATTCAATGTTCTATGTTTTATCATAACTTTCCTCCTCATTCAATGTTTTGATTCCTCATATAATAGTGTTTTTGTTGACCTTAATAAGTAGGAAAACCATGGATAAAAAATGGATGGATGCCGATCGATTGTCCAAAGAGTACGAGAATGGGGTATTGGATTTCGTTATATATTATGCCATATTATATTTGTTATATAATATATTTGATATCCTTGATTTCTTTATTACAGGTTAGATGGCTACTAACGATGATCACCGGATATCCTTGAGATTAAAAGAGGAATAACCGGATATGAAGAAATGTATTGACACGTAAGTGAGATTGTTCTAAATATGAATGTGTATATTTATTTGTTTGTTTATTTATTTATGTGAATTGTTCTAAATATTCATTTATATTCATTTATATATTTATTTGTTTGTTTATTTATTTATGTGAATTGTTCTAAATATTCATTTATATTTGTTTGTTTATTTTCATTTGTAGTGTCCTCGGCAACGTAATGAAATAGATTGCAGATATTTCATGTTGAGGTTTATGAGAGACACTCTTTTTTTGGATCGAATAGAGATTCCATCCGATGTATGTATTTCTAACTTATGAGTTATTTTAATATTTAACACATATCTCTCATATAATGAAATAGTTAAAACTAAATCAAACTATGTTATATTATTATGTAGTACTTTGAAGAATGCAAGTGTGCTCATTACTCAATTTCTCAATTGGATGTAATTAAAAAGGATTGGTGTCAATACATTATGGAGCTCAGAGTTTTATAAGGTATAATATTGTACTCTTACTTTAATGGATGAGAATTTAAATATGTGTAACTTTTTACCTATAGACATTGTTGATGTATTCTTTTAATTGAATTACAATCTTTGTGTTCTTTCAGGACCTATGTAGATTTGAAGCAATGCTTTGGTTGGATGCAAAAGTACTAGTATAAGTAATATGTACATTGGTGTATATATATATATATATATTGGTTTGAATTGCCAATTGTTTTGGATATATAATTTTGGTGTAAATTGGTACATTTAAATAGGCCAAATTGGATTGATTTGAATCTCCAAATTGTGGTATTTTTCTGGAAAAAAATTGGTTGAAAAACAGGTCAAATTCTGGTTGAAAAACCTGGTTAAAATTGTGGTTTAAAAAAATTATATAAAAATTTTCGTATACCTTAGACAGCGCTTTACACTAAAAGCGCTGTCTAAGGTGGGGCTTAGAAAGCGCTTTCACAAAAAGCGCTGTCTAAGGTATGCCTAAAAAAGTTCAAAAAGGTGGGGCTTAGACAGCGCTTTTACCAAAAGCGTTGTCTAAGGTATACCTAAAAAATGTCAAAAAGCGCTGTCTAATGGTACCATAGACAGCGCTTTTCATTAATTATACCCCCTTTAGACAGCGCTTTTGTTATTACCCAAAGCGCTGTCTAAACCTTTAGCATCGCAGGTTTAGACAGCGCTTAAAAGTGCTGTCTAAGGCCAAAAAAAGCGTTGTCTAAGGTCTTGTTTGGCGTAGTGCTTATGTTTCCTTTTCATTTACATCATTAGGCCATAATTCATAATCATATAGTGCATTGGACTTCTAAGACATGGGATTACAACATTTCTTTAAATAAGGATTTTTATTTGCAAGAGTTTGAAGTCTGGTCCTTGTAATATTCTTATTCAGAGGATTCATCAAAGGCTTTGGGTCAGAGGTTCATTGGTGTGAATCAGGGTTTAATTTCTTCTCAGTTCAAATCATCTTCTTCAAGATTTATCAGTGTACATCAAGGTGAATTAGGGTTTGTTTTCAAGGTTGAGTTGTAGACGTCATCAGGTCGTCAAGCAAGGGTTCATGTGAGGATCAAAGATTCGGAGGATGTTTGATTCAGATGTTTTGTTTCAGTGGCAAGACTGTTCAGTTGTAGCTGTGTGCGCTTTATCAGAGACTTGTGAAAAAGTTTTGGATTGGTTTTGGATTCATTTGACTATCCATTGGCTAAACCATGTTCTTATCCATCTTTCGACTATCCACATTTTAACCATATTCAATTTCAATATCTATTAGAAACCATTTCTCTATATCCATTTATCTTTCGAATCCATTTTTCGAAACCAACTATCCATTTTCACATCATTAACCAAAACCATTATCCAACATCCATTTCAACTTCATTTCAATAACTATGTTAACCATTTTTTTTATCCATTTTTAATTCAAGTCATTAACCATATCCACTTTCTAAAAAAAAAGGCCAAGCCCACATCCATGTCCATATCCATTAGACCACATCCAAATTATTAAACCAATATCCATTTATTAAATCAATTATCCATTTTCAATCTTCATGCTAATTTCAAGTATCACAAGCCATGACAGCCTCATGTTACAAATTGCCAAAATGCTACAAGTTTTTGCCAATACCAAGACACAATGAAAGGCCCATTATTTTTCCATGATATCAAAATTGCAAGGGATCCTATGATGAAAACAAGTGCTAAAATGAAGTAAAATGAATTCATAGATTAAATGCCAAAATTCTGCACGTGAGCATTAAAGCACAAATACAATATGAAGCCAATACAAGAAAAACGCTAGCTGTTCCAAATGCAATCAGTGTGAGTAAACGGCATCATAAGCTTTCATGATACGACGTCACGAGTAGTACAAGCTACTGCACGTCCAATTCATCAACCAAGTTTGCAAAACCATTTCAAAAGCAGATCAGAACGCGTGACAGCTTATTTCCTAACAGAAGTTCAATAGAAAAAGCCTATTCTACCCCCTCCAAGGATCCCGGTATAAAGCAGCAGGGGGATTCACGCACTTTTGACCATTCTCATTAGCCTCCAAATCCAATTTCTGCAGTATTCCTTTTATCATCACTCTTTAATTCACAAAGCTGCAGAAAAGAAAAAGGAAAACAAGCTCACAATCAAATCAAAAACCATAACAACACGGTATCAAGAGGTTTCTCAAAAAGTTCACAGACCTGCAAAATAACTCTTCAAAGCAAATCCAGCTCACGTTCATCTTCACGGTACAGTGAGAAACCTTCTGCAAATTCACATCGCCATCAACAACGATTCAACACTTCAAAGAACGTTCGCTACGCAAGAAGCCGCAACAAGCTTCATCAACCACTCTTCATCATTCTTCTCAAACTTCGCAACAATGCAAGAACGGCAGGGATTCAACACACGCGGTGAAGGATTAGAGAAGCGGAGTCGAAGCAAAATCAACAACAACAACATCTCAGATTCGCAGCACATAGAAAGATGTGAGATACCTGAAGAATAGCCTCTGGTTTTCTTTTGTTGCCGTCGAAGACGCCATCGGAGCGACTCTGATTCGTAAGTGTTCCTTCCTTCATCGCTCTTGGTACCTTAGCATAGATTGAATCGTGTTTCATTTAGTTAGATTTGTTTTTCTCTGTTCTTCTTGCGGATGTGTGCATGAGTTTCGGAGAAGATGCAACGGCGTGAGTCGAAGGAGAACGGAGAGGATTGGAAACGACAGTGAGAGCATGGTTGATGCGAAGCGAGAACGATGAGGAAGGGTGCATTGAAGACAGCTGGTGGTGTAAAGGTCGGATGAGGAAGAGCCAGAGAAAACATTTTGGACAAAGGACAAGACGAGCGGGACGAATGTTGTGACGGAGGTGACGAGGTTAAGCGAACAAGATGAAGCAAAGGTCGGAGAAGAGGGAGAAGTTGATGGCACGGTGAGAGCAGGGGAAGAGGAATGTTGAGGAAGGAAAGAGGAAGAAGGGGAACGGCGCAGGGAGAAGAGGAGGACTGGGTTTTTGTTTTTTTTCTGAAGTAGGGTTTGTTTGTGTAATGGACCGGGCCTTGGGCCCATTCAATTTCGTTTAACACCCCCCATTCACTCACTCATCCCCCGACAACATAATGAGGAACCATTGGGCCATAACATGAAGCTCACCCACCTGCTTATTCCAACCACACATCCCTAGCTTCTCTCTGCAACCCCTGAGCTTTAGTTTAGATTTTTGTTTTTCTATTATTTTGTTTTAGTTAGTGGTTATTATATTTTAATTAGAAGTTAGAATATTAATTTAGGATATTTGAATTAGGATAATTAGTTTAGATTTAATCTTGGATTAATTAGAATTTAACTAAATATTAATTTTTAGAATTAGTTTTTAAATTTTAGGTTTAGTTTTAATTAACTCTTCTTACTTAGAATTTAATATTCTTTTTAAATTAGCATTTTAATTATAACTTGAATATTTTTTACTAATGGTTAATCTTGATTTTTGATGTTTATTCTGTCTAATTTCTGATTAAATACTTGACTTGCCTCTTATTTGTTTCTCTCTTTGTGATTGAGTTGTCTGGTGTTTACTTGTTGATTACTCTGTATTCGCATGCTCCCTTAAGGCTCTTAGTCCGACTTAATTTCTGATTAAGCTTGGAGTAGGATAGACATTAGGCTCTCAATCCAAGCATGATAACATTAGGTAGACTTCCCTCCTAATCCTTGACCTTAGGGCCACTTTAGATGATAACTTGTAGGTTTCAGTTTCCCCTAGACCTTGCATGCGTCTCTCTCTTCTTTCTCAGAACATTAATCAAGACTCTTAATAAGGTTAATGTGTATTGCGCATGAGCCTTGTATGTGGGAAATGAGGAATGAGGGGTTTCCTCTCTTTTTTTAGGATGTTTACCGGACGTTCCGTCTTGGAACGATTTGCTATGCATTCGTTCCTACATCATAGACTTCGGTGCAATGCAAGTTACGAACTAACTTCAATCCACTTCTGTCTAAAAAACACAAAACAAATTCAAACCTTTTCATCCTTCGGGATCGTTCATTTTCAAATCATTTTCAGAAAAGAGCACGTTACTTCCATTTTGTCGAAAACATGCATCGACCCTAACTGCCGGACGCGAACCTAACGTCGCTCATAAAAAATACTTAACCCGTTTTCCCATAGTTCCGTGAACTACGGATGCTCTGATTCTCATTTCCGATGAGATACGTAGGCACGAGGATCCCTATCCTTGGCGAGCACACTAACAACTAACTCCCCTTTTCTCTCGCACCCTTGCGATCGAGATCAACCTGTTAATCGAACCTTTTCTCTCACCCTAGCACGATCGAGACTCTTTTGACCCATAGGTCGAACTACGACTGCTCTGATTTCCTCTCTCTAGTCCAATTGAGGATACGTAGGCACAAGACGGCGATGTCTTGGCGAGCAACCTTCCCCCTTAGTTCGTGTCTGAACTACGTTGACTCTGACTTTCCCATTGCACGAGGGAATACGTAGGCATAGGACGGTGATGTCCTATCGAGTCACTTCTTTTTCTCTTCTTCTTCGTTTCTTCGTTCTTTTCATTTCCCGTTCCTTTTCCTTTCCAGTAGCAGTGGAGCTTCAGATGACGATG
The DNA here is from genome assembly GCA_022829125.1 of Lathyrus tuberosus. NCBI lineage: Eukaryota > Viridiplantae > Streptophyta > Magnoliopsida > Fabales > Fabaceae > Lathyrus > Lathyrus tuberosus. Next base: position 3,014,650 of record JALAZF010000596.1, read on the forward strand.
CCCTTTGATCGAGACAACAAGCATGGATCCCATCGAGTACGATGGACGTGTGGGGGTGCTAACACCTTCCCCTCACGTAACCGACTCCCTTACCCGTTCCTCTTGGTCGTGAGACTATGTCTTTTTCCTTCCCTCCAGGTTTACGCAATGTTACCTTTCCCTCTCTTGGGATAAATACACATTGCTGGCGACTCTATTTCCGCGCCACTTTCGCGTTTGTACTTGGATGAAAATCCCAGGAGCGACACATGGGCCTGGAACGTAGCAAGATCCGTACTTGGAGGGATTTGTCTGAAGCGTTCATGAAACAATACAAATACAATCTGGATCTAGCACCTACCAGATTCCAGTTGCAAAACCAATCTCAGCGTTCAGCTGAAACATTCAAAGAGTATGCACAAAGATGGTGTGAGATGGCATCTCGCGTGCGACCTGCTATCTCTGACAATGAGTTGGTTGACATCTTTATGGGAACATTGCAAGGGTCATACTATGAGAAAATGTTGGGTAGTTCTTCATCGAACTTCGCTGATGTTGTGACCATTGGTGAACAGATTGAGAACGGGTTGAAGACTGGAAAGATTCCTGGAACTGCTTCCCAACAGCCGGCCAGAAAATCTCAGAATAGTCAGTCCAAGAAGAAGGAAGGTGAAACCAATGCTGTGACAGCTCAAGTTTCTCCTCAATATCAACCTCCCATGGCTCCCATGCTATATTATCTGTATCCGTACATTGCTGCTGCTCAATATCAACAACCTCAGTACCAGTATCATCCGCAACAACCAGCTCAGAATGCTCAGAATCAGTAACAGACTCAACAGAACAAAAATCAGCAGAATCAAAACCGTCAGAACAACAACAATCAAGGAAACCGTAAACGTCCGAATTTTGATAGAATTCCTGTGTCATACACCGAGTTATTTCCTTACTTGGTTCACCAAGGGGCAATTGTCCCCAAGCAGATTGCACCTGGGATTCCTCCATTTGGCCCGAAGCATAATCCAAATGCATCTTGTGCCTATCATGCTGGATACATAGGACATGAAACAAAGGACTGTTTTGTTTTCAAAACCAAGGTTCAGGAACTCATTGATAAGAAGATTATGACTTTCGCTGAGGAAGGTCCTAACATTCAGAATAATCTGTTGCCGAATCATAATGGACCTGCGGTTAACATGATTGAGGATAATTCAAGGGCTGAATTGATCATGGATGTTGACGAAGTAAAGACCCCGATGACTGTGGTTTTCAAGAGATTGAATGAACACGGGCTGTTGAAAGGGTTGCATGGTAAGTGTCAGATTTGTGACGATAATCCTAACCAGTGTCGAAGGCTGAAAGGTTGTGTCCAGATTTTGATGAATCGAGGCAAAGTGCAATTTACCAGATCTAAACCTGTTGAGGAAGTTGCTGCCATTGAGCCGTTCACCATCGTCTATAGGAAGGTTCCAGTGGAATCCGCTAAACAGAAGAAGGTGCAACTCATCGTGGTTTGTCCGCCAAAGCCGTTTCCGTATCAGAATTCTAAGGAGGTACCTTGGAGGTATGGGTCTATTGTGTTTTCTGGAGGTCAAGAGATAAGGTTCGCCAAATATCGGATCGTAAACGTTACAGCCGCAGGAGGTATGACTCGTTGTGGACGAGTGTTTGCTCTAAAGGTCACTACAAAGCCTGTGCAAATTCCAACTGTTGTTTCTCCTAAGGAGACACCTGCAACTGAAACCCCTGTTGTTCAACAAGGGGCATCTACTGCCATTTCAGTACTGGCTATTCCGTCTGAGGATGTTTCAAAAAGCAAGGAGACACTTGATGACCAAGAGTTCCTAAAGTTGATCAAGAAGAGTGACTTCAAAACTGTGGATCAGCTGGGGCAGACTCCCTCGAGGATTACAATCTTGTCCTTACTCATGAGCTCGCCCGTGCACAGATCAGCTCTGTTGAAGGTCTTGAACACTGCTCATGTTATGCATGATATATCTGTCATCGAGTTTGATGATGTAGTGGTTAACATAACCGCAAGTCGATATTTGGGCTTTAACAATTCAAAATTGCCTCCTAAAGGAGCTGCCCACAACAGAGCACTGCACATTTCTGTGACTTGCATAAATATCCTGCTATCTCGTGTTCTAGTAGATATTGGGTATTCCCTCAATGTGATGCCTAAGGGCACATTGAGTCAATTACTGGTGGAGGGAAACGAGATGAGACCAAGTGCCTTAGATGTCAAAGCCTTCGACGGTTCTCGAAGGCAAGTCATCGGAGAAGTGGATTTAACCATCAAGGTCGGACCGCATTTGTTTACCATTACTTTCCAAGTGATGGATGTTAATCCAGCATATAGTTGCCTACTGGGTCGTCCCTGGATACACGCCGCAGGAGCAGTAACATCCACTTTACATCAGAAGTTGAAATTCATGTTTGATGATCAGCTGGTCATCGTCTGTGGTGAAGAGGATTTGATTGTAAGCGAGTTATCTTCTTTTCGATATGTCGAGACCGAGGAAGGCATAGTTGAGGTGCCGTTGCAGTGTCTCGAATTCGAAGATGTCAGCTCTGCTTCAACTAGTCAAGGTAGATCACCTCAAATGACCTTAGCATCTGCTAAGAGTGCTAAAGAGACCATCGAGAGAGGTTCCTTGCCAGGCTGGGGGCATGTGATTGATGTGGTCAAAAAGCATAATCGTTTTGGATTGGGCTATTGTCCGAGTCGACGGTCACATGGTCAGAATCAGTGCAGTTCAATCAAGTTCAGTAGCGCAGGTTTCCAGCAGGGTGACACCGTGGCTGCTATTGACGATGCTGGTCCTAGCAATCACAGTTCAAGCTTTGTGCGTAGGTGTCCACCGGGTTTTAAGCTCAACAATTAGACATCTACCGTGATTCCTGTGGTTTTCCCATATAACATGTAATGCATTTTGCTTTTTCCTTTCCCTCGTCCTCGCCCGAGACGAGTGGATAGCTTGTAAGGGACTCACTGTTTTTCAATATTATGTGATCAATAAATAAAAGTTTCTTGCATTCAAAATCATGCTCTATTTTCTTTCCTTTATTTTTCTTTTTAACAAAACAAATGGCAAAAGTTTCTTTTCTTTTCACTTTTCAAAAAAATGGCTCATTCTAAACATATTCATAAACATGCAGAACTAATAAAAGCATTGATAACAACATGGCAAACATCCATTGTAATTTTGGAATTCCAATTAACCAAGCCGAAGAAGATGGTGAGGAAGATTGTGAATTACCGGCTGAACTAGCAAGGCTCCTTGAGCACGAGCATAAAGAGATTCAGCTGCACAAAGAGCCTGTGGAAGTTGTCAATCTTGGTACTGATGAGGTCAAAAGAGAAGTCAAGGTTGGCGCGGCCCTCGCGAAGCATGTACACTCCGAGTTGGTCAAGTTATTGAAAGAGTATGTTGATATCTTCGCCTGGTCCTATCAAGATATGCCTGGGTTGGATACCAACATCATTGAGCATCACTTTCCACTCAAGCTCGGATGTCCTCCTGTCAAGCAGAAGCTCAGGAAGACTAGACCCGACATGGCACTCAAAATCAGAGAAGAGGTGAAGAAGCAACTTGATGCTGGTTTCCTAGCCACTTCCGAATATCCTGAATGGATTTCCAACATCGTCCCAGTTCCAAAGAAAGATGGTAAAGTCAGAATGTGTGTGGATTATCGAGATTTCAACAAGGCAAGCCCGAAGGATGATTTTCCTTTGCCTCATATTGATGTCTTGGTGGATAACAAGCGGAGTTCTCTGTCTTTTCATTTATGGACGGTTTCTCAGGATATAATCAGATCAAAATGTCCCCAGCTGATATGGAGAAGACTACTTTCATCAAGCCATGGGGTACATATTGCTACAAAGTCATGCCATTCGGTCTAAAGAATGAAGGGGCAACATACCAGCGTGCCATGACAACCCTCTTTCACGATATGATCCATAAAGAGATTGAGGTTTACGTGGACGATATGATTGCCAAGTCCAAGACTGAAGATGATCACTTGGTTCATCTGAAGAAGCTGTTTGAAAGACTCTGAAAGTTTAGATTGCAGTTGAATCCTGCGAAGTGTACCTTCGGAGTTCGATCTGGTAAATTGTTGGGCTTTATTGTGAGCCAGAAGGGCATTGAAGTTGATCCTGACAAGGTTCGGGCAATTCAGAACATGCCGCCTCCCAAAACAGAAAAGGAAGTCCGTGGCTTTCTGGGCAGACTTAATTACATCTCAAGGTTCATTTCCCACTTAACGGCTACCTGTGAACCGATGTTCAAATTACTAAGAAAAAATCAATCGGTTGAATGGAACAATGATTGTCAAGAAGCATTTGACAAAATAAAATAATACTTGCAAGAACCACCTATCTTAGTACCGTCGGTTCCTGGTAGGCCTTTAATCATGTATCTCACCGTTCTCGATGAATCAATGGGATGTGTATTGGGTCAACATGATGACACTGGCAGAAAAGAACATGCAATATACTATCTGAGCAAGAAGTTCACTGATTGTGAGACCAGATACTCACTCTTAGAGAAAACTTGTTGTGCTCTGGTCTAGGTTGCTCGACGCCTACGACAATACATGATTTGCCATACTACTTTGTTGATATCCAAAATGGATCCAATAAAGTACATATTCGAAAAGCCTGTTATCTCTGGAAGGATTGCTCGGTGGCAGATGCTGTTAACTGAGTATGATATCCAACATATTACCCAAAAAGCAATAAAAGGGAGCGTCTTGTCTGACTACCTTGCCCATCAACCTGTAGAGGGTTATCAACAAATGAAGTTTGACTTTCCCGATGAGGATGTTCTGTTTATCAGAGATTATGAGACTTTAGACTCTGATATAGGTCCCGAACCAGGGGCGCAATGGACGCTCGTGTTCGACGGTACCTCTAATTCTAAAGGTCGTGGAATCGCTGCTATCCTCATCTCTCCAATAGGTTTTCACCTTCCCTTCACCGCCAGATTATGCTTTGCATGCACCAACAATATGGCTGAATACGAAGCATGTATATACGGTATTGAAGTGGCAATTGACATGAGAATCAAGATTCTTGAGGTCTATGGAGATTCTACCTTGGTCATCGGTCAAGTCAGAGGGAACTTTGTGACTCGGGATTCCAAGCTGGTTCTGTACCAACAACACATAGTGAAGTTGATTCCTTACTTTGATGAGATCATTTTTCATCATATTCCCAGAGAGGAAAATCAATTGGCTGATGCTCTTGCTACTTTAGCATCCATGTTTAAGGTCAAGTGGAAGAATGAAACTCCTTATATCCGCATTGATCATTTGAACGAACCAGCACACTGTTTAGCAATCGAGGATGAGTCTGATGACAAGCCTTGGTTCTATGACATTAAGAGATATCTAGAAAAACATGAATATCCTGAGGGTATTACTATCACTGACAAGAAGGCTCTTAGGCGGCTCTGCGCCAAATTCTTCTTAAGTGGTGGTGTACTGTACAAGAGGAATTATGATTCCGTGTTGCTCAGATGCGTGGATAAACACGAAGCAAACACGATCAAAAGGTCCATATATGAGGGCTGCGAGGGTGTACATGATAAAGGTCCTGCTATGACCAAGAAGATCCTTCGGGTTGGGTATTACTGGACAACAATGGAGGTAGATTGTTACAACTTTGCCAAAAGATGTCACAAGTGCCAAATCTACGGAGACAAGATCCATGTGCCTCCTACTCTATTGAATGTTTTGACTTCACCTTGGCTATTCTCTATGTGGGGTATAGATATGATTGGAATGATCGAGTCGAAGGCTTCCAACGGTCATCGATTTATTCTAGTCGCTATCGACTACTTCACCAAGTGGGTTGAGGCTGCTTCCTATGCAAACGTTACACGGCAAGTGGTTGCCAGATTTATCAAGAAAGAGATAATCTGTCAGTATGGCATACATAGCAGCATTATCACGGACAATGCAAGCAACCTAAACAACAATATGATGAAGGAGTTATGTCAAGAATTTAAGATCGAGCACCACAACTCTTCACCGTATCGACCCAAGATGAATGGCGCCGTTGAAGCAGCAAATAAAAACATCAAGAGGATTTTTCAGAAAATGGTCAAGACATACAAGGATTGGCATGAAATGCTTCCTTTTTCCCTGCATGGCTACAGAACTTCAGTCCATACTTCTACTAGGGCAACTCCGTATTCGCTTGTGTATGGTATGGAGGCAGTTCTACCCATTGAAGTCGAAATTCCTTCACTCAGAGTCATTATGGAAGCAGGTCTTGACGAAGCCAAATGGGTTCAATCCAGATACGACCAGCTGAATCTCATCGAAGAGAAGTGCCTTATAGCCGTTTGTCATGGTCAATTGTATCAGAGACGCCTCAAGCGATCTTTTGACATGAAAGTTCTCCCTCGAACGTTCTGTGAAGGCGAACTCGTGCTCAAGAGGTATTCACCTGTTCATTCGGATCCACGAGGCAAATGGACTTCTAATTATGAAGGACCCTTTGTTGTCAAGAAGGCCTTCTCAGGCGGAGCCCTGATCCTCACCACCATGGATGAGGAGGAGTTGCCATCGCCCGTGAACTCCGATACAGTCAAAAAATATTATGCCTGAAAAAAAATGGATAAGAGTCCGCTAGATTGACATCCGCAAGGACAATCTAGGCAAAAGTGGACGTCCCGATGGACCAAAAAAAAGAAATGTCCATGTAAAAGTTAGGGACAATGAAAAAAAACAAACAAAGAACAGCCCGCTAAGTCGAAAACCCGAGAGGGCGACTTAGGCAAAAATGGGTATCCCGGTGGATGAAAAAAAATGGAAAAAATGTCCAGGAAAAAATTTGGGATAAAGGCAATGACTGTGAACACTTGAGCCTCTTTTCGTCGTAGCTAGACCTCAGACGGTAACAGGGCATTCAAATCATCAACAACAGGCGCAAGGCGTTGGAACCTAGACTTTCAGTGGATGGGAGCCAAAGTTGTAATCAATGCAAAGCATAATTTCCCTTTGCCATTTACACTTGTTTTTCAATTTTATTGCAAATTTTCCTCATCAAGGATTTTTGCATCCTTGTACACACTTTATGTACAGAATTTTCACATTCAATAAAATGCATCTCTTGTTTTCTCATTTGTTTTCATTTCAGTATTTTGTTTGCAAAATAAACAATTATTTGTGATCACATAATACTATAAAACATTGAGAATAATAAAAAGCTAAATCAATCGAGAAAGCATTATGCATTGCATATGTTACTGGTAATCCCTGCAATATAATCAGTAATATCCCGTGGTAAACCTAACACCCGGCTGGCAATAGGTTGATTCTTTGAAGAAGTTGTTGTTTCCTCAGCAGGGTCATCACTTCCCCAACAGATCCATAATGTCTCCAACAAATTGTCATGATGTGCCCTGAGAAGAGACGCATTTGTCCTTCTCCCCAGCATGGGTCGTGCTCTCTCCGCAGCATGTCAGCATGTTGCGCACCCGCAACCGTACGATTTGGTTCCTCGTCTTCCCCGAGCAGAGAAGATTCTCCGAGCCTTGTGAGTCCCCCAGACAGAGACAATCGGGATGTCCACAGCAGAGTCAGTGGCAGCGTAGAAATCATATTGGTCTGGTTTCATTCCCGGCAGAGACAATCATGATGAAGGGATTAGTCTGATCCTCTTATCCATTGCAGGGTCGATGGTGAGCCTTCTCAGTTTCTTTCCCAGCAGAGCCTTCACCATTTTCTGGATTTTCACAGCAGAATTATCACCTTTTGGGGCTCTTCCCCCAGCAATTTTTTGTATTATCAGTGGGTTCCCTCTCTGACCGAGGATGTCGAGATCGTTTTGCTACAACCTCTGCGTAACTTACCGTTCATTACCTCAGCCATACCCTTCTGCATTGCATGATATCAAGCATCATGTAGATCGACACATACATAGCATAAGCATCGTGTATACTCTCTCTTTGTTGGCCTAATTCATCTCCCTTGCAGATATTCAGCCTCTCAACACTCTTCTTTTGTCGCCGTCGGCCAAATGTTCGAGCTACTCTTTTATTTAATCCCCTTTTACCTCGAATCATCGAAAAGCTAACGCAATTCATATATTCAGGTCCAAGAGGATTAAATAGGGGTAGCTGTCATAACCCGAAATTTGACCTCCCCTTTTTGCCTTTTGAGTAAGCATGTGCATTCGCATTATCGGCATACGCGTTCGCGCTTTCCTCTGTGTGTTTCTTGTTACGGGATTTTTAGGTTTTTCAACACCGATTAATATCATCCTCACAAGATTATTATCATCATCAAAATAAGCCCAAATTAAGGGTTTCTATGCCTATTCATCAAAGCAAGAGGTTGAAAATCGGAACCGTGATCATAGCACCATTTTCAAGCAAAATTGGGCAAGTTTTTGACTAGTTAACCGATTAACCATTTGGTTAATCGATTAACACCCTTCTACAATGCCAAATTTAGCTTTTTAACAGCTGTTAATCGGTTAACCTGTTGGTTAATCGATTAACACCTGCTATTTCTGCAAAAATTCAACATTTCCATCATATTTCAGCAACTCTCTCCATTCTCTTTTGGTCTATTCTATTCTAGCATTGTGTGGAACATTCTAGACAGTTCAAGACCATTCAATACATTTCCCTTACATTTATTCTATGCATCACTTTAAATCAAGTTCACCATATTCCTTGTTTTCCAAGTAATGTGGATCTTTGGATGTTGGAGCTCACATTGGGATTATTACCGAGTTGGTTCTAACGAACCGAGTTAACCGCCTTGACTCAGTGAGTCAGGCCTAAGTAACTCCTACCTTAGTTCCAAACCCAAAGCTAAGCCCAAAGCTAGCTCCAAACCTCTCACACTCCAAACAAAAAGTCTATATAAACACACATTCACTCATTTCACAAACCCCTCCACAATCATTCACAAAAATTCACGCTTTCTTCACTCTCAATTCTCTCATTTCTCTCTGCATTTTTCCGCAACTACTTCATATTCATCTCAATTTTCTTCCCAAACCTCACCATAGCTCTTCTCCATTGAAGATTAATCACTTCTACATTGGAAGTAGTTATTTCTTGAGCTTAACCTTCATCACATTGCAATTTATACTTGAGTTTCTGGAATTCTATTGGCTTTTGGATTCATCTCAAGTGTTTACTTCAAGATTCAACAGTTCAAATTCGTATTTCGAAGCTTCGTCAAAATTTGCTCGGTTTTGGTACGATTCGACTCTAATTGAAGATTCCTCTGGTTTTCTTTGTTTATCTTCATCAAGATCACTTTGCAACAATCACCAAGCCAAATCTCCGGCTTGTAGGTTGGTAGATCTCACTAATTTTACTGTTTCGAGCATTTTCGTATCATTCGCGATGTAGTTTCGATATTTTCTTTGTGTGATTTGATTTTGCATGATTTTGATGTGTTAATTGATTTCACCACTGCTTATTTGCTGTTTTCAAGCTTTATTTTCGTGCACCAATCCATACCTTAGCATGTGGTAGTTTAAATAAATGATGTAAAGGCTAAAAGTGCTTTTTCAGCAACTGTTTTTGCCACTGTCACAGTGGTAACCGGTTATCATATGGTGAGTAACCGGTTACTTAGTGTATTTTCCAACAAAAAACGCAATTTGCAAGCAATTAACCGGTTACCCTATGGTGAGTAACCGGTTACCACTGTAACAGAAGGCCATTTTCATGTTTTTTCAAGAGTGTTTGCCATGCTTTCTTCCTCTAACTTCCATGGATTGATATGCTTGATTTTTTATGGATATTTTAAGTGTCATTTCACTTCTGTTTGAAGCATATTCATGAACTTTCGATGCACGTTTTCAATTATTCAATTTGTTCACATTCTTGGCATTGTATGAACATGAGCATTCTTGCGTTTTATTTAATCACTTGACACATGATTTGTGATACATGCTAATATTTGTTTGGCACTGTTTTGCACTTTCATTTCTTGATCACATTAAGTTTGTTCTTTATTGAGAAAATTTAATCGTGCATAATCAATAATACACCCTTGTGCTTTAATTATTTTTCATTCATTTGGAAAATTGTTAGCATGTTCGTCCCTTTTGATTAATTAATCGAAACTCCATTTCGATTATTGATCCTTCCTTTGCTCTTCTCTTTAGGCTTCCTTTAGAGCTTTCTTTCTCTTTTTTCCTGCTGAGTTGGAGTTCTGTATGACGCACGATGCACAACACACTAGAGCACTGTACAACTTGGAGCTGTTATGTTGTCCGTTTCAACTTCTGCACTACACCCTGTGTGTTAGAGGAGGAATGAGAAAGGAGAATTCCTACTCTCATTCTGACTACTTCAGGTAGGGGACGAATAACCCTGTGCTTGGCTTAGTCACCTATATCTCTAAGCGGTAGTGTACTTTCTTCCCCAGTCGAGTCGATCCTTGATCACTCCTATCTCTTTCAATCTCTCTCTTTTGATCAATCACCTCCTTGGTTAAGATCATTGCCCCTTTGGGTAGAAAATTCTCTTTGTTTCAATACCCTGTTCTCTTCTTGTGGTCGATCATCGTCTTTTGATTCCCTTAAAAAGTCTTGATTCCATTTTCTTCGGTTGAACACAGTCTTCTTATCAAACACCGAAACCCCTGCGGAGTTCGCAACCTTCTTTTGGTTCTTCTCCCTTTGTTTGGTTAACCACTGCCTATCAGTTAAAACACCAATTTGCACTCCTTCTCAGTTAATCACAGTCTATCTGTTAACACACTGAATTCCTATTGGGTTAATCACCTTCTCTTGGTTAATCACCCATTTCTTCAGTTAACCACAATCTGCCTGTTAAAATACTAAGCCTTTTGAGTTAATCACCTTCTCTTGGTTAATCACTTGTTTCCTTCTCGGTTAATCACAGTTCTTCTGTTAAAACCGAATCCCCAGCAGTTGGCAACCTTTTCTTGGTTTGAATACTTGCACCTTTGGGTTAGTAGCCTTCTTTTGGTTCAATACCCCTTTTGTTGATCAAGTACTGTTTGTTCAGTCGGTATCGGCAATCCTGTGGGTCGTGACCTTTGCTTGGCCACACACCTGTCCTTTGGGTTACAACCTTCATTCGGTTCTACACCCGTTCTTTTGGTTTATCACAGTCTATCTGTTAAAACCTCCCCCCCAGAGTCTTACTCTCTCTCTCTTCGATTAACCACTGCCAGTCAGTTAATACATCGAACCCCTTTTCTTTTGGTTTCAACACCATCACCTTTGTTTGTTCCCCAGTAGGGGCGCTACCTTCTGGTCCCCAGCACAATCCTTTGTTCTCTTACCTCCCCAGTGGGGTTTCTTCTATACCTTTTATTCCCTTATTTTCTTGGTTTCGACACCACTCTTGCATTTTATCCTCAATACAACTATTTTCTTTTCCTTTGCACTCCTTTCTTGGTTTCGAAACCAATTCTTTTGTTATCCCCAGCGGATCTTTCTCTACCTTTTTTTCTTTTGGTTTTGTCACCACTTTCCTTTCCTTTTCCTTTTCTGCCTTATTTCCACGAACTACGGAAGCTCTGATTCTGCATTCTTTCGAATGTCAGATATGTAGGCATGAGATCACAATGATCTTGGCGAGCACACTTCCACCCTTCCACCTTCTTCCATTCCTATTTCTTTCCCTGGTTCCATGAACTACGGAGCTCTGATTTCCTCCTTGCACTATGAGGGTACATAGGCACGAGGGCCCCAATCCTCCGCGAGCACTTTCTTTCTTTCTTTTCCTTTCTCTCCTCCTTCTTTTAGCTAGAAGCCTTTAGATAGATAACTCATCCAAGCCTAGAAGTAAGCGAAATAGTTCTCGTCGAGTACGACGGATGCGTTAGGTGCTAGTACCTTCTTTTCGCATAACCGACCCCCGTTCTTGTTTCTCTTCCCCTTGGGTTTTATCGATATTTTCCCTGTCTTTTGGGACTAAATAAAGTTCGGTGGTGACTCTGTGGTATCTTTGAGTGTGCGATTCACTCAGGTATAAATCAGCCATCTTCAGGATGTTCAATCTCTGGAGACAAATCTAGTGAGGTTACACTGCATTCAAAGCGGACGTCGCCAAGTGCCACCACACAACTACGAGCACTGTAGAGTCTGCTCAGAAAATAATCAAGGATGTTACCTTGTGCGAGCAGCCCTTCAAAGTCAGTTGGCTCCTAAAGAGATTTGACTGTGTCCAAGTTCTGGGTCCATCAGCTGGACGCCAGACTATTTCGCTGATCAAATCAAGGACGTCGTCGTAATCTCTGATCATGAGAGGACCAAAGATGTTTGTACCATTATCCCTCTACTTGACGGATCGAAGGTTCTTAACCAAGAATTGATTGAAGTTACTTACGACAGTCAGAAAAATCAGAAGGCTCCTGTAGTTATCTATCTATCGGGACCACTACCGTATGAATCAACTAAGGCTATCCCTTACAAATATGGTGCAACAATAGTTGAGAATGGAAAGGAAATTCCATTACCTTGCGTCATGAACAATGCAAACATCAGTCAAGTAACACGGAGTGGTCGAATCTTCAACAAAGGAGTTGGAGAACCTAACGGAGAAAAGGAACTTCAGACTGAAGTTCCTAATCCACCTGTCGGTCAATCCAGTGATCCTGGCCTTTCAAAGAATGATGATGAGATGCTGAAGCTCATCCAAATGAGTGAATACAACATTGTTGATCAACTGTTACAAACTCCTTCAAAGATCTCTGTGTTATCTCTTTTACTTAGTTCCGAAGCCCACAGAGAGGCTCTACAGAAAGTCTTAGAGCAGGCCTTTGTGGAACATGATGTGTCAATACGACAGTTCGACAGTATCGTCTCTAACATCACTTCCTGCAACAACTTGGGGTTTAGTGATGAGGAATTTCCAGAAGAAGGCAAAAGCCACAACATAGCGCTCAATATCACAGTCAACTGCCAGGACGATGCTTTAACCAGCGTACTGGTAGACACCGGATCGCCTCTCAACGTCATGCCGAAGTCCACTCTAATGCGACTATCATTCAAAGGATCTCCGATGAGAGACAGTGAGGTCGTTGTCAAAGCCTTTGACGGGTCCAAAAAAACAGTTATTGGCGAAGTTAACCTTCCCATAACTATCGGTCCTCACACTTTCCTAGTCACCTTATAGGTCATGGACATTCGGGCAACATACAGTTGCTTATTAGGAAGACCTTGGATACACCAGGCTGGGGCAGTCACTTCGACACTTCACTAGAAGCTGAAGTTTGTCAAGAACGACCAACTTGTCACGGTCTGCGGAGAGCATGCCTTGCTCGTAAGTAACCTATCATTGTCCACTTGTGTAGAACATGAGGAGGTTGCTGGAACTCAGTTTCAGACACTTTCTGTGAGCAGTGAGAATCAACCAGAAAAAGGAACATCAATTTTCTCGTACAAAGATGCTCTCAAAATAATCGAGTGTAACAATGCAAAGGGATGGGGACAGCTTGTCATTCCTACGGATAACAAGAAAAAGAAAGGTCTTGGTTTTTCTGCAACATGTACCCAGACTACTAAAGATGAAAGTTTTCATCCCATTCAGAATTTCTTCCACAGTGGAGGTTTCCTTCACCCGGTGTCTCAAGAAGTACATACCATCAACGAGGGAGATTCCTTCGACACAGATGAAGAGTGGAAGTCCTATCTTAACGAGGACGGTTATATGTCTCAGGAAGAGGTGCCTACACCATTTTGCTTTCCGGCACAGAGTCCGAGATTTATACCGAGGTCAGATATCAAAATGATATACGGAGATTGTGATCCAGAAGGATGTCGTGCTCCACCTAACTCATTAGAGGAAGACACTCTGATGAAAGACAACTTTGACCACGACTACTATGGCCCGATGGATGATCTGCCTATCTGGAAGCCGTACCCAGGAGACTTGGGGCAAGAAAACCAACCGAACAATGAAAATCAGCTGAGCATCATTGAAAAGAATACCTGCGTCCCACCATTTCATGGGATCAACACTCAGGTCATTCAGAAAATATCCAGCAGGACGATGAATTTGCAAAATTTACAGGACTAGAATTCATTAACTATGCCTTTCCCGAGGTCAACGTCATCGAAAGGGATGACTCCTCCAGTTCCAAAGAAGTGTGGGACACCTTAGGACAACAAAGTGGAAAATTCGACTTCATGGTCAAGTAAACTACTCCTGAAAGCTCTCGTATCAGGCTCAAAGACATCCAGCCAACTGGATGGGGAGATATACCTGAGAGCACAAATACTATGCAAAATACAACTGAGGAATCCTCCTATGACAACTCTGCCTGGGAGACAGATTCCAATGATAGTGCTCCACCAGAAATCAGCGTTATTTCTGAAGACAAATCAAGGAAGGTACCAGACTTTGTGATTCACCGAGGAGTTCGCCACCAATGGGTCGCAGTCGATGTTCCGAAGATCGTTCATAAGTCAAAGTAATTGCCATCTTTATCCTAACCTTTCACCCTGCCCAGGTGAAACGAATGTTTTGATAGGGCTCACTTTCTGTAAATATCCCTCTTCGCTTTTTCCAAAGCGACAGAGTTTTGTTTTATAGGACTGTAGTTTCAAGAATCGACAAAATCATTAATAAATAAACGTCGTTCTGTAATTCCCGCATTAATTGCTATTTTCTCTTTTCGCTTTTTCAGAAAATGGTAATCCTAAAAAACAATTCAAATAATAAAAACAAGCAGTAAAAATATATATACACTGCACACACTTTTCCATTTCTCTCTATCTCTTCTAAAACACAAATCATCACGTCATGCAGATTGCTTGTTTTAAACCCCATTGAAACATACGGTCCAATGCCTTCTCCCAACTTTGAGTTCCCGGTATTTGAGGCTAAAGAAGAAGATGACGAAGAAATTCCAGAGGAGAACTCCCGATTACTCAGACAAGAGGAAAGGTCCATTAAACCTCACAAAGAGCCGTTGGAAACGGTCAACTTGGGTTCAGAGGAAGAGAGAAAAGAAGTCAAGATTGGGGCCCTACTCAGTCCGACTGTCAAAGAAAGTTTGACAAGGCTTCTCAAAGAGTTTCCCGATGTATTCATTTGGTCCTATCAGGATATGCCAGGGTTGGATACCAGCATCGTGGAACATCATCTACCATTGAGATCAGAATGTCCGCCAGTAAAATAAAGGTTGAGATGAACTCATCCAGACATGGCCATCAAAATCAAAGAGGAAGTACAGAAACAGATTGACGCGGGTTTTCTCGCGACATCGGAATATCCTCAATGGTTAGCCAACATAGTACCAGTTCCGAAAAAAGACGGAAAAGTTAGAATGTGCGTAGACTACAGGGATCTGAACAAAGCCAATCCAAAGGATGACTTTCCCTTACCGCACATTGACATGCTGGTAGACAGTACAGCAAAGTTCAAAGTCTTCTCCTTCATGGATGGATTCTCTGGCTATAATCAAATAAAAATGGTGGCGAAATACATGGAGAAAACTTCCTTCATCACCCCATGGGGTACTTTTTGTTACAAGGTAATGCAATTCGGTTTGAAGAACGCCGGGGCAACCTATAAAAGGGCCATGACTACTCTATTTCATGACATGATACACAAAGAAATTGAAGTATATGTCGATGATATGATTTCCAAATCTAAGACAGAAGAGGAGCATGTGACCCACTTGTCAAAACTATTCGAGCGGTTGAGAAAATACAAACTCCGCTTGAATCCCAACAAATGCACGTTCGGTGTCCGTTCAGGGAAACTCTTAGGATTCATCGTCAGCCAGAAAGGAATTGAGGTTGATCCTGACAAGGTCAAGTCCATTCAAGAAATGCCTTCTCCAAAAATTGAAAAACAAGTCAGGGGATTCCTAGGACGTCTGAACTATATTTCCAGATTCATATTCCTCATGACCGCGACATGCGCGCCAATTTTCAAATTACTCAAAAAGAATCAGGACTGTGTTTGGATGGAAGACTGCCAAACTGCCTTCGATAGTATCAAGGAATACCTGTTGAACCCACCGATTCTATCACCTCCAGTGGAAGGAAGACCCCTGATCATCTACCTAACAGTCTTGGAAGACTCAATGGGTTGTGTACATGGCCAATAAGACGAAACCAAAAGGAAAGAGTCTGCCATTTACTATTTGAGCAAGAAATTCACAGACTGCGAGACTCGGTATATTATGCTTGAGAAAACTTGTTGTGCTCTAGCTTGGGCAGCCAAACATCTTCGCCAGTATATGATTCGTCACACTACTTGGTTAATCTCCAAAATGGATCCAATCAAGTATGTCTTCGAAAAGCCTGCTCTCACGGGAAGGATTTCCTGTTGGCAGATGTTGTTATCAGAATATGACATCGAGTACCACGCTCAGAAAGTCGTTAAAGGAAGTGTTTTAGCCAATCATTTAGTTCATCAACCGATCGACGATCAAGAATCAGTCGAATTTGATTTCCCAGACGAAGATGTCATGTACTTGAAAATGAAAGATTGCGATGAACCGCTACCCAGTGAAGGGCCAGAACCAGGTTCCCAATGGGGATTAATCTTTGATGGAGCTGTCAATAATTATGGAAATGGAATTGGGGAAATCATCATAACACCTCAAGGTACCCAAATTCCTTTCACCGCCCGACTTACGTTCAAGTGCATAAATAATGAGGCCGAATACGAAGCTTGTATCATGGGTCTCGAAGAAGCGATCGACTTAAGGATCAAGAACTTGGATGTATATGGTGACTCATCCCTGGTTATCAATCAGATCAAAGGAGATTGGAACACATACCAATCACGATTGATTCCTTACAAAGATTACGCGAGAAGGTTGTTACCCTTCTTCAACAGAATCGAGTTTCATCATATCCCTCGTGAAGAGAATCACATGGCTGATGCATTAGCCACTCTCTCTTCCATGATTAGTGTAGGTCAATGGAACGACTTACCTAAGATCGACATAATGCGCCTTGAAAGGCCCGCTTACATCTTCGCGATCGAAGCCATCATCAACAACAAACCTTGGTATCACGATATCAAGTGCTTCCTTCAGAAACAGGAGTACCCTCCTGGGGCATCCAGGAAGGACCGAAAGACCCTCAGAAGGCTAGCAGGCAGCTTCTTCCTGAGCGGTGATACACTCTATAAGAGAAACTTCAACATGGTCTTGCTCCGATGCGTAGACAGACCAGAAGCAAACATGCTGATAAAAGAAATTCACGAAGGATCCTTTGGCACTCATGCCAACGGACACACAATGGCGAGAAAAATTCTAAGAGTCGGGTACTACTGGTTGACCATGGAATCCGACTGCTACAAGTACATGAGGGAGTGTCACAAGTGTCAGATATACTCAGACAAAATCCATGTACCGCCCACACATCTCAAAGTTCTCTCTTCCCCTTGGCCTTTTTCCATATGGGGAATCGACATGATTGGCATGATTGAGCCCAAGGCTTCAAACGGACATCAGTTCATCCTGGTAGCCATTGACTACTTCACCAAGTAGGTCGAAGCAGCGTCGTACGCCAATGTAACCAGACAAGTGGTGGTCCGATTTATCAAAAACAATATCATCTGCCGTTATGGTGTTCCAAGCAAGATCATTACTGATAATGGATCTAACTTGAATAATAAGTTGATGAAAGAGTTGTACGTTGAGTTCAAGATCGAACACCATAACTCATCTCCCTACCGACCCAAGATGAACGGGGCGGTAGAAGCGGCTAACAAGAACATCAAGAAGATTGGCACGAGATGCTACCCTTTGCTCTTCACGGTTATCGCACATCTGTCCGCACTTCAACAGGGGAAACCCCTTTATCTCTAGTATATGGCATGGAAGCAGTGCTCCCCATAGAGGTAGAGATCCCATCCATCCGGGTATTAATGGAAGCTAAGCTAACAGAAGCGGAATGGTGCCAAAGTCGACACGACGAACTGAATCTAATCAAAGAAAAGCGAATAACGGCACTATGCCATGGTCAGTTGTATCAACAGAGAATGAAGAAGGCGTTTGGGAAAAAGGTCAGACCTTACGTCTTCAGGAAAGGAGACCTCGTGCTTAAAAAGATACAATCATTTCTCACTGATTCTCAGGGCAAATGGACTCTGAACTATGACGGCCCCTATGTGGTCAAGAAAGCTTTCTCAGGCGGCGCCTTGAGACTCGCAACCATGGATGGAGAGGAATTTTCCTACCCCACAAATGTTGATGTAGTCAAGAAATACTTTGCTTAAATAAATAAATAAATAAAACGTCTCGGTGGATTGAAAACCCGAAAGGGAGGTCCAGGCAAAAATTAGAGACATAATTAAAAATTATCCCGGTGGATTGGAAATATCAAAGTACAATCCAGGCAAAAGTTAGGGATAATGGCAAGTAACTACGTCTAATCAGTTCAAATCAGCAGCAGTGATGTCATCCATCAGAAAAACTCCACTCTAGGTCATCTTCGACGGAAGCTCAGGATGTCTAGAATTCAAAGTTAGTAGAAGGATAACGGTCGTTATGTTTCAATGTAGCCCTTTTCCCGTAAATTACCATCTTCTAACTTTGTATATACTCTATGGAATCACGCGCTTGGCTGATTTCCATCCTATCAATAAAAGTTGAGCCCTAGCGCTTTTATTTGCAATTCTTATTTATTTTAGCTTTACAGAATGATGCATTTTAACATGATCAACGATTCTTGAAATAAAACAAAAATGAATTTAAATTGTCAAATTTTTCTTCGTTTAAAATAAAGATGGCAATTTCTTTTGACTGTTGAACATCGAAAGAATGTCGATCGCTACTCCAGAAGTAATCGAGCTTCAAAGTGCAGAATCCAAGTACTCCTTCTAAACCAGTGCACCTGAATGAAGGATCAACTATGTTAGAGACCGTGTTTCCTCTGACACCCCCCGACAGAGTTCTCGCCTCCTAAGTCCGACCAACGTAGTTCCCAACAGGGATTATCCCTCCTAAGCAAGGCAGAATTGCTATCTTGGACCAATGATACTTTTCATCTCCCGCTATGGCCGAGTATCCAGTCGTGTTCATCTATTAGTCTGTATGTCGCGTCAGTTTTGTCCGCATATACATACATACATCATGCATTATTGATTTGTATTCATATTCATATTGCATCACTATCACTCTAGTCGGTCTTGTTCCCTAGTGATAAACGTCTTCTCAATCGAGTTGTCAGCTCTTTCCTTGTCGGGAAAGGTGGCGTCTGAATAATCGCTCCTCCACTTTGCTGCTGAATTGAAGGTGGTTCTTTGACCACTTTGATAAATTGAACCTCTGAAAGGCCAGAGAACCTTCGACAAACATCACTCTTCGCCATCGGAGATGATATCTTCGCTTTCCCGGATTAAGGCAAATCCCCAGAGAAAGCTTCTTAATCATATATTCGACAGTACAGCAATTTTTCTCTGAAAAAAATACTGACGAAAAGGTCATCGGCACCTCAAAATTGGATCACATTATATGGCATTTCTCCGAGAAGATCCCGAGAAAAGTATGATGTAATACCCCCAAGCGAAAGCAGTCTCTCAGGAGACTCGTTTTCCCCCGGTAGAGTCAACGAATGGCATCTCCAACAAAGAAGTTTGTACACCTCTACAACTCAGACAGCTGGGTTCCCTAGCAACTCTGACATCAGATCTTTTTCCCATCAAATGGTATTTCCCCAGGAAAATCCGGCGAGAAGTTTGAGGAAAACCGCTACAAATAGCGTCCCTTGTCAAGAAAGTTTATTGGCAAAAGAAACTTAGACCAGTTCCTTGGTAGGAAACCAGGATCGCGGGGAAGTTTATTTCAGAAACTAAGACTAGTTCCTTGGCTGAAGACCAGGATCGAGGGGAATTTTATTAACAAAAGAAACTTAGACCAGTTCCTTGGTAGGAAACCAGGATCGAGGGGAAGCTTATTTCAGTAACTGAGACCAGTTCCCTGGTGGGAAACCAGGATCGAGGGGAAGTTTATTTCAGAAACCGAGACCAGTTCCTTGGTAGGAAACCAGGGTCGAGGGGAAGTTTTACCTTTTCTAGGCGTCATCGCTTAGCAAAAGAAGATGAATGCGTGAGCTACCATTCGCTATCAAAATTTCGGGTATTCCGATATTTAATCGTCTTGCACCCCAAATGCCCGAATACCTTCGCTATTCACACCTTCGGGTCCAAGAAGATTAAATAGGGGCATCTGTCATACCCCAAATTTTGACCACTAAGATTCCCCATCATTGTGCAAACCATCATCACAATATGGATGGACCATCATACATCAGTAGTCTCACCAAAGATGGGTGAGCATCCACTACAATCAAACTTAGGGTTTCAAGCCCTCTCAGAGCTCTTAGACAAAAGATCAATCAAGAAATGACATGATCTTAAACTTGTCTAAACCTCTCAAACATCCACAATGGATTAAGAGGACTCCCACATCAAGAATCAGGCACAAGGTTGCAACATTCCAAGTGGATTAAACCCCAAGATCGCCAGTGTCACCAAATTAGGGTTTTGGTCGACTGAGGCCTCCAGTTGGAATTTTTCCTCTGGGCATGAGCCAATGCTTCAAAGCACAACCTAAGATACTCCAAGGGACCTCATAAACCCAATCATCAAGTCAATTTAGCCTCAGGGGATGCATTCACCAAAAGTTAGGAATTAGGGTTTCTTGACCTAATTCACCCCTAAGTTGACTTTTGGGACAAAACATGAGCCAAGACCTCAAGACTTAATTTGAGGGTCCCTAATAAACCACATTGATCCATTTGCAACAATGGATTGATCCAAGAAGCTTGATTCACAAGTTTCAAGTTCATCAGAACCACAGTTAGGGTTTCGCGGAAAAAGTCAATTGTGTCTTTGACTTTTAACCAGGACATGCTCCCAAACCTTGGGACATGCTTCAATACACACTATAACACCCATGTAACATGTCCATCAAGTTTGATTTAGGTCAAGGACTTGATTTCATATAGGATCGCACAGTTTGGAGTTCATCTGACAAAAAGTCCACTGTGCCCAAAAGTCAACTTTGACTTTTTGATATTTTTCACAATTATGGTTCCTTAACCCTAAAATGATGTTAATGTGTGATTGAAATCATCATTCATCAAGTAAAATCAAGAAAAGTGGGATAACTTGTAAAAGGGGTAACCATAAAAAACTTAGAAATTTTCTAAGTTATGGAACAAAATGGCTAGGGTACCAACTTCCAAGGATCATAACTTGAGATCCAAGCAACCATTTTGGCTGATCCAAAGATGGATTTTTAGCTCTTATGGCACTCTACAAAAGCTTCAACTATACCTCACTCCAATTCATTATGGATTCTGAGTTATGATTGGATCAAAATGGCTAAAAACATGAAATGTCACTTTTTCCAACACTTAGTGAAATTTTTACTAAGTCAGAATCTGTTTCACTTTTTGCAAAATGTAGGGGCATTTTTCACTTGGATCCAAAAAGTATCAAAACAAACTATGATCACACATATGTTGTATCATATGAGTGCTTTCCAAAATGGCCAAGAACCCCATCAAACCCAACCTGAGCTAAGAGGTATGACAGTGGCAACATGCCTTGCTGCAACTGTCATAACAAGGCAGATTTGTGCATTTTGCTTGACTTGGGCAATTTGTGTAAATGACAAACAAGTCTATCCATCTGAACACCTCAGGGGGAGACCAAGAAGGGACAAACACTGATCCATCAGCCTCCCAAGTCCTTGGAACCAAAAGTAGCATGCCAAACCTAGAAATGCCTAAAAGAGGGACAAGACTCCAATTTTGGTTTGGAGCACTTAAGGGGTGCACCAAGGTGGCATAGACTGAGCCCTTTACAACTGAATTCAGTCAAGACTTATCCAAGAACTAGGGAACCAGCAGCCTGTGCTCTAACCTCTAGTCAATGGCTAGAGGAGACTTGGATTCCTATTGATCAAGATTTGCCAAACCTCTGTTGCAGTTGCCATTCCCTATTCCTTGCAAAACAAACTTGCTCTACTATAAATAGAGCTCATTTGTGCTCAGTTAAGTACACCAAAGCCATCAAACAGATTCTTTCCTCAAAATCACCTTCTCACTTCCAAATTTGCCTTCCAAAGCAAGTCACTATCGGGTTTTGAGTTTGAGATCTATTCCAACCAAACCAATCACACACACACCTTATAAACATCATATAGAAGTGATCCAAACACTCACATAACATTTGGAACACCACAATCACAAAATCACTTGCCAACTGCTCAAGTTTTTGACAGAGGTGCAGTTGAGGTACCATCTCAAGTTTCAGCTTGTTTCAAACCACTCCAAGCATTCCGACACATCACTTGGCACCTAAGGAAGCTATGCAAATCATTGGAACTGGCTTGTAACACCTCTAACGCAAAACACGATCACCAGCTGCAAGAGGTAAGCACGAGCTCTTCTAGCTCTATAATCCATGCATATTTTGCTGCACAATAATTTGGTCATATGTTCATAATCATGCATAGAGTGTTTACCCTCAATCAATTGCTTTGTTTGAATCGTGTATGGAATTTCTGAGCCTTCGTGCAAATTTTAGGGTTCTTGAGGTTTTGTCTTGATTTCTTATTCCATGCTTAAAATAAATGAAATTAAAGACCATAGACATGATCGTGAGGTGAAAACGAGTAGATTGATATGTAGATTGCATGATATCATCAAGTATTCAGTGAGATTGGATAGAAAATGCAAATCTGCAGAAACAGAGGGTGGCACGTGTTCTTGCCATGTTCTTGGCGCCTTTTTTGAAAATTCAAATATTTGAATTTTGTGATTTTATTTAATTGATTCAAAAATTAATTTCTCTCTGAATTTTAATGATTTTGAGTTGATTCTTTTTTTTAATAATTCACAAAAATGTTAAAATATTTTGTTTTACCAAAAAATCCCAAAAATATTAATGATTTCATATACTTGATATTTTTACAAAGAATTAATATTTTATTTGTTTTTCAACATTTAAAATGTTTTTTTTTCTCCCTTGATTTTCCAAGCTTAATTGATTTCCAATCATTTTGTGGATAGAAACATGATTTTTGAAACATTAATCTAAGATCACAACTTGTTTTTCACACATGTTTAACAATTTTGATCATTTTAATTGAATTTTTATTTAATTAAAATATATTTTGAAAACAAATTAGGGTTTTGATTACTTCAACCCTCATCAAACTTTTTCAAACTCTTTGGGTCTCTAATAGAGTGCAAGACCTAACCCTTTTTTGAAACCAAAATGATTTGGGCCTCGGTCATCGTATAAGACCCACTGTGTTTTCAAACCTCGGCGCGATCGCCATTTTCAAACAAATAAATCTTTGGGCCTCTCCTCGAGCTATAAGTCCCATTTCTTTTCTTAAAAATATCTTTGGGCCTCTAATAGAGTGTAAGAACCAATCCCCTTTTAACCAAAACCATTTTGGGCCTCAGATATTGTATAAGTCCCTCTGCGTTAAAAGAAACCCTCGGCACGATCGCCAGTTCAAAAATCAAATCATCCGTGCTTACCCTCGTGTTATAAGCCCCATTTCTTTTCTTTTCAAAATCTTTGGGACTCTAATAGGGTGTAAGACCCAATCCCCTTGTACATAAAGACAATTTTGGGCCTCACATATTGTATAAGTCCCTCTGTACAGTTTTCAAAACAACGGTGCGACCATCGTTAAAACTTGGGCCTCTCCTTGAGCTGTAAGCCCCAACAATCTTTTCAAAGCACTTTCTCCTTTAATTTTGAATTCAAATATATGTTGTTATCAAAAATTTCTTTAATTTCTTTGTTGAACAACTAACAAAAATAGCATGGAAGCTCTACAACGGGTAAGTGTTTATCCGCTTTCATTTACCGCTTTCATATGTATATAACTGTATTGTGGGGTTGTTTCACTGTAAGTCTTCTTTCACATCCTTTTATATACTTGTCACATATCCACTGTGTAATACTAGTATAGTTATTTAGAGTTTTCCTCGGCAACTACGTCTAGAACTAGGTAAAGCCATGTTGGTCACTCTTAAATACAAATAAAAGTAGATCCCTCGTAGGATTCCAGATACAGTCTTCCCTCCTCTTGGGGTTAAACAATATGAAACAAAGAGAAAGGCAGTATTCTCGGTGAACCTTTTCTCAGACTGTCACCCTTAGAAATTGTCAAAGAAACTCTAACTCCCCAGAGATTATCTTTTCTCCGTGAATGGCATCTCTTGAGTTTCTTCCAAATCCTCGAACTTTCCTGGAATGATCTCTTCTCGGTGAATTGCATTTCTTGAACTTCTCTTGGTTTGGGGACCCACAGGCTTCCTAAAAGCATCCCTGCCTCCTCTTGGGCATTGTACAAGGACCCTTCGGCTTCTCAGAAGTTCTCATGCCTTCTCTTGGGCTTAATATAAGGACCCTGACGACCTCTTAAAGGTATAAGACATAACTTAGTCATCCATTGCTAGAGCAGTCTTTCCAGTGTCAAAACTCTGGCCATTTTAGGGTTGATACTCATCCCTTAATGCCCGTGCCTCCTCTTGGGCATTGTACAAAAGATAAAACTCTAAACTTGGACAGTCTAAAACCCTTGAGTCTCAAAGACATTCTCAAGTTCCTTCCAAACATAGGAAGAAACCCCGGTCTCTCTCATGAGAGTTCCCCACACTTGGACCCGCTCCAGGATCGCCAGAATCCACAGCGGTAAGATAGCATTCTCTTGGGCTTTGTACAAATGACTCTCCCTAGAGGAGCTAACCATTTAAGACTCTTTTGTTGAGTTAACTCTTTTCGCCTCCGTCTTGGGCTTTGTACAAGACAGATAAAATCACTCTCTTGTTGAGTCAACCTTTTTAGCCTCAATCTTGTGCTTCGTATGAGATAGATAATCACTCTCTTGTTGAGTATAAAAGACTCTCTTGTTGACTCAACCTTTTTAGCCTCAATCTCGGGCTTCGTACGAGATAGATAAACACTCTCTTGTTGAGTATACAAGACTCTCTTGTTGAGTCAACCACTTTTAGCCTCCGTCTTGGGCTTTGTACAAGACATATAAAAAACTCTCTTGTTGAGTATAAAAGACTCTCATGTTGAGTCAATCCCTTTTTATCCTCTGTCTTGGGCTTTGTACAAGACATATACAACACTCTCTTGTTGAGTATAAAAGACTCTCTTGTTGAGTCAATCTCCTTTTAGCCTCAATCTCGGGCTTCGTACGAGACAACAAATCACTCTCTTGTTGAGTATAAAAGACTCTCTTGTTGAGTCAATCAACCTTCAGACTCTCTTGTTGAGTCGATCACCTATTCAGGACTCTCTTGTTGAGTCAACCCTTTTAGCCTCCGTCTTGGGCTTTGTACAAGACACATAAAAGCACTCTCTTGTTGAGTCGAACCCTTTCAGCCTCCATCTTGGGCTTTATACAAGATACATTCTCCCCAACGGAGTCAAAATCCCTTTTAGCCTCAATCTTGGGTGTTGTACAAGACATAAAGAACATTTTCCTCGGAAAAGTCAAACTTCTAGCCTCCTCTTAGGCTTTGAATAAAGAAAACCCCGGTTGAGTCAATCAACCTTTTAGCATCAAATATGTGCCTTACTCACAGCATACGAACATCAACAACTCCTCTTTAGAGATGACAAATTCTCTCTCATCCAAAACCCTTTAGCTTCACATTTTGGGCTTTGAACAAGATACAAATCACCTTTAGCTTCACGTCTTGGGCTTTGAACAAGACACCAAAACAACCTTTTTCCTCCCATAGAATAGGAGGAACTACGATCGCTCTGATTTCCCTGTTTCGGGAATACGTAGGCATAAGATTGTAAAATCTTAGCGAGCATACTAATCAAAAACCCAAAGTCCATTACCTCTATACATCAATCAAAGAAAATCAGGTCTAGTATCTTAACCAAAAGCCTCCTGTACAGTCAAGACACTCCGTTCTTTTAAGCAAAAAACTAAAGACAGCCCCCCTTTTGATAACATCTGTAAACCAACATATTTGACTATTTAACCTCAGTATGCAAGCAGGGTTAATTGGAGACATCTATTTACCTTCCTTAATCAGCTTCACAGGATAAAAAAATGAATCGAAATGTAGTACCAAAGTGATAGTGATTCGAAACCACAAAAATCGCGCTACAATAGGATGGGTAATTGACAACTCCCCATTGTATAAACTGACCCCGGACCCCCCAATCTCTTTAAAGCGTTTGTTCAGTTAAACATTCGCGTGTAAGGTTAGTTTTAGATAGCTTCCCTTTCCCTTCCAGCTTCACGGGATAAATAAAAAATCAGAAAGTAGCACCCCCTCCTCCTCATTGCAGTGAGGAAAACCCAGCGACAAGGTGGTCGCGTCACCGACAAAAATCGCTCGCTACACTCTTGGGAATCACTAACATATTTCTCTGCACTAGCTTGGTTATTCGATTCATCTTGGATTCTTCCACTTTTGAATGCTTCTTCGATGTTTTACTCTGACTTCCATAATTTTAGAGAACTCTAATGGCACAACGCCTACCATCCTGACATAATAAGAGTCTGACAGTGTTCTTAGAAACATCTTGGCCAGTTCTTTCTCTTGAAGTGGTGGATGAACTTGGGCTTCCAATTCTTTCCACCGTTGTGCATATTCCCTGAAGGATTCGTTGCCCTTTTGACTCATGCTCATCAATTGATCACTGTCTGGAGCTATGTCCACATTGTAATTGTATTGCTTCATAAAAGCGTAAGCTAGGTCTCCCCAAGACTGAATATGGTTGCTTTATAGCTTCATATACCACATCAAGGATGCCCCACATAAACTTTCTTGAAAGCAGTGAATCATTGATGTGTCCGCAAGTGCACGGATTTATCGAAGTAATATAAAAGATTGTCGAACCCACAGAGACCAATGTCAACCTATCGTTATCTATTGTTGTGATGTAAAGCTAAGGCTATGATTAAAAAGGTACGAATGGAAATATAAACGCTAATTACTAAAGGTTTGAAAATAATACTAAAACGAGCCCGAAATATGATTTCCGCGCACCTAAGGGACTTATAGAAAAAGGGTACTGATTGTGATTATACGCCTATTCCATAGAATATATCGACTTAAAGGCTCTGCCTCACGCTCTCGCGGTCTTAACTAAAGCCATACTTCTTAATCCCAAAATTTTGCTCTCGCTCGGCCGGTAACTAAGAAACACACTTTGAAAGCCAATAATATCCTAATCGCTATCTAAAGCGCTCTCGCTGTATTTAGATATGATGCCTAATTTCCACTATCCGGTTCACTCCTCACGCTCTCAAAGATCTTGGCTTAAACCTTAATCTGCTTCTCACTCTCATGACAAAACAATGTTAAATAACCTCTCACTCTTATGACAAAGCTACTTAAATTAAACTTGGAAATTAAAACCAAAATGACATACATTCTCAATTCAGCGCCTATAATTTCTACCGGACCCAGACAGAATTTACCAAGACATTACTTCAAATAAAAACAACATAAATACAACATTTGAATTTAGAGGCATGGTTAACAAGAAGAATAATGAAATGACAATAAATAAATTAAAGTGATAAAAACCTGTAAAGTAGAATTAAGAGCGGTAATTGAATAAATAAACGAAATTCTATTAATATGACAGCAAGATTATTGATCCAAGAGTACAAGAAACAAACAATAATAGAATTTGTGATAATCTCTCGATGTGAGTGATTGTCACTTTTACAAGTGTTTTTCTGCCTAAAACTATGAACGGAATGTCAGCAGCGCTTCCGCGCGTCTGCTTAATGGAGACCGCCATTGCTTCAAATTGGAGATTCCCTCCTTTTTGGGCACGACGAACGCCTTCTTCAGGGTATGGCGAGCGCCATTCCTTTAAGGAGGCCAGAACTTGTACTTTTGCTGCTTTTTCTTCATTCTTCAGCTCAACTTTCATTCTTTTCTTCTACATTGCAGATAGAACACCTGTCAAGGCAAAACAAAGGAAAACATGAGTAAATAGCATAGAAAACGGTAAAGATTCGATAAAATGATAAGTAGAAATGCGCGAAATGAATCAAAATGTACGATACGAAATCGAGTTATCAACACCCCCACACTTAAACCATTGCTTGTCCTCAAGCAATCAACCAACACGGTAAAAAGAAAATAAGCACGGTTTGAAACATAGGCACAATGAGACTCTAATCATACGTGGCTGCTAGGCTAATGTTTGATCGATAGGTACTAAATAGTGAAAACAAGGATATCGTAACGACACATTTCCACATTTGCGGATAAAGACTCCCTTCCTATGCAATACCAATTCAAATCATGACATTATAACTCGACCTACATCCTTCATCCTATTTCACCTCTTTTTCATTCTCGCGCAATCACATTAAGCCCGTTATCCTTTGTACTTACATGGTAAGCGAACCTGTTTGTGTTATATGATCTCGACATTCAATTTTTTTTTTCTTTTTCGCACATTATGTTTTCTTTTGCTTACGAATTTCAAGAGTCCGAACCTTTAGGCTAAATGGTCGGGTGAGGACCACCTAACTTAGCGGGAACATGTCTTTCATTCGTTTTTTCTATAAAAATCACATTATTCAAATTTTTGAGATCAACACATATTTGCATCGGTTCGTTACTTAGTTTGTACATAAGGATGGTGCTGACTGCTAATATAAACTAATCAAGAGGCTACTTCTAAGAAACTAGGCATAAGGTCTTGGCATAATGTCTATTTAAATTAATATCACATACTTAGGGAATCTAAGGTGTAGGAACGGTATCGATATTTACAAAAATTTCCCAAGTCTATCTAACACAGTCTAAATAACCTATATACTTTCAAAGTGTCATGCCATGAATCGAAACAAAAAATAGTTGGAGGTTAAATTTTTTTTTTAAATTTCGGGGAAATTGAATAACAAGTGAAAACCACGCATAAAGACTCGACAGCACATGCAAAAACAAATAAAATTCTTAAAAACATGAAATATACTATAAAACAATAAATCAAACTAAAAACCGGTAAAATCAAAGCGGCAAAGTTCCTCCCCCACACTTAAACCAAACATTGTCCTCACTGTTTTGATAAAAGGTGGAAAAAGGAAAGATAGAACCTGTGTGAATGCTACTGCTTGCTACCATGGCCAAATCTACTCTGATACTGCTTTTTTTGTCCCTGTCTTCACTGACCACTTCTACTTTGGCGTCTGGCATTTTAGGACATCTTTAATTACGCGATTCTTAAATTAGCTCATCATATTCGCCCGCTTCCGGAGGAAGTACCTGCCAAAATGTTAGAAAGATATGGTGCAGTGAGTGCAGGTGGAACATGACTAAGAGAAGAACGATGAAGAGGTGAGTTATGAACGGGAGAGACATGCTCTCTCCTATCATACTCATCATCGGTATCACCACCAGCAGCGACATTCATTGGAATGTCCGTGGGCACCAGCTCATCTCTAGGATCGAGAATTTTTTGCCTAGATGTAGCTATGACATGACAAGCAATACATTTCTTTATTATCTGCAAATTCAAACAAACAAACATAACATCTTAAAATAAAAAACCCCGTGGGTTGCCTCCTACGCAGCGCTTTATTTAACGTTGATAGCTCGACGTCTAACAATCTTCGGTTTCCATGGCCACTTATCAAGCCATCTCACATATCCCTCACCTTTTCTTTTCTTCCTTCTGTGGGGTGGTTCATTCTTTTGAACTTGTGGTGGTGGTCCTAGATCTATCCTGAGTATCAGTTTTTCAAGTTTGGGCTTAGTTCTTTCATCCACCACCTCAAAGTCTAACCTTACCCTCTTAACAGTAATGATATCCCTAGTTTCATGGTCCTCAAAATTTCTCTTTTTATGCAGGACCTCAAACAAAGGTGTATCGGTGTGGATATTTTCCAATTCCTCTACATATGTTTTGGGTTGGGAGTCTACCTTAACTTCTACAAACCTTTGCGGGAATGGAATTGGTGGGGTATAGGGAGGAGAAACAACAATAGGTGCTTCTTTCTCGACAACCTCCCTTTCGGGTGGCGTCGGTGGATTTTTCTCAATCTCGACGCTTTTCTCACCATAAATCTCCTCAAATTTATTATTACTCTCCCTAGGATTTTCGATTTGTTTTCCACTACTGGTTGTTACAACATCCACATGTCTCTCAAGGGAGGGTCCTATAGGTGTCTGGGCAAGCAGAGAGATTTGAGTCTCCAATGCCTCAGTGTGAGTCGTGAGGGACTCGACCACAGTGTTCATCTCCCTAAAGGTTTCATAAGTATCGAGATGTTGTTTTCTAAACTCTTCATTCTGGAGAGTTTGTGTCTCCACAAAGCGCTCCATCATAGATTCTAGCCTAGAATTAGTTGTTGTTTCAATGAAATCCTCCATTAATGTTTTGAGGTTGGAATTATGGGATTCTTGCGGTTCCTCAAAATATTGGGAGTGGTAATCATAGAGGAAATTTGGTTGAGAGTGAGTGAGCGTCGCATTGAAATCCTCCATCAATATTTCGAGGTCGGGATTATGGGATTCTTGTGGTTCCTCAAAATATTAGGAGTCGTAATTGTAAAGGAAATCTGGGTGATACATAGTTTTTTTTTTCAAACAAGAGTGCTTTAGTCTATACGGTGCAACAACGGAATCACAATATTGATTGTTGGTCCCCGACAACGGCGCCAAAAACTTGATGCGTCCGCCAGTGCACATATTTATCGAAGTAATATAAAAGATTGTCGAACCCACAGAGACCAATGTCAACCTACCGTTATCTATTGTTGCGATGTAAAGCTAATGCTATGATTAAAAAGGTACGAACGGAAATATAAACGCTAATTACTAAAGGTTAGAAAATAATACTAAAACGAGCCCGAAGTATGATTTCCCCGCACCTAAGGGGCTTATAGAAAAAGGGTACTGATTGTGATTATACGCCTATTCCGTAGAATATACTGACTTAAAGGCTCCGCCTCACGCTCTCGCGGTCTTAACTAAAGCCATACTTCTTAATCCCAAGATTTTGTTCTCGCTCGCCCAGTAACTAAGAAACATACTTTGAAAGCCAATAATATCCTAATCGCTATCTAAAGCGCTCTCGCTGTATTTAGATATAATGCCTAATTTCCACTATCCGGTTCACTCCTCACTCTCTCGCGGATCTCGGCTTAAACCTTAATTTGCTTCTCACTCTCGTGACAAAACAATGTTAAATAACCTCTCACTCTCGTGACAAAGCTACTTAAATTAAACTTGGAAATTAAAACTAAAATGACATACATTCTCAATTCCGCGCCTATAATTTCTACCGAGTCCCGTCGGTAATGACGGTCCTCAAACGCAGGACCCAGACAGAATTTACCAAAAGATTACTTCAAATAAAAATAACATAAGTACAACATTTGAATTTAGAGGCATGGTTAACAAGAAGAATAATGAAATGACAATAAATAAATTAAAGCGATAAAAACCTGTAAAGTAGAATTAAGAGCAATACTTGAAGAAATAAATGAACTTCTATTAATATGACGGCAAGATTATTGATCCAAGAGTACAAGAAACAAACAAGAATAGAATTTGTGACAATCTCTCGATGTGAGTGATTGTCACTTTTACAAGTGTTTTTCTGCCTAAAACTATGAACGAAATGTCGGCAGCGCTTCCGCGCGTCTTGGATGCTGAAACTACCCTCCAAAGGGGTCTATATATAGAGAAATCTTGGATCCAAAAAGTCTGGTTCGGATTTGAATTTCAAATGAGCACAACTGCCAAACTGCTACAGAAAAACTGCTCCCGCCATAAACGGCGACTGCCGTCTGCTTAATGGCGATCGCCATTGCTTCAAATTGGAGATTCCCTCCTTTTTGGGCACGGCGAACGCCTTCCTCAGGGCATGGCGAGCGCCATTCCTTTAAGGAGGCCAGAACTTGCACTTTTGCTGCTTTTTCTTCATTCTTCAGCTCAACTTTCATTCTTTTCTTCTACATTGCTGATAGAACACATGTTAAGGAAAAAAAAGGAAAACATGAGTAAATAGCATAGAAAATAAAACAATAAGTAGAAATGCGCGAAATGAATCAAAATGCACGATACGAAATCGAGTTATCAATCATCAGCTTGTCATTGTCGATATAAGCGGTAATCTTTCGACAGAACATCGTCAAATGGTACCTTGGACAACTAACACCCTTGTATACTTCAAATACAGACATTTTAAACTTTGGGGGAATAACCACGCCCGGAACTAGACACAAGTCATGAGCCTTAAGACCAGATGCATTAAGTTCTTTCATCACCTTCAATTGTTCCTCGAGATCACGAAATCCTTCCTCGATATTTGTAACTCTAGGATCATTCACCTTTATCACAGGGCGGATATTATGAGGATTTGGCCTATACCTCAGAAACCGGGAATCTCTTTCATCAACTTGAACAACCAGGTTATCTTGCACGGGCTGAGATCGTGTTAGAACATCCACTTGTGGAGCATTGGCGTCAGGAGGAAAACCAAACATCGGGTTAGTCATCACTGTAAAGCCTAGCATGGGATCAACATTCTCCGTCCTCTCCATTATCCTTCAATAACTACTTCAAGCTCGGTATGAATGCCGGGAAATCAGCTGAGTGACACAAGGACATGAGACCGAATGAGATTTGTTAGGGAAAAGATGTATGCAAATGAATTTCAAGGAACTCAAAAGTTAAGTTTGCAAACACCATAAAGTGGATAACACTTTAAGTGGTTGAAGATCTCATTTTATTGAAAACTTGAAGGATTACAAAATAGAATACAATTTCCACGATCCATTATAAAACTTATGATGTTTGTAAAATAACTCTAAGCTCCTTGAAAATGGGTCAGAAAATGGTGCATGATAGCATGGATGGATGAATGTATGCACAAACACAGGTATACACATATTCACATATTCACATATACATGCAAACAGACAAGGGTTTGGGTTTGAAGATCAAGAGCATGGAGCCATGGTCTACCCATCCCAAATGGTATGTACTATGGGTTAATTTGCACCTGTACAACGGGTTCTACACAGTTCCCAAAGGCATCAGTCCATCTTTCAAATATTATCAATTTCCCAAATACTCGGTGGTTAATAATATTCTCAAGAGAACCTCTTTCGAGTGTAGTATCGCGTATCAACTATTTTAGGAATACTCCCTCATAGTCATCGCACTACGTCCTAAGAAGCCCAAGTTGGGTTAAAGGGTAACTAAAGGTCCTTAGTGTCATGTGCTCCTAGGTTGAAAGTAGTAATGTTTTCACGAATACTCGTTCAACAACACTACTCTCAAGAGGACCTCAACTGAGTGGTGATTTCTCAAGTTAGCTTGGTTAGGAATCAACTCCCTATAAACCTTCTGGAATGTATCACCTTCCTATCATAGGTGCGCTCAAGTCCGGGCTAGGACTTATCTCACAATAGTATATAATAACCCTGCATACAGAAAAACCCAAGAAGACAGATATATACAAATATACAAGTATGCATATATGCAACAAATAACACGTATAAAACAAGTTAGTGTAACCCTCTTAGGAGTCACTTCCCCAGTGAAGTCTCCATTTCTGTCGCGGTGAGAATCAGATATCAAGCTATTGGATTAGCTTGAATCACAAATAATAATTCACCACCGATCTTTAATTTATCCAAGGGAAGGGAAAAAGAACGAATAAACCCATAAGTATGCAATGCAATGCAAAGCAAAGAGAATCTAAGGTTCGGGGGTTGGTTATACCTAGGGAAGGTGCTAGCATCCTAAGTATCTGTAGTACTCTACATGAACCTCTTGTTTTATTGTGTTATTTGTTATTTTGTCTGCTAAAGGGTTAAAAAGTAAAAGAAGACCTAAAGTGTTATTTCTAAGTATGATCGCCAAGACATCGCATCTCGTGCCTACGTATCCTGACGGGAATGGAATCAGAGCATTCAGAGTTCCCCTCAAAGGGTAAACAAAATTTGTTGATTGGTTTTAGGAGAAGAGACAAGTCGTCATCTTAAGGAGAATACTCGACTTAAACCACCACAAACATGTGGAAGATGGACCTTTGTTTCACATTAAGAGAAGGGCTCCAACTCGGATATAGAATCGGCGAGTATAACACATACCTCTCCAAAGTGGAAAAGGAATCTATATCCTTCTCAACTATGTTATGGGGTAGGAGAATCACATCTCAGCTAGGGGTGACTTATGTCTAATTCTCTCATGGGAGAGAAAGGGAGAACCTATTGTAAATTTTCTAATCAACCTAAGGGAAACTATCCTAGTTGTCTTAGGTATTCAACTTAGAAGGGCATAGAAGCCACAAAGGGGAAGAGGAAAAATGCAAATGACATGCAATGCATATGACATAATTGTCAAACATAATTCCTTCCCTTGGACACAGAGGCATGAAATCATATTATTATAAGAGTATAGATAAAAAAACATCGAGTATCAAAGCTAAAGTCATGATTGAGTATTTAACATATGAGACATGCAATGGTTGGATCATAAATTAAAACCTGATTCGATTTATTGAAGACAAGGTCGAATTAGAGACCTAAGGGAGCATGGAAATTATAAAGATAAAAGATTGAACCTAAGCTAAAAGATATCATAAGCAGTCATCAGGCGAAGTATCGAGATCATAGAGGACTTCAACACTCAAGGGTATCAAACACTACTATCAAGCCCTGATCACAATTTGCAATTCTACATCAAGATTTTGACCGTAAACTTAAATCAAGACTCAATCCTAAATTTAAATTAAGAATAGATCCCAATTTAATTACCAACTCAATTTAAATTAATTTATTAATACAATTAAATTAACCTAATCAAAACGAAGCAAAATTAAATTAGCAATAACAAAATAAATGAAGAAAAAAAAGGTACAAAAGATAAATGAAGGTGCATAGTTTTTTTTATGTAAGAAAAACATGATGGTGGTGGTGGGCTTATCTCAAAAAGCCCAATGAAATTCAGAATAAAATAAAGAAAAAAAATAATAAAATAAAAAAACAAGTTGGGCCGGTGGCACTAGGCCCACACGAGCCACCAACAAACACATTGTGAAAGGAATGAGGGACATCTCTCACTTGTGAAACTCAGTCTCTCTCCCAAGTTTCTCTCTCGCGTTCCCGTTACTCTCTCCTTTTGCGTCTTTCTTCTTCATCGCATATCACTCTCGTTGAAGCTCACTCCGTCGGCTAATAGACAACCCGCCGCACCGTGGCTTGCTGCCGGCGGCGGCGGGATGTGACGTCCTCCTCGCTATCGTTTCGCAGTGTCGATATCGTCGCAATTTCGGGTTTGTAATAACGTTATTTCGCAACAAAACACAATTCAAAACAATGCAAGGTGGAGAGCATCCAGAAATTTACCTGAGAACCGATTCGAGGTATGATTCGAAGTTTTCGACTTTTCCGCTTCTGTGCACTGCCATGTTCTATGTATGTGTGTGGTATGCTTCTATTCGTGCGTTGCTGTGGATGGGATGCGCGTGTGTAATGTGACTGTTTGTATCTGCTGCTCGTGTGTATTTTTGATCTTTTAAACTTGAGTCCCTTCTGCAAATGCTTCTGAATGTGGTGTGTATGCTGTTTTCAAAACCGTGTTTGTCTGGGTGGTTTTTTGGTGTGTAGTATGCGTGGTTTATCGTACGAATACTATTGTACTGCTTCTGGTGCCTGAAATTATTTCTTCTGTGATGTGTACAATTGTTGCTTCTTATAGACTTCATGGAATTTGAAATTTCGATTTTGCAATTAAGTGCGAGATATCGTGTCGGAAACTGTTTTGGAAATAAACATGTTTATTGATGATTCTGATGGGTGTTGTGATTTTCAATTAAACATGTCTAATTTTGCTTGGAATGATTTTGAATTAGTTCCCATTTTTTCTTCAACATGTCTGATTTTGTCATTAGATCCCTTACTTGGTACTCTGCTGAAGTTAATTTGCAGGAGAAGGTGAAGGATCAAGCGTTTCAAGTGGTTCCTTCTGGCCAAAAGGTCTTTTAAGAGGTGTCTTGATTGTGTTTGCAGCAACGGTCATAGGATCTTTGCTCCGCAAGCATGAGAACTGTTTTGAGGGACGATTTCTTTTGTTTTTAGGGTTAGGATGAAGTTTTTGGTCATGAAGTTTATTATGGATGGAAAACTCTTTTACTCAATTATTATAATGAAAAGGAATTTTTGTTGCTCAGTCTTGGATTGGTGGTTAGATTGTGAGCTTTATTATTGTATTAGTGTTTTACTTTTCTTCACTGTCTTGCCGTAGGCTTTCCAATTGCTTCCGTGATTTTTTCTTTGTGAATCAATAGTGAATGTGGATATGTTTAATACGAATGGATCTAGGTTCTATCCAAATTGAAGTAGCTTGTTCTCTTCTAGGTAAAATAAACACTAATCTTTAGATAGGAAGCACGTGAATTTTGAGACTCAAGCTAAATCCGTATAAGCACTCTCCATTGTCATTCTATATCATGGTTCAAAATATTTGCATCTTGCTTTAGTCAAAATATCATGGTTCAAAATGTTACAACTCAAAACCATCAATGCACATTATCTTGTGATGAAATGTTTGAATGATGCAATTTTCCATGGTGAAATTTGAATCTTGAAATGATAACCCAAACTTGAACTTTGGATATGGATTAGAATTGGTTTATGGTTAGGAAGAAGAACAAATGGTTCTAGAATGTGGGTTTTGGATAATGATTCTAAAGGAATGGATATTGAATGGATTGGAAATGGATAGAGATTATTTGGATATGAAAGTGGTAAATATTAATGAACTTTGAACAATCCACTTGTCACTTGAATCCACAGAAATTCCCGCAAACTTGAATTGAATTCTTGACCCAAAATAAATGCCCACGATACTTGATGCCATTTGAACAAGCTTGAATCGATGAACCCATTGGCCTTAATCTTTACTTTGATCACAAATCAACCACATTCCTCTTGATGAATTCATAGCTTAATCAACTAGAAACATCTTGACTTAATGAAGCTCCAAACAAACCTTTAGACGATGATGATCTTTTCACATGAACCATGCCTTGAGGAATTTTTGGAAACAAGGATACAACTTGAAATACAATTTTTCCATAAGATCCTGGCCAGTCATCAATTGACAGACAAGCTCGAATACCAACGAAAGGACAACCCTAATTCTCCTTGAGACATATACAGAGGCTTTTTAGACGTCTTGAAGAAACTGACTTGATACTTGATAAACTTCGATAAAAGGATGCTCATGATGATGATAGTTCAATCCAAAATCCATGAAAGTACCAGCTGAATTAATCTTCAATGATGTAAAAAAATCTTAAACCAAAGGGAAACCCTAAGGCCATTTTAAGTTAATATAAATTGGTCATGCCCTCAAATATTTGACTGAGATAACCATTATCATCTACACTTGAAATTAATGCACCTGCACAAGCTTGTTAGTCGTAATAAGCATGCACACGAAGACCGTATGACCTAAAGATGTTATGCGAGATGATGCACAAAGAGGTCGGATCTTAGGGTTAAAAATTAGGGTATGACACTCACCTTGCTCGTCCACTTTAAAATAACTATCCTCAATCTGATTACTCCCCACCATCAAGTCCACCAACTTCACATCTAACTTCCAACTCTCTTTAATATTATTAAGAAAATCATTGTTTATCTTCAACATACCCGACATCACGCTCTGCGGTGATAGCTCACAGACCAAACTCAAGTCTTTGAACTGCTCAATAAGTTCTAACTCTCTAACCATCATAGCAGACATATGCAAATAATTCTGACTTAAAGCATCATCCACGACATTAACCTTACCAGGATGATAATTTAAGTCAAAGTCATAATCCTTCAGAAATTCCAACCATTTATGTTGCCTCATATTCAATTCCTTCTGATCAAGCAGGTACTTTAAACTCTTGTGATCACTAAAAACCTCGAATCTGGAACCATAAAGATAATTCCTCCAAATCTTCAACACAAGCACCACTGCAACCAACTCTAAATCATGAGTAGGATAGTTGCTCTCATGAACCCTCAGTTCTCGTGAAGCATAAGCCACAACCTTACCATCTCGCATCAGCACACCACCTAAACCCATCATCGACGCATCACAATACACCACAAACGGTTCATTAGGTTCAGGTAAAATCAGAACTGAAGTCGTAGTCGATCTCTTCTTCAGCTCTACGAAACTTCTTTCAAAATGAATATCCCACACAAACGCTTTACCTTTGCAAGTTAGTTGAGTTAACGGAAGTGCTAACTTGGAAAAGCCTTCAATAAATTTGCGGTAGTAACCATCTGATAAGTGCTAAATTGTAGTGAGTTCTAGTGTGAATAATTAGCAATTATTGACTTGTTTCAATTTATTTTCATTCATAAACCTCAACTTTTGTGTATGTTTTAGGTTATTTATGTTATATGCGTAATCATGTATATATCTTGAGTTTGATTGTCTTTATCTCATTTTTGTAGGTATTCAAGCAATGATATTTTGTCATTGTCTTGTAGAGCATTGAATAAGCTTTCCGGCGCTTCTGGCCGTGCTTAAATCAGAGTTACGGTGCTAAAGTTATCATGGAAGCAAGAAACAATTTTTCTCCAAACTGTCAAGTTCGCAGTGTGAACACAAATCGAAGGGAAGGCGAGGCAATTTACTATTTTGGCAGTATAAATTGTGGTCAATGTTTGCAATGCGAGGCCAAGGCGAGGAAGTTCGCAGTGCAAGCTGGAGCTCGTAGTGCGAGCCAAGATATTTTCAATAAGGCGGTTTAAGTGCAATTTCTGCCAAACCACGTGCAATAAAGTTGAGTTCACAGTGCGAGCAAGGAGTTCGCTGTGCGAACTTGTTAGATTTAGTTTTGTATATATAGAGTTCTTCTTAGATATTTTAGTTATCTTTTGGCGATTTTAACACCCAATTGATCAGAAAACATCCTTTGGTAGAGTTAGCTTAGAAACAACACATGGAGGATGCAGCTTGACGATCCGGAGTCGAATCCACTTTAATCGGAGTTGACAAACCATGAGATGTTTGTTCTTCTTCCTTCTTCTCTATGTATTTTTCATTTGTTGGGATTGTTGTATGTAATTTTACTTTGATTGTATGTGTATTTATGGATCTTTGTATAAAATATCTTTTACAACTCTTAATCGAAGTTATCTTTGCTTTACTATCTATCTTAATGGGTTTGGATCGTTATAGACATATACTTTTCAAACTCGACCTAAGATGAGCGTCTATTGTCTATGGGAAATGGTTTAATATTCGCATGTGTGTCGGATCTTAATGCTCCTTGTTGTTTAGTTGCGTGAGACATAACCTCTTGTTGTGAGTGATACGTGGGGATTTTGACGAGTGATTTAGGTTGTGTGCATTTGATCCATAAATTTTTTAGTACATGATGGATAGAATGAACCCCAACTCCTGACGAGTTTTCTCATGTCTTAAGAATGTATTTATTTTGTTGTCATAGGTTTTTTTTCCTTTTTCATTTTGTTCACTCTAAAACCATTTAAACCCAAGCTTAGAGACGTAGTGACTGTCGAACGACATTCTTTCCCTTGTACCGATCCCTGTGGAGACGACATAAATCCTGGAGGGAATTGTTTCAAAATTTTTTTTTCTTGCCGCTTTACCGCAGTCAACAAAATGACGCCGTTGCCGGAGATTGGTGTTTTGATATTGAATCGCATTGCAATAGTTTCTATGTTTTTTTAGCTTTGTCCATACTTTTCTATCGTTCTTTTCTATAAGCGATTATATATATGTGTTGTCCATCATGTTTATATATGTGTGTGTACATATTTTTGTTTTTGGTTTATGTTTGCCCAAGTGTTGCAGGTTTTATTGGATAGCTACCGGTGAATACAACAACATGGCGGAACATGTGCATAAATAAAGGTGTCAAGCTAACGACGTGAAACAAGCGCTTGTTGGAAGACAATCCAACGGTTTTTGAGTTTATATAGATTTTTGTTTAGTTAGTTTAATTTGATTTTGTTAGGTTGTTAGAAAAGTTTTGTGTTTTTCCTCAAGCTTTGTTTTTTATTAGCTTGAGGATTCATGTTGTGATTTTTCATGTTTGATTGTTTCAACAAGAAAATGTTATGGTAGTGTGAAAAGTTTAAAGAGAGTTGCTTTGCTAAGGTTTGTGTTTATTGCTTTTCTAAAACATAACATGTTTATGAACCTTGGGCTTTGTACAACTTACATGACATTTATTCTTTTTCAATTTTTGTTCAATTTTGAATCACTTTAGTTCATAGCCCAATGTGAGGAACCTTTCCATTTTTTACTAAATTGCATGGAGACCAACTTTCTTGTTTAACTCGTTCGAATTATGTTTAATCTTGTATTTGTGTTGATTTGTATGATGGCACTAAAATGATCAAGGCATTTTGCTTGATTTTGAGCATAACCACTTGACCAAATAGTCAAACTACCTTGTGAGTGGGTGAGAATTTGCTTACTCCCTTTGAGCCATTGTTAGAATCCATGTTGGTGTTAAGTTCATTTTTGTATGGATTCTAATATTTTTTTCTTGAACCATAACCATGACTTGTTATTTGAGTTTTTACCCTTACCTAAAAAGTTGCGAGCATTCACTTTACATAATTGGTTGTATTCAAGTTGGGGAGAAGAAAGGTTGGTTGCTAAGAGGTTGAGAAAAAGAAAAAGTTTGAAAAAGAAAGAAAAATAAAGTGAAAAATAAAAGAAAAGAAAAAAAGAAAAGCATTGGAAAAAGAAGAAAAAAATAGAATAACGTTGTGCTAATAAGTTGTGTGGATTGGTGTAACAATTTGAAGATGAGAAAAAGGTGAAAGAAGTTGTGAATGCTTGAGATTGTGAGAAATGATCGCTCTCATTTGATTAGGCAAGTTTTTGTTTCTTTTACCTTAAGAAAAACAATTATTTGTTACCCAAGCCACATTACAACCCTTAAAGCCCTTGTGATTTTTGCTTTTATACTTTTAATATGAGTTTTTTTAGATGAATGCCTAATTTGAATTTTTGTTAGCAAGATTTTTGTGTGTGAGTTTGTCCCTCATATTTGTTTTCTTCATCTCTTGATGAAGTTGTGTGTTAGGTGTGATTCATTCTTGAACATGTATATTGCTTTAGAATTTTTGACATGTGTTTTGTGCTTAGATTTTGTTTCATATTCTTTGTGTCGTTGTAGTATAGTGGTAAGCATTGCTTTGCATGTACTTTTGATATTTGTACCATACGTTTGTTTCCGTTTGTAAAAACTTGTTGAGCATGATTTCTTGATAATTGCTTTTGTTTCTTTGAGTTGATTGATTCTTGTTTGAGGACAAACAAGTTTAAGTTGGGGAGAGTTTGATAAGTGCCAAATTTTAGTGAATTCTAGTGTGAATAATTAGCACTTATTGACTTATTTCGATTAATTTTCATTCATAAACCTAAACTTTTGTGTATGTTTTAGGTAATTTATGTTATATGCATAATCATGTATATATCTTGAGTTTGATTGTCTTTGTCTCATTTTTTTAGGTATTCAAGCAATGATATTTTGTCATTGTCTTGTAGAGCATTAAATAAGCTTTTCGGCAGTTCTGACCGTGCTTTAATCGGAGTTACGATGCTAAAGTTGTCATGGAAGCAAGAAAAAAAATTTCTCCAAATTGTCATGTTCGCAGTGCAAACACAAAGTGAAGGGAAGGCGAGGTAGTTTACTATTTTGGCAGTAGCAATTGTGGTCAGTGTTCGCAGTGCGAGGCCAAGGTGAGGAAGTTCGCACTGCGAGCCAAGATATTTTCAATCAGGCGGTTTAAGTGCAATTTCTGCCAAACCACGTGCAATAAAGTTGAGTTCGCAGTGCGAGCAAGGAGTTCACTGTGCGAACTTGACAGATTTAGTTTTGTATATATATAGTTCTTCTTATATATTTTAGTTATCTTTTGGAGCCTTTTACCCCAAATTGATCAGAAAACATCCTTTGGTAGAGTTAGCTTAGAAACAACACATGAAGGATGCATCTTGACCATTCGGAGTCGAATCCACTTCAATCGGAGTTGACAATCTGTGAGATGTTTGTTCTTCTTCCTTCTTCTCTATGTATTTTTCATTTGTTGGGGTTGTTGTATGTGATTTTACTTTGATTGTATGTGTATTTATGGATCTTTGTATAAAATCTCTTTTACAACTCTTAATCGATGTCATCTTTGCTTTACTATCTATCTTAATGGGTTTGGACCGCTATAGACATATACTTTTCGAACTCAACCTAAGATGAGCGTCTATTGTCTGTGGGAAATGGTCTAATATTCACATGTGTGTCAGATCTTAATGCTTCGTGTTGTTTAGTTGCGTGAGACAGCACCTCCGAGAGAATGCGGTTGATCTTTCAACGTTTGCGTTAGACCCAACCTCTTGTTGTGAGTGATATGTGGGGATTCTAACGAGTGATTTAGGTTATGTGCATTTGATCCATA
The DNA here is from genome assembly GCA_022829125.1 of Lathyrus tuberosus. Classification (NCBI taxonomy): domain Eukaryota; kingdom Viridiplantae; phylum Streptophyta; class Magnoliopsida; order Fabales; family Fabaceae; genus Lathyrus; species Lathyrus tuberosus. The sequence goes on from JALAZF010000596.1 coordinate 3,057,052, forward strand.
GATTTTTTAGTACATGATGGGTAGAATGAAATACAACTCCTGACGAGTTTTCTCATGTCTTAAGAATGTATTTATTTTCTTGTCATAGGTTTTTTTCCTTTTTCATTTTGTTCACTCTAAAACCATTTAAACCAAAGCTTAGAGACGTAGAGACTGTCGAACAACATTCTTTCCCTCGCACCGATCCCTATGGATACGACATAAATCCCAGAGGGAATTCTTCCAAAAATAAATTTTGCTTACTGCTTTACCGCAGTCAACACCAGCCAAGCCCAAAAAGCTTCTAATCTCCGTAACCGACTTCAGAGCCTCCCATTGTAGTACTGCATCTACTTTGGATGGATCCACAACTATACCATCACCTGAAATAACATGTCCAAGAAAACTAACCTCTTACAACCAGAATTCACACTTTGACAACGTTGCATATAACTTCTTCTCTTTCAACACTTGCAACACAATCTGCATATGCTCAACATGTTCTTCTTATGACTTAGAATAGATTAAAATATCATCAATAAAACCTGTAACACCCCATTTATACCCGACAATTATATTGAAAATCAGAGTAGTAAAAATTTCAACATTCAAATATACAAATAGGATGCTACATTTTTCAACTTTAAAAACTTATTCATTTAAATCAAATAGTACATCGATACATAACACTTTTAATTCGGATGAAACTATAATAACAACTTTTATTCACTCTTGGAAACCAAAACAATTTTCACACCTACGCAGCGGATTCTCAAATATTCAACTATACATGATATAACATTTATTCAACTTAAACAACATAGTAACAACATATTTTCATGGAACAACTTAAAACAACAACAGTGCAACTAAGCGTTCATCCCCCCGAGTGTTACGTATCAGAGCGACATCACCGACTCAACTAATGAAGATAAACGACCTTCATCTCTGCTAACCTGCACGTTACCAACATAGGGGTAACATTCAAACAGAAGGGGTGAGATATCAACCAACATAAACAAGTGTATGATAAATAGTATATTAGATTAGAACCATACAAATTTCACCACTTTAAGCGACAAATTATACAACAACCAACAAACAACTCAAATCAATACAAATTAGTAACAACAACAACTTAAATCAACCAACACATCAACATAACCAACTTCAACTCTAAAATCAACGTAAACACCTTCATCCACTTCAACAAATATACCCAACATGTTCAACTTCTTCAACATCAACATAATCGACTTCATCAACTTAAACAACGCAAACAACTTTATCAACTTAAGCAACATGAACAACTTTATCAACTTAAGCAACATGAACAACTTTATCAACTTAAGCAACATGGACAACTTTATCAACTTGGGCAACATAAACAACTTTCTCAACTTCAACAAACACAATCAACACAAGCAACATAAATAATGCGACACAGGATGCGACTCGACTATGCGTATGCATGTGGTACCATTGGAGCAAAACTCCCAACTTAGAAACGGAGCAGAACTCCCAACTTAAAATATACCAAGTTATCGAGGTATCTGCAAGGCATAAGCCTTCAACTTAATAATTTTGCCAATCCAAGCCAACGTGGTGAGCATCAACTCCAACTTAAAAATTGGCAATCCAGGCCAACTTAATAATGCTATGCCATGATGCAACGACTCAACAAAAACAACAACCAACTCCGAACAACATATAACAAACCACATAACAACTTTAATTCAACACGATTCAACTTTGGCCATAGGCCTACAACTTATATACATCAACGTTGGTCATACGACCTACAACTTTAACATCAACATTGGTCCTTCTACCTACGACTTGAAAATGCCCACAAACCGGGACAAAACCACATAAGCAACTGTACAAGAAATCCACACATACAACACGAATGCAACAAAATAAACTGACTAAAATCACCTACTAATTATTACTAACTGCCTTGACAATTTTCGTTAAATTCCAAGCAACTAATTTTACCGCGTAATTTCACCCGTTCGACTAAATCGGTACTGTTTTTACTACTATTACTGCTACCAATAATTTCCCACTATTCCTGTTAAATTCTATTTTACTGATTCCAACATTTTTCTGTCACCAAATTAACACTGTTATCACAATTCTTCAAAATACCATCCTGCTAAAATTCATTTTTCTGTTAGAATCAACACTACTGATAGTCCTGAGTTGCTACCATGTATTTCCCTTCATCAGCATAAAACCATCTACTAATTAATCTAACTATGTATTTTAATTAATCAAAACAATATCTAACACCTAAAATATTAAAATATAGATTTTTTCTTAAACAGACAAAACAAAAACCAGGTGGCCCCCACATCATCATGTGGCTCTCAACATGGTTTTCATGTGGCTCTTAACATGGATTGGTGGGTCTAATTTTCTGCTAACAAAACAAAACCTACTACTGCTATTTCTTTTCATTTTATTAAATAGAAACATGGCCTTGATTTTGTGCTACTTGATTATAATAATTGATGGGATGGTATCATGAAATATATACTTTTCATTTATATGAAACAACATATTAAACATGAATTAATCAAAGTACTTCCTCTTTATTTTTCATGGGTGGCTGACGCCACCCTTACTCCAAAGCATTTAATGGCTTGCGCCATATTGATATTGTGGCTGGCGCAACCCACATGTGGCCCACGCCATGTGTTTTCTTCTTTAGTTTTTGGTGGCCTGCGCCACCCCTATGTGTATGGTGGGTGGCCTGCGCCACCCGTGCACAGTGACATTTTCAACCCAACCGATTTTTCAGAAAATTAACAAATTCACTACAACATTCATAAAATCATCCAGCAACAATTTTCACAACAAATCGAAAATTAACATTTTCACTGCAAGGTTCACAAAATCATTCATCACACAGCAGAATCACAATTTAACAACATCAATATTAATTTCCTCACATACAACAACACCTTTCGAAAATCAATGGAAGAAAATCATATAATCCCCAACCCTTATATCATTCATCATAAAATCAACACATTCACAGCAGAAAATCATACAAATCCCAATCCCACATACGGTCTACCATATACCCGGTTATAGAGATTGAACCCCACCCTTACCTTAATTGATGGCCGCTCGAATCTCCGACCGACTTTTCCGACTTGGCTTTCCGACGGCAACTTCTCGTATCCCTCTTTCTCCAACTTTTCCTCGTTCTCAACTTCTCACGTTCTCCTCTTTCTCTTTACTGATACCCCTAACTTCTTCTCCTTATTTTTCTCTAACTTCCTTTACTGCCTCCTCCACTTTTCTTTTTATTTTCCAAAATAATCCAATAATAATAATACCATTATTTACTCTATTTGGGCTTCACTTCATACACCTCCAAGTTACTACCACCAACGCAACGACTAAGCCCACTTAAATAAAATACGCTTATAATTCCAAAATATTAATTCTAATATTATTTCTCTCGACTAAATTGACTAATTACCGACTATCAAATAAATCGTCCAAACCACCAAATCAACATATTTAACCATAGACGGAAATATTCAATATTATTTCCACAACTTAAATCAACTTATTAAATCAATTCAACTCGAACCAACTTAGAAAGATCAACATAATATTCAGATATTCCGGAATCAACTTAAATCGACACAAATACTCAAATCAACGCGAATCAACACAACATACTACAATTATATTTAATTAAATACTTAATTAAATAAACGGTTGTTACAAAACCCACCACGAATTGATCCAAATAAGTATGAAATTGTTAACCCTCATTTTCGACGCTAGAAAAGATCAAAACTATTTTAAGTTAAAAAATTATTTTTAACATAAAGAAGGCTTCGACCCAGCTTTGGTGAAGCCTGAGTCGAATAGAGGTTTTGGAAACCTCAAAAATGGCTAAGTGTTGGGAAAGGTTTCGACCATGGGAATATGGAAAAGCGCACTGAAGTTGTTATACTAAGGCTGGAGGGAATTTCCAATGTTTGAAATTTAAATAAGAGCAGTTGTGAACGTGGGAACAGTTGAGACCAAGGAGAAGGCACCAAAATCCACACGTTTGAAGCAATAACCACCACTTAGTAGTTATTTCCTAGCACTATAAATAGGAGTTAGTTCTATGTAATAGGGGTGTTCATATTTCTGTACAAGTTACTCAAAGAAACTCAAAGTACCCGCGTGTAGAGAAACGAGTTCGTGAGAATGTACGTAATGTAACACCACTTTCCTTCACCAATGCAATTTATCTTCATCATGTTTAAGATTCAGACATTTACTTTCCATGCCTTTACAATTTCTTGAACTTTATCTTCCATGCCAAATTTACTTTCAAAGTCATTTAAACCTTCTGCATTTACCTTCGACTGCACCTTTACATTCAAGTATTTAATCTTCAAGCGTTTACTTTTCAAAGTCTTTTACTTTCAAGAACATGGAGTTCATCTTTAATTCATTGCATTTATTTTCAAAGTCCTTTTATTTTTCCTGCGCTTTACCTTCGACAACAATTTTATCATTCCAGCCTTTACTTTTCAAGAACGTGGAGTTCGTTGCATTTTACTTTCAAAGCTTTTTACTTATTGTCATTTCCTTTTGACGCCTTTAATTTCTGCATCCTTTATTTACAGCCCTTTAAAATTCAAGACTTTACTTTACCTTATTGCAAGTAGTCGAACATGGAGTTCAGTTAGATTTTATTTCAGCATTGTCGAACGTGGAGTTCAATTTACATTCTCTTTAATTTTCATTTGTCATTTACACTTGTCTCTCAAATTTAGCACATGCCCTAGGATTTGTGTGGTCGATCCTGCAAGTTAGTCAGTTTTCGTTTAAGATTGATAGACCAGAGGTTGTTTACCAAAATTCACAGTAAAAAAATTGGCACGCCCAGTGGGACCCAGTGCTAAGTTTTACACTTTTTGTCAACCTTATCTTTCTTGGTGAAGAAGTACTTTTGTTGTATGTTATTGAGAAGTGGGAAGTTAGCCATAACAAACGAAGGGATACCAAAGAGAAGATACACTAAGAGAATGGCAACTAATTCTAACCAACAAGTTGATCCTCAAGGGAGTATTTCAAACACTCAGTCAAGTAGCAGTATGGGGTCTCAAAGCACACCATCACCAGTGTCTTCGACAGGAGGACAGGCGTCACTTCCATTAGTAGTGTCTGAACCAGGATCAACATATAAAAAATCATATACTCAACCTGTGTTGGAATACATAGGACCACAAAGTCCTAATTCACCAACACCCCCTGGAGGAAATTCAATGTACAGGCATGTCCCTCTTCCAGGTTTTCCACATCCAGGGTCAAGGAGTCAACCCTATGGTATGCCTACATCAATGATGCAAAATCTACAGAATGCTCCACCTGTATTTTCAGAAACTGTAGTGTCTTCGCCATTACAAGGGTCAGGATCAGGAGGGCGAAACAACCAGAGTATAGGTGTTGGTTACTCTGTTTAAATGCCTAGCCTTACAAATACATCCATAAATTGTTTGAGACAGCAGATGGATGAAAGTAACATGCAAATGGTGCATACGTTGTCTCAGACAATGGGAGAAGTTTTTCAACCCTTAATTCAAAATACGACTCAAACTAACCAACAATTGGCTGCACAAGTGGCACGCATGGCTAATTTCATGGGAGTACCAGCGATGGATCGAAGAGCAACTGTTGTCGAAGATATCCCAAGACGTCATCCAAGTCAGATACCTGAGGCGAACTTGGAAGATCAAGAGATGATTAATCATTTTAGAGTCGAACCACCAAGAAACCAGATGCCATACCAGATGGAGGAAGAGCTAGTAGTGATGGTGAACAGGAACCAAAATGCTGATCAATTACTTAGGCAGGTTCGACATCGAAATTAAGCAGAAGAAAATAATCTTGCAGCCATGGTTGAAAGGATAATGACCAGAAATGGTGTGAATCTTGGCTTCACAAGGCCAAATTATACTTCGCCTATAGTGGATTACATTCTCCAAGCAGAATTACCCCCTAGGACGAAGGTTCCCAAGTTCAGCAAGTTTTCAGGAGATACTACTGAATCTACTATCGAACATGTGGCTAGGTATTTGATTGAAGCAGGCGAAATTGCAGCTGACGAAAGCCTCAGAATCAAATACTTCCCAAGCTCCCTTACCAAGAATGCCTTCACATGGTTTACTACTTTACCTCCAAATTCCATATGCAATTGGACCCAACTAGAACGTTTGTTTCATGAACAGTTCTACATGGGGCAAACTAAGATTAGTTTGAAAGAATTGGCTAGCATCAAACGCAAAGTTACTGAGCCAATTAATGATTACCTGAATAGGTTTCTACTTCTTAAAGCCAGGTGCTTTACACAAGTGTCAGAACATGAGTTAGTCGAAATGGCTGCTGGGGGTCTTGATTATTCCATTAGGAAGAAATTAGATACCCAATATCTTAGAGATATGGCCCAGTTGGCTGATAAGGTTTGACAACTAGAAAGGCTGAAAGAAGAAAAGGCTAAATTCAGCAGGGGTAAAAAAGTAGCCTTTGTCGACTGCAATGAAGATGTGGAGAATCTGTATGACGAAACATCTTATTTCGACGGAAATGAGGTTAACGTTGCTGAGTTAAAGCAAGGTCCACCTTATGCCTGCAAATTATTAGCTCCCTCAGAGGGAAAAAATCCTGTCGAATCTAACGACAAATTTCCTAAGAAAACATACACTTTCGACGTTACTAAGTGTGACAAATTTTTTGATTTGTTAGTTAAAGATGGGCAAATGATAGTACCTGCTGGTGCTAAGATGCCACCTTTAGAACAAAGAAAGAAAAGAGGTTTTTGTAAGTACCATAATTTTTTGGGTCATAAAACTTCTCAATGTTTTCTTTTCAGGGATTTGGTGCAAAATGCTATCCAAGAAGGAAGGCTGAAGTTTGGTGACAAAGGCAAAGCTCAGATGAAAATTGACTCTGACCCATTGCAGGTTGCAGAGGCTAACTATACAGAGCCTCACGAGGTTCAGATGGTCGAAGCCACAGAGGGATTTGATGGGTCAGCCAACATGGTGGAAGTCACTGAGGACTTCGCCACCAATCCTGTGGTAACTGAAGGTTTTAGTAAGGCTGGAAATGGCCTGAATGTTGATGGTACCAGTCTAATGTTGGTGACCAAAGAAACTGCTGATAAGTTTGTTGAAATGGATAATCCTGCCAAGGTTTTGGATATGGCAGTGAGTGGACTGAAGATAAATGCCACTGAAGGCATTAACATGGTCGAATTGGTTAAAGAATCTGATTCTAGCTCAGGTAGCATCAGCACCAATGAGGCTATGGGCAGAAGTACCCCCAAAGTCCAAGTTGTTAAGGAATTGGAAGATGACCTGCTATTGGTAGGAGAGATGATAGACATGGACGGTTGTTTGGTGGAAAACTGGATATGTATGGCTGCTGAACAATTCTTCAAGACATCCCCTGATATCGAAAAGGTTAATGCTGAAGAAATGGTTGAAGCTGAAAAAGCTGCTTGGCAAGAAGCTTCCCAAAAAGCTGCAAAAGCAGCAGCAAGTGGTGGATGTCTGGCAAAGACCACTGAAAGTCTGGAAGCCCATTTCTCCAAGATGCGCTTAAAGGACATAATTGATGTCAATATGGTCGAAATTACATACCAAAAAGCTGAACAGGTGAGTAAGGCAGATAAACAAGAAGAGCGCAACAAGATAGCTTATCCTAAACAGGAGGATACAATCATGGATTTTCTGCACCGTTGCCAGAAGAAAGGTTCTGGAGTAATGCTATGTCCTAGATGCAGCGTCATTTTTGATGAGAAAGTTGCCCACAAGTTAGAAGGTGTCAAAAAGGCTGGTGGAGGTTGGGGGCAGAAGGTAAATAAAGGTCCCAAAGGTTTTGACCATAGACGACTTTCGACAGGGTTAAAAAACCAAGTACCAGAAGTTAGGCTAGGTACATTCAAACCAGCTGCGAATGTGCCAACAGGTAGTTGGATCAAGCCTATCGAAGGAAGAGGGCAGAAGAAGAAGTGGGAGAAATTTGATGTGGAAAGAGGTTCTTCATTTGAGTATAAAAAAGAGAACCATACCACCAACAAATCATCATACATTTCTAAAAATTACAAGGGTAAAAACCCCATGTCTAGATCACAATGGCGAAGAGAGCAACGCAGGCGAAAGGCTATCAGGGAGGCTCAGGTGCAAGGAGAGTCAAGCACCAATGTTGATAATCAAGCTGGGGAAATTGAGAAGATGCCCATAAGATGAAAGTTGTTCACTGTTCAGCCAGAAAAGAAAGTTGAAGATGATGAGAATATGACTGATAACTTCGACAGTGAGTCAGCAGCTTCTCTAGATATTCTTGTGAATGTGGTGTCAGTAATGCCAAAAGAATTTGGTCAAGTCTCAAAGTTCGAAGACTTGGATCAAACTGCTGAATTGGAAATGTTGGCACACAAGCCTGTGTGTTATTACATCATGAACAATGGGTGCGTCGAAGAACATAATGCTTTATTTGAACGCCCCACAGAGGCAATGAAGGGTCATTTGAAGCATCTCTACATTACTGGCAAAGTAGAAAATGTTACTGTCAACAAAATTTTGGTGGATTGTGGTGCAACTGTTAATTCAATGCCAAGATTTTTGCTGAGCAAGATTGGGAAGTTTGAGACTGATACCAAACCACACAACATGGTTTTGTCGAACTATGAAGGAAAAGTTGGTTCCACTCTAGGAGTGATTCAAGTGGATCTCACTATGGGAACCATTACCAGACCAACAGTGTTTATGGTCGTCGAGACGAAAGCTAACTACAATCTACTCTTGGGTAGGGAGTGGATTCATGGAATATGAGCTGTACCTTCATCTATGCATCAAAGAATCACCATTTGGAGACCAGATGGAATAGTTGAAAATATTGAAGCTGATCAAGGGTACTTTAAGGTGCCTATTAATCATGTGGATAGTAGGCAATTTGAGAAACATCTGGCGAACATTGCTCCATGTCCTCCAGCTAATTTTGAGTTTACGCCTGATGTAGAAACGTTTTATTCGTTGTATTTACACCCTGTCGAAGGTTTTAGATGGGACAGGGAGTACCAGGAGGAAGGTTGCCACGCTTAGGCTCACCTCCAATAGAGCCCACAGGATGGGGAGATGAATTTAGTGATCATGACTGAGTTCGACGCTTTGAAAAGAATTTCGGCCTATGTGGCCGAAACAAAACTACAAGCGGCTTTGGAAGCTGCCAATGACTACATGGCTGGCAAAGCCATTTCTGAATTATATCAAGAAGGTCCTGGTAAGGACTTCGACCCAAAACCTCCAGATAAGGTTGAAACTGGAGAGCAAAGCCAGAGACTCGGCGCCATCTATGAAGATGAGCCTTTGGGATTTCAGAAGGATCCGTTGGCAAATAATATCAAAATGCTAGCACAAGATCCTTTAGAAGAAGTTGACCTCAGTGAGGGGACAACCAAAAGGCCTACCTACATCAGTGCCAATCTTGATCCCCAGTTGAAGGTTGAAGTGGTTCAGTTGTTGAAAGAGTTCAAGGACTGCTTCGCCTGGGATTATGATGAGATGCCTGGTTTGAGCAGGGAGTTGGTCGAACACAGGTTGCCTATGACGCCTGGGAAAAAACCAGTCAAGCAAAATCCAAGATGGTTTGCACCAGAGATATTGTCAAAGATCAAAGAGGAAGTCGAAAGATTGCTTCGTCGCAAATTCATTCGCACTGCAAGGTATGTCGAATGGTTGGCTAATATAGTACATGTTATTAAAAAGAATGGGTCTTTGAGAGTTTGCATTGATTTTAGAGATTTAAAATCTGCAACTCCTAAAGATGAATATTCAATGCCAGTAGCAGAAATGTTAATAGATTCTACAGCAGGACATGAATATCTTAGTATGCTGGATGGATATTCTGGCTACAACCAAATATTCATTGCTGAGGAAGATGTTCATAAAACTGCTTTTAGATGCCCTGGAGCCTTAGGCACCTATGAATGGGTAGTGATGCCTTTTGGTCTCAAAAATGCTAGTGCCACTTATCAAAGGGCAATGAATTCAATCTTCCACGATTTTATAGACACATTCATGCAAATTTACATTGATGATATTGTTATAAAATCTATTTCTGGGAAAAGTCACATTGACCATCTTCGACAATCCTTTGAAAGGATGAGAAAATATGGTCTTAAAATGAATCCTCTCAAATGTACTTTTTGTGTGCAGGCAGGGGATTTCATAGGCTTTGTGGTCCGCAAGAAAGGGATCGAATTAAATCAGAATAAAACCAAAGCCATAATGGAGGCGAAAGCTCCATCAACTAAAAAGGAGTTGCAGTCGTTGCTGGGCAAGATCAACTTCTTAAGAAGGTTTATATCCAACCTGAGTGGCAAAACACAAGCCTTTTCGCCATTGCTTCATTTCAACAAAGATGGTTTTGAGTGGGGGCAATTACAGCAGGAAGCCTTCGACAAGATCAAGGAATACCTAAGCCACCCTCCAATTCTTTCACCACCTTGTATAAATAAGAGTATGAGATTGTACATAGCTGCATCAGATAAAACTCTAGGGAGCATGTTAGCTCAGGAGGATGAAAATGGAGTCGAAAGAGCCATTTATTATCTTAGTCGAGTCTTAAATGATGCAGAAACTAGGTATAGCATGATTGAAAAGTTATGTTTATGCTTGTATTTCTCTTGTACTAAATTGAAGCAATATATAAAGCCAGTTGATGTGTATGTTTCTTCTCACTTTGATGTTGTAAAACATATGTTATCTAAGCCTATTTTGCATAGTCGAATTGGCAAATGGGCATTAGCATTAACAAAATTTTCCCTAACATATCAACCTTTAAAAGCTGTGAAAGGGCAAATAGTTGCAGACTTTATAGTTGACCACTTCATAAATGAAAATGATTTGAATTATGTTGAATTAAAATCCTGGAAGTTATACTTTGATGGATCAAGTCATAAAAATGGAACAGGAGTGGGAATACACATTATTTCTCCTGAAAAAATTCCAACAAAATTCAAGTACAAGGTCGAAGGACCTTGCTCTAACAATGAGGCTGAATATGAAGCATTAATTGCTGGCCTTGAAATTTTGTTAGAATTGGGGGCAACTAGAGTCGAAATAATGGGAGACTCAGAATTGGTTATAAAACAAATCACAAAGGAGTATAAATGTGTTAAATAAAATCTCATTATGTACTTTGTGATAGCCAATAGATTATTAAAGAAATTTGAGGTAGTGGCCATCCAACACATACCTAGAATAGAGAATCAAGTTGCTAACGACTTGGAGTAATTGAAGCAAGAGGTAAAGTGGTGGCTGTTGGATTGTGCCCATCAGACTTAGAAACAACTAAGCTTGGGTGCATAGATGGCGAAAATTTTGAAATTTTTGCCATAGATAATTTAACAGATGAAGATTGGAGGAAGCCCATAGTTGAATACTTGCAAAACCCAACGGCTTCGACAGAGCGAAAAATCAGGTATCAAGCTTTAAGCTATGTACTGTTGGGTAATGAATTGTTTAAAAAGACCCCTGAGGGAGTCTTATTGAAATGCCTTAGTAAAGCAGAGGCATATTTGGCTCTTTCGACAGTACATAGTGGGGCATGTGGAGCACACCAAGTTGGCCAGAAGATGAAATGGCTGTTGTTTCGACAAGGCATGTATTGGCCCACTATGCTGAAAGATTGCATAGAATTTTCTAAGGGTTGCCAAGAATGTCAAATTCATGCTGGCATATAGCATATCCCTGCAAGTGAATTACATTCCATAGTGAAACCATGACCTTTCAGGGGATGGGCTTTGGATATAGTGGGAGAGATTCGACCAGCATCTTCAAAGAACCAAAGATATATTTTGGTGGGAATTGATTATTTCACCAAGTGGATTGAAGCAATACCACTGGCGAATATAGGTCAAGAAGATGTTATTGAATTCATTCAAAATCACATTATTTATAGATTTGGTATTCCTGAAACAATCACTACGGATCAAGGATCAGTGTTTACTGGTCGAAAGGTGTAGGAGTTTGCCAAAGAAATAGGTTTCAAGTTATTGACTTCTACACCTTATTATGCTCAGGCCAATGGGCAAGTCGAAGCTGCCAATAAGGTAGTGATTGGACTAATTAAGAAGCATGTGGGAAAGAGGCCTAGAAATTGGCACAAGACATTAGACCAAGTTCTTTGGGCATGTCGAACATCCCCTAAAGAGGCTACCAACACTACCCCATTTCGACTTACTTTTGGTCATGATGCAGTATTGCCTGTTGAGATTTATTTATAGTCTATAAGAGTTCAAAGACATCTTGAGATTCCCTCTGAGAATTATTGGGAAATGATGATGAATGAATTAGTGGATTTGGATGAAGAAAGGCTTAGAGCCTTGGAGTTGTTAAGAAGACAAAAGAAAAGGGTCGAAGAATCCTACAATTAATCAAGAATATCCAAGCTAAAATAAAGTGCAAATTAATCTACAATTAAAATCAAGATTAAAAGTTAATCAACAATTAAAAAGTCAATTCAAAATTAAATCCTAAGATCTAACTAAAACAAAATTAACTTCTAATTAACAAATCAAATCAAAATTAATTTCTAATTAAAAGTTAACCTAAGTTAATTCAAAATTAAAAAAACTAATTCTAAAGAAATTTAATTCTAAAAAAAATCTAATCCAAACTCAAGATTAATCTAAATAAGACCAATATTAATTCTAAAGTTAAGAACTAAAACTAACAAATTATAAACTAATTCTACAAATTAGTATCCAATTAATTAACTAAAACAATTAACAAAACAATTAAAAACAAAAATCTAAAATTAACTAAAATCAAGGATGCAGACAGATTCTGAGGGTGAGAAACTAAAAACTAGGCGCATGGGCCTTTTGCCTCGGGCCCATGAATTCTCATCCAAGGCCAGGGGGTGCGGAGTGAAAAAACTGGGTGTGTGAGAATGGAAACGAAATGGGCCCAAGGCCTAGCTCGGATTGGTACAAGCCAGAATTAAAACCTAAAAAACTCAGTTATCTTCTTTCTTCCCTTCCCCTGCGCCGCTCCCCTGTTATTATCTCCCTCAATCGCTCGTCACCTCCCTCTCCGTTCAACCCTCTTCCTCTTCTCCAATGGCGTAAACCTCTCTTTCCCTTTAACTCCTCCGTTCAACCTGCTTCCATTTTCTCTCAACCTTCTGCAATTTTCCGTCAATCTTCTCCTTCGTCTCACAAATTCGCCGTTGCGACGACATCCACGACGACCTCCACTCCGTCGTCCTCTCTCTCGCTTCATCTTTCTCAACACGTCTCACCTTTCTCCAAACCTCCAATGGCTTCTTCGTCCTCAAACCTCCTCCCTTTGTTCTTCTCACAACGCGACATCACCTCTTTCACAATTCAATTACGAGTCCGCAAGAGAGAATAAATCCATCGAATCCGCTCCTCAAGCTCAACCACAATTCAGGCCATGCTAATGTATAAACGGTACACTTTCAAGAGTAATGAAAGAAGAGAATACTTATGAATCAGAGTTGCTCTGATGGCGTCTTCGACGATAGCAAAGCACCAACAGAAAACCAGGTATCTTAATTTTTCTCACTTCCTTCGTTTTCTCTTCGATTCCGCTTTTGGTCCTTGCATCTCCTTCTTCAATCACTTGCTTTTTCTTTCTCGTGTGTTGCGAATTGTAGCGATGCGTCCCCGCGAGTTTACTGATGAATTTGTTGCAGGTTTTTTTTATGTTGAAGAGCTAATGAAGTGTTGCAGAGTTCGTATCAGTATAAAAATAATGAAGAGTGAATTGAAAAATAGTTGAGAATCTGTTATGATTGCTGCAGGTGGTTGTTGACATTGTAAGGACGGATTTGTTTTTTGGAAGGTGCGGCTTTGGAGGATTTGTTCATTTTATGGTCGATCAGAGCTGTTGTTTCATGGTCGAAAAATGTGTGAAGGTTGAAGTATGTTGTTGGTTCAGGTGTGAAAGGTTCATGGTGCTGTGTGGTGTGTATGTCTTCACGGCAATGAAGTGTTGCTTACATGGCTGAGCGGAGGTTGGGTTGGAGCTGAGATAAAGGTCGTTGGCGGGAGGAAATCTTGTGATGGAAGAAGGTTTTGTTGCTTGGAGAGGAGCTATGGTGTTATCAGAAGAAAAAAAAATGAAGGTAAAAATGAAGGTCCTCCTGTTGTTCTTCCCCCCACCCTCTTTATGTATTGATAAGTTCTCCCTTTTTTTTAAATCCAAAAACAAACTTGTTGATTACGTTTTGGGTACAATTTTTCTCGCCTGGTTATTGTACGGCTTGTGGGTTTTGATGGTTGGTCTGGAGTGTGCAGCGTCTTCGCGTGGCCTGTGTTAGAGGATCGTACGGTTTTGTTTCATGGCATGGAGAGGTTTTGGAGCATGGTTGTTGGAGTGTGAAACCATTTCATGAGAGTGGCTTGTATTACATTGTGTGTATGAAAAGTTTGTGGGGTCAGCTTGGAATTTGTCATGGATGGTTTTGTGTTGTGAAAACTGATGCGTGTTATTAATATTTTTATTTTTTTGTAGACATTGGTTTCCTTTGTAATGTTTACTATGGGCTGAAGATTTTTTTATTTTCTGAGAATTGGCTTAGTATGGTTTTTTGATGGGAATGCAATGGTTTTTTTAATTTTAACAATGGCACTTGTTTGGACCTTAATTGAATCTTGGTTTTGAAAAATGAAATGGATAATTCGAATCTAGAAAATGGAAGTGAATAATGAGTAAGGACCGAGTTTTGCAATATGCCTCCACAACACTTACAACCTTGATAACTAACTTGAATGTCACTCATTAAATCCAAGAGGATTTGCCTTGAATCGAACTGATTAGTCATAACAAATGAATCCACTTGATCCTGGCCACTTGAGTACCAATAAGTCGAAATCTTCATTTTGAACCAACTGAACAAGAACATGCTTTTAAAATCAGAAGATTAGGAATTGAACCATGAATCTCGATACACAGTACTAAACCCTGATTGGAAAGCAAATCTGGTCCCTGATAATCTTTAACCATGAAGCACATGACTTACACATAACTTGATAACTTGATCCACACACGGATAACCTGAACTAGCACAGAAACCCTAACTGAAACTTCAGACACAACCACTTGAATTATACACACCTTGACCTGATCATGAAACACTCTTTTGCCTGAAAAAGATTAGGCTAGACCTGCTAAACTTCAATCAACATTGCACACGCCACTGCCCTGATAGTCTCAAATGAACTTGAGATGTTGACGATCCACAAAACCTAGTTCCTCAGTTCCACTAGAACCATGATGAAGAAATCCCAATTCCCCTTGGGATATATACTGATAATGATGAGTTGACTTGAGTTGTCAATGAAGAAGCCAAACCCTAGTCCATAGCCTGATCAACACCAATAAAGTCCTGACCCACTGCCTCTGATGAATCCTCTGAATAGGAAAACTACAAAGAGCAGAATTCAACCTCTTGCTTCAACTTAACCTGAAATAGAAACCGACTGAATCACCTATGAATAGGGCCAACAAGAAAATCCTTCGATCCCATGTCTTAGAAGACCAATGCAATATATGATTATGAGTTATAACCTAATGAAAGATGCAAGAGAATGTGAAACAAAAGCCAGAAAAAGGTAGGGCAAATTTTGGGGTGCTACAACTGCTCCTATTAAATCGACTTGGACCTGAAAGGGTGATAGCAACGGCTTTCAGACATTCAAGGTACACGGAGATTGAATACAAAAAGAAACCCTGAAATTTGAAAACTGTGGGGAGAAAAAAAATATAGAGATAAGGTGCCAGCCGAAGGTGGACTTAAGACAAGGATGCCACTCGAAAGAGGACTCAGAATGTCGGCCGAAGGCAGACTCACAACGAAGAATACCAACCAAAAGTTGGAATAACAGAGGGTACTAACCAAAAGTTAGGATGAAGGAATGGGTACCAACCAAGAGTTGGGATGAAACTAAAGACGACAATTTGTCAAAGGGGTTTGATGGATAGAAAGCTTATCCGAAGCAACACATCGTCAAAGAATTGACGGGAAGGAAGCATAACCCAAGGAAACACCTCGTCAAAGGGATTTGACAGAAATAACACCTGGAAACCCGACCGAAGGGACACATCGTCAAAGGGTTGACGGAAAGAAGATGAAACCCAAAAAACACATCGTCAAAGAATTGCCGAAAATGAAACGGAACCCAAGAAACATGTCGTCAAAGGGTTGACGGAAAGAAAAACATATCCGAAGAAACACATCGTCAAAGGGTTGACGGAAAGAAAATCTGAAAACCCGACCGAAGGGACACATCGTCAAAGGATTGACGGAAAGAACCTGGAACCCAAGGAAACACATCTTCTAAGGGATTTGACGAAAAGAAAATCTGAAAACCCGACCGAAGGGACACATCGTCAAAGGATTGACGGAAAGAACATGGAACCCAAGATGAAGAACAGTGAACCCCAGAACTGCATCGAATGTCTATCCGAAGAACCACATCGTCAAAGGGATTTGACGGAAAGAAAACATGGAACCCAAGAAACACGCAAACTAAAGGAGCACATCGTCAAAGGGTTGACGGAAAGAAGATGAAACCCAAAGAATATTCGAACCGAGGAAGCATGTCGTCAAAGAATTGACGGAAAGGAAATGGAACCCAAGAAACACATAGTCAAAGAATTGACGGAAATAAAACCAACCCGAAGGAAATGTCGTCATCAAAGGGTTGATGGACAAGGACTGATCGAGGGTGAGATCGACGTATGATCTAAGACCCAACAGAAAGGTAACAGAGGTTGACTGAAATGTCTGCTGGGGAATGGCTCGGCATTCTCTCTAGGGATATGTCACTGTCTTGACTGAAAATTACTTTGGGCTTCTGTACAAGGTACTAAATCAGGCTTATGCTGCGCATGCATATGTTTGATTTTTCTTTCTATGGCATAATGCTCCATACGAAATGGAAATGCTACGCGTTTGAGGATGCAATGCAAACATGCTTACTATATGTAAAAGGACCACTCCAGCAAAATAAATGCTGAAGAGACGAGGCCAACTCCGTTGGGGATGACAAACCGAACTATCTCCGAAGTCACAAACCCTGCTAAGGAAGTCACACTGAACGACCTTCCTGATATAACCACTGCTGAAGATGAAACCCAAAGAAAACTCCTACTCCGTTGGGGATCAAGAATAATAACTACTGAAGATGGAACTCAAAGATTTGCTACGGAAAAGGTGCCAATAACCATTGGACTCGAAATCTGTCGGGGACGTCAACCACTGTTGATCAAGCCATTGAGATGACTAGCACCAAACTCTGCTTGGGGAATAAAGTCAATAATGATCGCGACTTTGCGTATTGTTCGGATTACTACTGCAAGTATACAGCTTATCGCGTAGTTTTAAAAGGTTGTCGAACCCACAGGGACTAATAATCAACCTAGAGTGATCAAATATTGCGGTGCAAAGCTAAGGCTTGGTTTGGGCGGTAAAATAATCTTAGTTCTAATGGGATTTAAAAACAAACAATAAATTGAGACCGAAGAATGATTCCCACGCTCCTAAGGGACTCCGTAAATCTTGGGTGCTAACAAAGATCTCAAAGTTATTCTGTAGGCAATACCGATTTAAAGACTCGATCTCACGCTCTCGCGGTATTGACCAAGCCACACCTAATGACCCCAAGATTTTGCTCTCGCTCGCTCGGTAATTAAAAGGTGCATTTTGAAAATCAACAAAACCTAAATGAAACCTAAAGCGCTCTCGCTGTGTTTAGGCTCAGTGCTCAGTGTCTACTATCCGGTGATTACCTCAAACTATCATTCTATCGGACACACCTTAATACGCTTCTCACTCTCGTGACAAAACGCTGTTAAGCAGCCTCTCGCTCTAGCGCCAAGACAACCTAAATTATACTTAGACAATAAAACCAGAATTTTAAATGATCATATTATAACACCAGTGGTTCCTACAAAGTCCCGTCGAAAAGACAGTCCTCAAATTACGGGCTCATACAATTTTACTTTGACATATTTATTTCTAAAGTTAACATATTAAACATAATGTAAATTGGAACATACATATCAATCGATTTTAATAAAAGTTCAGATTTAAGTTTCTATTTCGAAATCAAGATAAATTGCAAGTATGTAAACCAAACAATGCAGTAAAGACGGAAAATAAATAACCTGAAATAAACTGAAATAAAACAACTTCTATTGATGATAATATCGATCCAAGCGTACAATCGACAAACAGAATGAAAATTACAGTGTAACAATCCCTTAGTGTGAGTGATTGCTACTTTGGAAAGTAAATATAGTGGTTAAGCTAGAGAAATTTCTGCAGCGCTTCCGCGGGGTTCTTGGATATGTCAAACACACACCAGAGGGGCCTATTTATAGAAGAGGCTGGGCTCCAAGCAGTTGGGGTCAGATTTTGAATTCAAACAAGCAAAAATTGCCAAACTGCTACTAAGGAACCGTTCCCGCCACCAACGGCGACCGCCGTTTGCCTCATGGCGAGCGCCATTTGTTTAAACTGTGGTTTCCCTTATTTTTTGGGGAATGGCAACCGCCATTCTCTTCAAGGGTGAATATGGCGAGCGCCATTCATCTGAAGAAGGCCAGAACTGCATTTTCTTCACTTTTCCTTCACTATTCAGCTCATTCTTTTCTTCTTTATTGATGATAAGGGACCTGTCAAGGCAAAACAAGGGAAAACATAAGTAAATGGCATTAAAAACAATAAAGACTCGATAAAATGACAAGTAGAAATACGCGAAATGAATAAAAAAGTACAATACATAATCGAGTCATCAAACTCCCCCACACTAAGACTTTTGCTTGTCCTCAAGCAAACTCCTAATGAGATAAGACAGCAAGAATGATGTTCGACTCATAGGCACGACGAAAATGATAAAAGCTCAAGGTTGCTAGGCTAATGCTACACAGATAGGTACATAATAATGAAAATAAGGATACCATAACGACACGATTCTACAAAAGCGGACATAGAGTTCCTTCCTATGCAATACCAGTTCAAATCATGACATTATAACTTGACCTAAGGACTTCGTTCTTATTCACGTCTCTTTCATTCGAGCGCAATCACATTAAGCCCGTTATCCATCGTGTTTACATGGTAAGTGAACCTGTTAGTGTTTTATGAACTCTTATTCAACACTTTTTTTCTTCTTTTTTCTCTTTTTTTTTTCTTTTTTTTTTCGGCGGATTTCAAGAGTCTGAGCCTTTGGGCTAAATGGCCGGGTGAGGGCCACCTAACTTAGTTAGAACAGGTCTTTCATTCGCAATATCCACTAAAATCACATAATCAAAAACTCTGAGATCAACACATATTTGCATCGGTTCATTACTTAGTTCACACGCAAGGATGGTGCTGACTGCTGAAATAAACTAGTAAAGAGGCTACTTCTAAAAAATTAGGAACAAGGTCTCGGCATAATGTGTATCTAAACCGATATTGCATACTTAGGGACTCTAAGGTGTAGGAACGGTACCGATATTAACAAAACTTTCCTAAGTCTGCATACATAGCCTAAAACAAGGATAAAACAACCTATACTTAATAATGTCATGCCATTGAGTCAAACGGACTTTTTTTTTAAATTGGGGTCAAAATAAGGGAGTTAATGGCGCGAAAATGTAAAGTAATAATTGACTCAAACGCGCATATGACTCAAAAAGAAACAAACTAAAACTAGAAAATAGGAAATAACAGAAAATAAATAAAAACAATAAACGACTCCTCCCCCACACTTAAACTAGACATTGTCCTCAATGTCTTAGTCTAAGGTGAAAGAAAGAACGATGGAACCTAGATAGATCAATGGTGGCATCCACGGCCTCCACGAGGGTGTCTGTCCTACCTGAAAACTAGGTTGTCTTGTGGCACGTGCTAGACACAATCTGCAATACGGTTCACTTCTCTGTGCAATCCTGCCATCTCAGAGACAACGTCTCTCAAGTCCAGCTGGGTTCTCTCCATAAACTTATACTGCCTCCTCTGCATATCATGCAACATCACATCACGCTCGGCCTCTCGCTCTCTCTGCTGCTTGAGCTCTGATAAAATGTCATCCAACGATGAATGAATACCTGTAAAATCAGAAAAAGGTGCAGTGTGTGCTTGAACGCTAGGCCCAGGTGTGTCAGCAGTGCAGGGCTGCTCATAAGCCTGTCCCATAACCTCATGATAATGCCTCGCATCACTCTCCGCCTCTAAATCTGGCGCTCCTAAATCAAGCAACCAATTAGTGCTACGACGCACATCAATATGCTCAAAACACGGCAAAGAGAAACCTCAGAACTCATGGGTACAGACCATAATGTGATACTTGCCACCGTGCAAACTTTTGACAAGCTGCATATTACGGCAAAAGTCAAGGTCGCCATAGAGACAAGGTATGCTATCGGCGTTTTCTAAGTCGGCCTCTAAGTCTAAAGAGCAAGCTATGGCGGTAATGATACCACCAATGCAGATGGAACCACTAGTCCTATTCGCTACACTAATAAAATGGGCTAGGAGGAACGGTGTGGGATTCACAGGGGTTTGGAGGAGAGCACAGTGAATAAAGAATAGATCTTTTGAGTTCACATTCCATGGGTTCTCACGTCCAAAGATGGTGGAAGCGAGGATACAGTGAAAGTAACGAATGGCTGGGTTGTGGATGGTTGTGGCCTTTAGGCCTTCCCATTTGGTGGTGGTGGTGTTGGTGATTTAACGCCAAAACTGAAAGGCTCCGTCCTCCCAGTCACTGTCGAGAGGTGCTTGAGTAACCAGTCCCTCACCAGTAGGGAAACCAAAATATTCTCCTATTTCTCATGAGTTAGCGAATAATCGACGTTAAACATTCTAAAATAAATGGTTCCGGTGGTGCGGGAGGTATCATGGACATAGCGGAGTGAACTAAGAAATTCATATGTAAGCCTAATGGAAGAAGTGTTAAACATGGAGAAAAAACGAGTCATACCTAGGTTCTTGAGCATCCAAGAGACGCTTCAGAATAGGCCCAAGGTACGAAGAGTTTCCGGTTCAGGATATCTCGTCGCGTAGACGGGTCTCTTGGAGATTCAGTGAAAGTTCGTGCGCATGATGGTGGCTCCGATCACTCCTTTGGGGAACTCTATGCCCATGTAATCGATTTCTTGGTTAGCTTCCATTTTTGTTTCTTAGAAGGGCGATGTTAGTAGATGGTTTCAGGATGGGTAGAAAATGGAGAATGGTTTGAGAGAGATGATGGGGAATGTGTGGTTCAATAGGTTTAAATAGGGATTAAAAGGATGAATTTGGATGGTTAGAAGTTAATGTGGGATAATGAGAGGTTTATGAGGTGTTTAGGGCGCCTAGGGAACATGCAAGGATGGTTTGAATGGGATAATGAAGAGGTAAAATGTGTTTGAAATTAAAAATGGCGCGTTCTGTCTCCAGGACCAAACGGCGAGTGCCGTATGCATAATGGCGACCGCCATTTGCTTCAGGCACGTATTTTGGTTTCCGCCATTGGCAGAATGCAGATATTTGACATATTTTTTGTCTTTTCTTGTTTTCTTGCACAATCATAAAATGCTAAGCACTAAAAGGAATTATATAGGGCTTTGGAACACTTAAATAAAATACTCAAAAGAAAGAAACTTGCATTGAATCGAAACTGAAGTACATTACATTTACTCGTCGGCATTCCGACGGTATACAGTGGAATGGAAATTAACAGTACAAATAATACGGGAAAGGGAAACACTATACAGGGAAGAAAACTATCCTAAGAAAAACAGGGAAAAAGGTGTAGCTTGGCAATCATCCACGATGTTGTGTAAGGGAATAGACCATCTGAAACATATGATCTATCTCCTTATGGACAACATCCATAAGTCTAATGAAATCAATTCTGAGAGAGGAAATCTCATCTCGAACGGAATCCACTTCGGACTGGATGCGATTAATAGCAGCAACTATATTAATGGTTGGAATATCAAGATTAATCTCGGAACTTCGAGTGGTAGTGGCAGACATAACAGTATCACGATTCTCATAAGCCTGAGGAGAGTCAGGTGGAGTCAGAAACTCATTGAAGACCTCCAAATCATAAAGCCAGTTATTCTTGTTGTGCACACTAGTTTTTTCATGGTTAGGCGGGGTAAAGGCACGAACTACAGCATTATCAATAAGCAGCTCAAATTCAACAGGGCCAAGATTTGCAATTATGCCAAGGTTGAAACAAAAACTAATGTCCGTTGGACGAATGCCACCGAAAGCAAAGGAACGATTAAGATGATATCTCATTCCAATTGCATCAGCAATCATCGTCACCAACCCACCTATTAGGATCGGCTCAAAAGAATCACGAGCAAGACGGCTAAAGTTAGCAAGTAAGAACGGGGCAGCATTGACAGGTTTTCCTTGGGATGCACAAAGCATGATATATAGCTCATCCCTAGACACAAAGGTGATGTTCTCTTCCTTACGTAAGAAAGTGTGAGCAATAATCTTATGAAAATATCTCCATCCTGGATTGTGGATGCTCTCAGAAAAGATAACATCAGGCTCAGCATTACCGTTTCCAGATATGGTACCCCAGAATTGTTGAAGATCATAACTAGTAAAGGCATCAGCAGGAGTTTTGGTTACAGCATCGGGCTCATTAGGAAAGCCCAACAAGTCAGCAAATTCATGGTGCGTGAACCTATATTTGTTTCCAAACAACCTGAAAGTAGCCAATCCATGGTCAAATCCAAAACCACGGGTGGAATCATAGTAAAGGGAGCTAATTAAGGAACTCCAAAGTCAGGTTACGGTAGGTGCTGAATTTCTTTTCTAAGGAAAAGTGAGTCCAACCTATTTGGCTCAGAAGGTAAACAACGCTGTCCCAGATACTAAGGGTTTGCATAGCAGTGTCATCAGGGTAGATGGACAGACCCAGGTCTCTTTGAGACAAAGCCTCAAATCGATGTCTCTGGACATCATTCCTGAAGACAACGGTATGGTTCTCGAATGTCTGCATAGTCACAAGTCAAAGGTATCCTAGAGAAGGTTATCTTGAAAATTAAAAATAATACACTATTAGGGAAATAATACTATTATTACGCGTTAGTACAAATTAGATAAAAATAGTAATAATAACAATAATAATAATAATAACAATAATGAAATGCAACAAATAGTAATGCATATGAGATAGATTCTATACTAATCATGCACACAATGTCCTAAGACTAACAAAATAAATAACAAGAAAAAATCGTGGTTTAGCTCCCACGGAGCACTTTGTTTAATGTCAAAAGCTCGACATTAGATCTAAAAAAGGCATCATTTGTCAGGAAGAGCGGGAAGCTCTTCCAACTTGTAATTTGTGCAGAATTCCTTGTTTTCTACTAAGTGGTAGTGCTTGAGTCTTTGGCCGTTCACAATGAACGTCTCATTCGACTTTCGTCTAATTTCAACTGCTCCACTTTGCAGGACTTTTGTGACTTCAAAAGGGCCAGACCATCTAGAACGTAACTTCCCAGGAAAAAGTTTAAGTCTAGAGTTAAAGAGAAGAACTATATCTCCTTCGTTAAACTCCTTCTTTACTATCCTTTTGTCTTGCCATTTCTTGGTTCTTTCTTTATATATTCGGGCATTTTCATAAGCATCAAGTCTTAGTTCCTCTAGCTCATGGATATCCAGAATCCTTTTTTCGCCTGCTGCCTTATAGTTCATATTCAGGGTCTTAATGGACCAATAAGCTTTATGCTCAAGTTCCACAGGCAGATGGCATGATTTTCCATAAACTGGTTTGTATGGCGTGGTTCCTATAGGGGTCTTGTAGGCTGTTCTATAAGCCCACAGAGCTTCATGAAGTTTAGTAGACCAATCCTTCCTAGAGGTTGCAACGGTTTTCTCTAAAATTTGTTTGATCTCCCTATTTGACACCTCTACTTGTCCACTTGTTTAAGGGTGATAGGGTGTTGCTACTCGGTGTCGTACTCCGTATTTAACCAATAGTTTCCCGAAAACATTTGAAGTGAAATGGGAACCGCATCACTAATGGCAATTCTTGGTACACCGAATCTGGGAAAGATTATGTTTTTGAAGAGTTTTACCACCACTCGTGCATCATGTGTAGGAGAAGCTATCGCCTCAATCCACTTTGATACATAATCAACTGCGACGAGTATGTATTTGTTTCCAAAAGAAGATGGAAAAGATCCCATGAAATCAATGCCCCATACGTCAAAGACTTCAACTTCTAAGATTCCCTTTTGCGGCATCTCATTGCGTCTAGAAATGATCCCAGTGCGTTGACACCGGCCGTAGTTCATAACAGCGATATGAACATCCTTCCAAAGGTTTGGCCAAAAGAGGCCAGATCGTAATATCTTTGCGCATGTCTTTGATGTACTAGCATGTCCTCCATATGGTGCAGCATGTCAATGAGATATAATATTCGCTACTTCCGATTCAGGGACACATCGACGAAATATTCCATCGGCGCCTCTTTTAAATAGTAGGGGTTCATCCCAATAGTATTGTTTAAGATCATGGAAGAACTTCTTCTTCTGCTGGTAAGTTAGATCTGGTGGAAGTACCTTGGCTGCTAGGTAGTTAACAAAGTCAGCATACCATGGCAGTGTGGTTTTAGTATATATTGCTTCTACTACTTCATTTGTTTCTGCATCGTTAAATAACAAGGAATATTCTATAGTCTCGCTTTCGCTTTCCAACTGGGCTACTAGTCTGTCGTAAGGGAATGCATCGTTTATAGGCACTTCTTCGGGCTTTAGATCCTCAATCCTAGAGAGACGATCTGCTACCACGTTTTCTGTACCTTTCTTATCCTTAATTTCCAAATCGAATTCTTGCAAAAGCAAGATCCATCTCAAGAGTCTTGGTTTGGCATCCTTCTCAGTCAACAAGTACCTAATCGCGGCATGATCGGTACAGATAATGATTTTTGCTCCTACCAGATATGAACGAAATTTATCTAAGGCAAATACAACAGCCAGGAGTTCCTTTTCTGTGGTTGCATAGTTCATCTGTGCATTGTCCAAGGTTCTACTAGCGTAGTAAATAACATGAAGCTTTTTATCCTTTCTTTGTCCTAAGACAGCGCCTACAACATGGTCGCTAGCGTCGCACATTATTTCAAACGGTAAACTCCAATCAGGTGGTTGCATAATGGGTGCGGTAATAAGAGCATTCTTCAGATGTTCAAATGCTTTCAAGCATTCTTCATCGAATATGAATTCGGCTTCTTTCATTAATAGTCCAGTCAGAGGTTTTGTAATCTTAGAGAAGTCTTTAATGAATCGTCGGTAAAAACCGGCATGTCCCAAAAGGCTTCGCACTTCTCTAACTGTTTTCGGAGGTTGAAGGTTTTCTATGACTTCTATCTTTGCTTTGTCTACTTCAATACCTCTATCGGATACTACATGTCCAAGAACTATACCTTGTCACACCATGAAATGGCATTTCTCCCAATTTAACACAAGGTTCACTTTAACACATCGTTTAAGTACCATCTCAAGGTTTGACAGACAGTGTTCGAAACATCCCCCACATACAGAGAAATCTGCAAAGATCGACATCATGCATCTCTGAAAGGTTGCGGGAGCATTACGCAATCTGAACGGCACTCGCTGATATGCAAATGTGCCATAGGGGCAGGTAAATATGGTCTTTTCTTGGTCATCAGGATGAATAGGTATTTGGAAAAATCCTGAGTATCCTTCTAAGTAACAGAAATGTGAATGTTTGGCTAGCCGTTCAAGAATTTGGTCTATGAAGGGTAAAGGAAAATGATCTTTTCTAGTAGCCTTATTCAGCTTCCTATAGCCTATGCACATCCTCCATCCAGTTTGAGTTCGTTTTGCTACGGACTCGCCTTTTGTGTTAGTTACAACTGTAACACCACCCTTCTTTGGTACGACATGCACTGGGCTGACCCAGTTACTGTCAGATATCGGGTATATGATTCCTGATTCTAATAGTTTTTGCACTTCTTTCTTGACTACATCGCTTAGGACATGGTTCAATCTTCTTTGATGTTCTCTAGATGTCTTACAGTCTTCCTCCATCATGATGTGATGCATACATATAGAGGGACTTATCCCTTTTAGATCGGAGATGTTGTATCCAAAAGCAGTGGGATATTTTCTTAAGACTTCCAATAGTTTCTTGGTTTCTATTTGTCCTAAATTGGCATTAAATATTACGGGTTTTTCAAGTTCAGTGTCTAGGAATTCATATCTCAAATCCTTGGGTAATGTTTTAAGTTCTATAGATGGTTTCTTTAGGTAAGGAATTGGATCGGGTGTGAGTGCTAGGCATTCTCTTAGACTATCATCTTCATATGGCTCACACCAGTTATCATCTTCAAATATTGGAGGGGCTGGAATCTTTAGTACTTCCATGTACCTTGTCGGTTCCTTCTCTATTTCCCTAACACATTCGCCGATAACGTCTAGAAAATAGCATGAATCATCTAAAACAGGGGCTTTTAGGAATTGGGCTAAGATGAATTCAAATTTTTCTTCCCCTACCTCGAAGGTTAATTTTCCTTTCTTCACATCTATTATAGCTCCAGCTGTTGCTAAGAACGGTCTACCTAAGATGATTGGTATATTAGAATCTTCCTTAATGTCCATTATCACGAAATCTGTCGGAATATAGAACTGACCTATGCGAACTGGCACATTTTCTAGCATACCTACTGGATACTTAACGGAATGGTCCGCTAGTTGTAGAGACATTTCCGTTGGCCTCAGTTCTCCTAAGTCAAGTTTCTTACATGTGGATAAGGGCATTAGGCTAACACTGGCTCCTAAGTCACATAATGCTTTGTTTATGACAGACTTTCCGATTACACAAGGTATGGAAAAGCTACCTGGATCTTTTAGTTTAGGAGGCATGTTATTTTGAAGTATAGCGCTACACTCAGCAGTAAGCATAACGGTTTCGTTATCTTCTAGCTTTTTCTTGTTTGATAGGATCTCTTTAAGAATTTTGGCATATGAAGGCATCTGTGTAATAGCTTCTGTGAATGGAATGGTTATATTCAGTTGCTTTAGAAGCTCTACGAATTTCTTAAATTGTCCTTCATTTTTGGATTTAGATAGTCTTTGAGGATAAGGTACAGGTGGTTTGTATGGTGGCGGAGGCACATAGGGTGTTTCTTTCTCTGCGGCCTTTCCACTTTCATCTTCCTTCTCTGTATTCGGTTCTCTTACTTTCTCGGTTCCCTTTGATAAATTTTGGTGCATGGCTGAATTTTGGAGTCTCGGGTCAACGGGTCCATCATATTCTGTTCCGCTTCGTAAAGTAATAGCGTTGGCATGACCTTTCAGATTTGGTTGTGGTTGGCCAGGAAATGTTCCAGCGGGGGCTGCATTAGTTGATTGTTGTTAGGCTACTTGAGTAATTTGAGTTTCCAACATTTTGTTATAAGTAGCCATAGCATTAAGCTTGCTTGACAATTGTTTCATCAATTAGCTCGTGTGAGCGTTTTGAATTGCGAAATCTCTATTTTGCCGAGCTTGAGCATTCATAAAGTTTTCCATCATGATTTCCAGATTTGACTTTTTAGGTAGTGGTGGAGCGGGTTGCGCTCCTTTTTGAAATCCAGGTGGAATAGCAGGTGCTGGGTTTGGTGGATGTAAAGCATTGTTATTCTTATATGAAAAGTTCGGGTGATTTCTCCAGGCAGGATTGTAAGTGTTTGAATATGGGTTCCCTTGAGCGTAATTCACTTGGTCGGTAGGAGTACTAGCCAACACTTGACATTCAACATTTTTATGCCCAAGGTTTCCAAATATTTCACAATTTGGTGTCACCGCAGCTACGGTAGCTACTGGTGGTGCTATTGTTAAACTTTCAATCTTTTGAGCAAGCGCGTCCACTTTAGCATTGACTCGGTCTATACCGTTAACTTCATGCATTCCTCCCTTCGGAGTTGATTTCTCTACACCAGCGCGTTCACCTCCCCATTGGAAATGGTTTTGAGCCATAGTCTCTATGAGTTCATAAGCTTCTGCATATGGTTTATCCATTAGAGCACCGCCTGTGGCAGCGTACAGGTTCATTTTGGTGTTGTACAACAGCCCACCGTAAAAGGTATGTATTGTCATCCATTCTTTAAGTCCATGGTGTGGGCATATCCTGAACATGTCCTTGTATCTCTCCCAAGCATCGAATAAAGATTCGTTATCTTTTTGCTTAAATCCGTTAATTTGGGCTCTCAGTATAGCTGTCTTGCTTGGTGGGAAATATCTGGCTAAGAAGACTTTCTTCAACTCGTCCCATGTCGTCACTGAATGAGATGGTAGAGACTGGAGCCAAGCTCTAGCTCTATCCCTCAATGAGAACGGGAAAAGTCTTAGTCTTATTGCTTCTTGACTGACTCCATTAGCTTTTACAGTGTCTGCATATTGTACGAATATTGATAAATGAAGGTTCGGGGTCATCCGTAGCATTACCTGAGAATTGGTTTTGTTGAACTGCTGATATTATCGAAGGTTTTAGCTCGAAATCATTAAGGTTAATAGCTTGGGCAGCAATGCTGTTGTCATACCCCAAATTTTGACCACTAAGATTTCCCATCATTGTGTAAATCATCATCACAATATGGATGTACTTACATGCCTCATCAATCTCCTCAGGGATTGTTGAGCATCCACTACAAGCAAAAATTAGGGTTTCAAGCCCTCTCAGAGCTCTTAGACCAAGGATCAATCAAGAATTGACATGATCTTCAACTTGTCTAACCTCTCAAACATCCACAATGGATCAAGAGGACTCCCACATCAAGGATCAAGCACAAGGCTGCTCCCTTCTAGGTGGATTAAGCCTCAAGATCGCCGGTGTCACCAAATTAGGGTTTTGGTCGACCAGGGCCTCCAGATGGAAATTTTCCTCTGGGCATGAGCCAATACTTTAAAGCATAACCTATGATGCCCCAAGGGACATCATAAACCCAAGCATCAAGTCAACTTAGCCTCAGGAGATACATTCATCAAAAATCAGGAATTAGGGTTTCTTGACCTAATTCACCCTTAAGTTGACTTTTGGGAAAAATCATGAGCCAAGACCTTAAGATAGAATTTGAGGGTCCCTAACACACTACTTTGACCCATTTGCAACAATGGATTGATCCAAGAAGCTTGATTCACAAGTTTCAATCTCATCGGAACCACAGTTAGGGTTTTGCGGGAAAAGTCAATTGTAGCTTTGACTTTTGACCAGGACATGCTCCCAAACCTTTGGACATGATTCAATACACCCTATAACACCTATGGAACATGTCCATCAAGTTTTATTTAGGTTAAGGACATGATTTCATAAAGGATCGCACAGTTTGGAATTCATCTGACAAAAGTCAACTGTGCACAAAAGTCAAACTTTGACTTTTTGAGATTTTTCACAATTTTGGTTTTTTAACCCTAAAATGATGTTAATGTGTGGTTGGAATCATCATTCATCAAGAAAAATCAAGAAAAGTGGGATAACTTGTAAAATGGGTAACCATAAAAAACTTAGAAAATTTTCTAAGTTATGGAACAAAGTGGCTAGGGTACCAACTTTGGAGGATCATAACTCCTAAACCACAAGGCCATTTTCCCCATCTAAAGCTAGATTTGTAGCTCTCATTACCCTATCCAAAAGCTTCAACTACCACTCATTCCAATTCCCCATAGATTTTAAGTTATGGAATGATCAAAATCAAGAAAAGTGAAAATTTCACTTTTTTCCAACACCTAGTGAAATTTTCACTAAGTCAGAATCTGCCTTCACTTTTTCCAAATGTAGGGGCATTTTTCACTTGGATCCAAAAAGTATCAAAACCAATTATGATCAAACAGTTATTGTATCATATGAGGGCTTTCCAAAATGGCCAAGAACTCCATCAAATTCCACTTGAGCCATGAGATATGACAATGGCAACGTGCCTTGCTGAAAACTGCAAAGGCTAGGCAGAATTTTGCACTTTTGCTCGATTTGGCAAAATCAGATAATTCCAAGCCTTGTCATCACTTTGGACACATCTGAGGATCAAATCTAAAGGGAACAAACACTGATCCAAGCCTCCAAAGTCTTTGGAACAAGAAGTAGCATGCCAAACCTAGAAATCCCTAAAAGAGGGACAAGACTCCAATTTTTGATTGGAGCATTCAATGGAAGCACCAAGTTGGTATGGACTGACACATTTGCAACTGAATTCAGTCAAGATTGATCCAACAACTAGGGAACCACATCTCTGTGCCCTAACCTCTAGTCAATGGCTAGAGAAGACTTGGATTCTCATTGATCAACATTGGCCAAACCTCAGCTGCAGTTGCCATTCACTATTGATCCCAAAACAAACTTGCTCTACTATAAATAGAGCTCATTTATGCTCAGTTTGAGTACACCAAAGCACTACAACACTTGCTTTCCTCAAAATCTCTTTCTCTAGGCAAAAATACCTTTTTTAGCAAGGTAACTCTGAGTTTTTGAGTTAGAGAGCATTTCCATAACAGCTCATGATCCAAACACATCCAATATGTCATATCTAATCTGTCCAAACTCACACAAGTGACCTGTAATCCTTAAATCACAAAGTCACATCTCAAAACCTCAAAATAGGCCTTTTTTTGCATTTTTCAAGCCATGTCTTGATTCAGTCACTTTCCAAACCAGATAAAACCTCAAACACACTCCAAATATCATCCTTGATCTGTCCCAAATGGTTCCCCCTATCTGGAACACCATTTGAGAGAGTTGTTATTTTGGCCATTTTTGCCCCTTTTGCAAGAAAGAGCTCAAATGTGTTCCTGAGGTTTCCAACTGATTCCAACCATCCTAAAAGCTTCTAAAAGATTATTTAAGGGTGTCCAAAGCATCAAATCATTTCTGGAACAAGTGGCTTGGCAGATTGCATAAAAACTCCAAAAAAGAGGTAAGCATCATAACTTGAACTCTTTGAATCATGCATTGCTTTAAGGTCCACTGATCATGCACATCTTATACATGTTATATATGTTGTGTTTGCATCAATTTATCATGTAATTCATACCTGTACCAAGATGTAGCACAGAAAATGCAAAATATGGCTTATTTCAAAACCACTATCGGATTTTGAGGAGGGAGCATGACCTGAAAAAAATAACACCACCATTGGATTCCTTGTGAAATTCTAGGCCAGATGCATATAAATTTTGTCCCCAACCATGGAGAAATGAGAAAGTTATGGACCTTCCCGTTTCTTGCCTAAACTTGCCTTGCCTTGCCTTGGCCAGGCATAGAAAACAAGGCAAGCCTTGTATATTTGTTGGTTTGTTTTAATCAACGGATGTATCACCACCCCAGTGGTAAGGCGCACGCCCTATAACCTTGACGCCGTGGGTTCAAACCCCACCCATGCCATTTTGTGTTTTTTCACATTTTGCTATTTTTCCCAATATTTTCATGTTTTGTTAATTAATTGGAAAATTAATAACTCCTTCAATTTTAATTATTTTTGATTGGTTTTTTTTGCAAAAAATCACAAAAATGTTAAAATATTTTATCCCACAAAAAAAAAAAAGATTTATATTATTTATTTAATATAATTAGTATTTTTGTGAATAAATTCATTTTTAATTGTTTTTAAACATTTAAAAGTGAATATTTACCTTGAAAATCAAAACCAAATAAGTTTTAATTCATCTTGTGATTAATCCCTCATTTTTCAAACCTTAAACAAAAATTACAAATGGTTTATTCAAACTTATTTGGTATTTTTTTATCATTTTTTTATTTGATTTTCTTTATTTACTTTTAAAGGAAACAAAATTAGGGTTCCTTTGATTTTCACCCTCATCAAATTATTTTCAAACACTCATGGGCCTCTAATAGAGTGTAAGACCCAATCCCCTTTTGAAACCGAAAACTTTTGGGCCTCAGTCATTGTATAAGACCCACGGTGTTTTTAAAACCTCGGCGCGATCGTCGCCCTTTTCAAAAATAACCAGTGGGCTTCTCCTTGAGCTATAAGACCCATCTTTGTTCACTTTCAATCATTTTTGGGCCTTTGAGAGAGTGTAAGACCCATCCACTTTGTACAGAAAACCTTTCCTGGGCCTCAGTCACTTGTATAAGTCCCTGTACAAGACGACAGTGCGATCACTAATAAAACCCTGGGCCTCTCCTTGAGCTGTAAGCCCCAATTTTCCTTTCAAAAGCAATTTCTCCTTTAATTTTGTAACATACTGTTATTTTCAATTCCTTTGTTGAAAAATTAACAATACATCATGGAAGCTCTACAACCGAGTAAGTGTTTACCCACTTTCATTTACCGCTTTCATATGTATATAACTGTACTGTGGGGCTGTTTCACTGTAAGTCTTTTTCACAAACTCATATCGACTGTGTAATACTAGTATATATATTTAGAGTTTCCCCGGCAACTACGTCTAGAACTAGACAAAGCCTCGTCTCCTTACATCCGACGTTCTTCCGGATATTTCAACATAATCTAAACCATTTTCTTTTATAACAATTTTAGATAACTAGATCTCAGAAGTCTTCCCCTTTTGAACAGTTCATATACAGAAGGCCAATGTTCCAAGTGAAACCCCTTCTGGAACTGTTCATCAGCCTCCTCTTGGGCTTAGTGCAAGGACCCACAGGCTTCCTAAAAGCATCCCCGCCTCCTCTTGGGTGTTATACAAGAACCCGTCGGCTTCTTAGAAGTTTTCACAGCCTCCTCTTAGGCTTCGTATAATGATTCTTCCTCCGGGAAGATAGCCTACTCTTGGGCTTCGTACAAATTATCCCTCAGCTTCTTAAAAGTTTTTCTCGCCTCCTCTTGGGTTTCGTACAAATTGTCCCGACGACCTCTTAAAGGTATAGGAACATAAATTAGTCATCTTAATAGAACAGTCTTTCAAAGAGTCTAAATCTTTATATCGCCAACGTACTGCCTCTTAATTTCTCTTAAGCATAGTACAAAAGATAAAACCCGTAGACTTGGACAGTCTCAATACCCTTTGGATTTCCCATTTCCTTAAAGAATAGGAAATAACCCCGATCTTCTGATCAATACCAAAGGACAACCTCACCTTTAATCAGTTTCTTTATAAGAACTGATTTTCTCTTTTATCCAACATACTGGACCTGTCACTCAACTGAAACAGCCGCCATCACAGTTAGCCTCCTCTTGGGCTTTATACAATGATCATCCCCAGCGGAGCTAACCTTTTCACACTCTCTTGTTGAGTCACCAATCTGTAGCCTTCATCTCGGGCTTCGCACGAGATACAAAACACTCTCTTGTTTAGTACTACCTCTGTTCCTATATATAAGAGATAACTCATTTTTTAGGTTCATTGAATAATTAATGTATTTGGTCAGTTTTTAGACCAGATACATTAATTATTCAATGAACCTAAAAAGTGACTTGTCTCTTATAAAAAGGAACAGAGGTAGTATAAAAGACCCTCTTGTTGAGTTACAAACCTTTCAAACTCCATCTCGGCCTTCGTACGAGATACAAAAGCACTCTCTTGTTGAGTATAAAAGGCTCTCTTGTTGAGTCAAATATCTATGGCCTTCATCTCGGGCTTCGTACGAGATACAAAGCACTCTCTTGTTGAGTATAAAAGACTCTCTTGTCGAGTCGATCACCTTTTCGGCTCCATCTCGGGCTTCGTACGAGACACCAAATCACTCTCTTGTTGAGTATAAAAGACTCTCCTGTTGAGTCAAACATCTTTTAGCTTCCGTCTTGGGCTTTGTACAAGACACACAAAAAGACCCTATTGTTGAATCAAACCCTTTAGCCTCAATCTTGAGCTTTGTACAAGACATAAAGAACATTTTCCCCGAAAAAGTCAGCCTTATAGCCTCCTCTTAGGCTTTGTATAAGGATACCCTGGTTGAGATAATCAACCTTTTAGCATCAAAATATGTGCCTGGCTCACAGTATATAAACATCAACAACTCCTTTCCCCCCATCTAATTGTTGTAAGTGGTAAGCCTCTGGATTATTTACATCCACGCCACTGTCCCTCTTTTAGCATGAGAAATTCCTAAGGAAAGATGGCATTACTCTAAACTGAATTAAAGTCTTCTCCTTCAGGTTAAAAACCCCTGTAAAGGAAATTATGGCATTACTGGATTCACATATCCCAGTTAAAGTAATTCTCCTTTATAATCAGTCACCCAACTGTTGTGACAAACATACCCCTTTAGAGATGACAAATTCTCTCTAAAGTCAAAACCCTTTAGCTTCATATCTTAGGCTTTAAACAAGATACAAATAGACTCTTTAGCTTCATATCTTGGGCTTTGAACAAGATACAAACAAATCACCTTCAGCTTCACATCTTGGGCTTCGAACAAGATACAAATCACTTTTAGCTTCACGTCTTGGGCTTTGAATAAGACACCAAAACACCATTTCCTCCCATAGAATAGGAGGAACTACGATCGCTCTGATTTCCCTATCCCGGGAATACGTAGGCATAAGATTGCAAAAGAATCTTAGCGAGCACACAAATCAAAAAACCAAAGTCCCCTACCTCCGTCCAATCTGGCACAGTATCCTAACATATTCCCCAGGAACAATCCCGGTATCTCGTTCCGAACAAAATAAGCCAGAGAGAGGCCCCACTACCACATAGCATCTGTAACCTAACAGACCGTTGTTTAACCTCAGTTTGCAAGCAGGGTTAGTTGGAGACATCTATTTCCCTTCCTTCATCAACTTCAATAGGATAAAAAAATGAATCGACCTGTAGTCCCCCAAGAGCGACAGTGCTTAAGAACCACGTCCAAAATCGCTCGCTACAGAAAAATGGCGCCCACCGTGGGGCCCAACAAAAAAATATTGTCTCTCTTATCTCTCTGGTTGAAACCTTCTTTTAAGACGAGTCCTTGGGTTCACAAGGTATCACCGATTGACGGTTCCATCGGGGAATGTCATTATGGCTAGGATCGGCCCTCACTAGGATCTTAGGTCAAAACCTTTAAGTTGGGAAGGTACCACAGAATGGCGACTCCGCCGGGGAGCCATTTTCTTTTAGGATCATAGGATTCATAGCTCTTAAAAAGTCTAGGACATTAGGACAAATATATATACTGCTTTTCCTAATTGATATATGTGTTTATTTTTCTGCTAATGGGAATGCGTGTGATACCGCATGTGGAAAGATTGAGTATACACCTAGGAAAAACCTCTTTCAGTAGTGCGGAAGCTATCTGAAATAGTTGTCACGCGATACTACCCTCTTTTGAGATTCTTCGAAATACATCACCTAGCACGGTTCCCGGCCCGCTGATGTTAACTCGACAAGAATCAATGATTTTGAGAGACAGGTACAAAAATCACTAGTATAAACCTTTGGGATGGGTAGAGCCTTGACTTCATGACACTGAACCTTTACCCCCATGTTTTTTCTATGTTTTTGTGTGCTGCATTCATGCATTCATTTCATTAAAAAACTTTAAGCAAAAAAAAATCTTCTTTTCTAGTCTCTCTTTTCCAAATTAAACTAAGACAATGATTGCAAATGTCAGAGAGAAAGATTGCATTATGGATTTCGGTAGAAGGAAGAATCACAAGTACACCTTCAAGGTTCCAAAATTAGAGGATTTGAGAAGGTTGGCAAGGATGATTACCAACCCTGATGCTTTCAGACCTAAGTACGGAGGAATGCTGTCTATGTTAAGGGTCCATGTAATTGAAGGAATCCTGGAGGCACTCATTCAGTTTTACGATCCGGTCTATCACTGTTTCACATTTCCGGATTACCAGCTCGCACCAACGCTGGAGGAGTATTCTCATCTGATTGATCTACCCATTACTGATCGAGCTCCCTTTTCTGGACTGGAAGAAATTCCAAAAGATCAAACCATTGCAAGAGCAATCTATTTGGATGAGTCAGAAGTCAAGACTCACATGACCACCAAAGGAGGAATCCCAGGTTTACCAGCCAAGTTTCTGGTAAAGAAGGCTCTGTACTTTGCTAGTATAGGGAACGTGACTGCTTTTGAAAGCATCTTTGTTTTACTCACCTACGGGTTATTTCTGTTTCCCAACATTGATAACTTCGTCGATATCAACGCCATTAAGGTTTTTCTCATTGGAAATGCCGTACCAACCCTGCTCGCAGATGCGTATCATTCTGTACACCTAGGGAATTTGTACAGCAGAGGGGCGATCACATGCTGTGTACCCCTGCTATATAAGTGGTTTATTTCCCATTTGCCTAAGTCTGCCGCTTTTTGGGATCATAAGAGTGCCTTACGTTGGTCGCAGAAAATCATGTCTCTTACCAACTCTGACATAGATTGGTGCAATAGGATTTATGACGGGATCAGGATCATTGACTGTTGTGGAAACTTCCCCAACGTACCCCTCATAGGAACTAAGGGAGGAATCAATTACCATCTAGTTTTAGTTCGTCGTCAATTTGGATACCCGATGAGGCATGTCCCGCGTAATGCTCATCTGGAAGGTCTTTTCTTCAAGGAAGGAGAAAATGACAGGGCACTAAAGATGGAAATAGTGCACGCTTGGAAACATGTTCATAAGAAAGGACGGGAGTCTCTAGGAAAACCTGACTGTGTCTCGGTGGAGCCTTATCTCCACTGGGTACAAACTAGAGCTCTCAATCTAAAAATGCCTTATCCTCGTCACAGAGTTCTTCCACCAAGGGAATCTGTCATGTACTTTATGACTGAAATCGAAAAACTTCAGGTTACTCTCGAAAAAGTTCAACAGGAGAGGAGGTCTTGGAAGAACAAGTACCGCATTCTCAATGTGGAGTGTACCAAAATACAGCAACTGCTGAAAGATAAGGATGCTCTAATTGAGATTTTGGAGCAACATGTTGTTGAAAATTAGAATGACCAAAGGAATTTGCTCACTCCTTTCACTTGGCAAAGGAATGAAAACCGGAAAACGGCCCAAGAGCCCCGGTCCAAGAAAAGAAAAGTACCAGAATCAGCACCCGAGTTCTCCTTAGAGAGGACTCGGGACCCATTAGCTTAGGTTTCTGTTTCCGCACCTTGTAATTTACTGTATTTCCATTTCCGCAATCCTTTGAATTCAATAAAACGGGGTTTCCCCACTGTTTGATATTTGCAATCTAATTGTCGAAGTTTATTTTGATTAAACCAAAAAAAAATTAATATAATCATTGCATTCATCATTCTCACGTCACGCATTCTTCTTACCTACGAATCTCACGTTTGTGTCTCGGTTCTAGAGTCAAACTGTCTCATTCGTACAATACTCGGGCCAATCGTCAGAAAAAGATGGATGATCTCGAGGAAGAGAACAGAGAGTTGAAAGAAGAGATGGACGCTCTGAGAGAGGATATGAGAAAGCTTCGTAACAACATGCAAGCCATGGCAGAAGCTCAGCTACAAAGAACTATGATCTTAGAGATCACCTCAATGCCCATAGTGGAGAAGTATGATCCTAGGTATCAAATGCCGAAAGATCGTCCCTGGGGCATGCCTGTTAACTATATCCCAGAAGGATATGTTCCGCCGATCACTGAAGATCAGGGAATCATAGCAGAAGCCGCTGGGCCTGAAGGTTACAAACTTCGGGAAAGCGAGGATGCCAGAGGCATAATGAGGACTCCTGAAGGTTACAAACTTTGGGAAATGCCAAGATTCACTGTCGTAGTAACGGTACCACCCCCTGTGGTGCACATTGTCCTGGAAGGACAGATTCAACAGATACCTTCTGGTAGAAAGGAAAGTATGTTCGACATAATGGATGAATTCCAGGAGCAGTTCCTAGAAATGCAGAAAGAACTGCAAGCTATTCGCGGTCAAGATTTATTCGGAAAGGACGCCGCGGACCTCTGCTTGGTCCCCA
This sequence comes from Lathyrus tuberosus, assembly GCA_022829125.1. Classification (NCBI taxonomy): domain Eukaryota; kingdom Viridiplantae; phylum Streptophyta; class Magnoliopsida; order Fabales; family Fabaceae; genus Lathyrus; species Lathyrus tuberosus. The sequence continues at coordinate 3,094,922 of JALAZF010000596.1, forward strand.
ATGTGAAAGTTCCGCACAAGTTCCAAGTGCCCGACTTTGAAAAATACAAGGGTAACTCTTGCCCTCAAAGCCATTTGGTGATGTACGCTCGGCGAATGTCAGCTCAGACAGAGAACCAGGATCTACTGATTCACTACTTTTAGGATAGTTTAACCGGTGCCACATTAAAATGGTACATGGGTTTGAACCGCGCTATGATCATCACTTTTAGAGGTCTTGGCACTACCTTCGTCCAAAAATATAAATACAATCTGGACATGGCACCAGACAGAGATCAACTCAGATCAATGTCACAAAAGGACAAGGAAACCTTTAAGGAATACACTCAGAGATGGCGTGAAATTGCCGCACAAATTCGTCCACCTCTTGAGGAAAAAGAGATGACAAAGATTTTATTAAAGACCTTAAGCTCATTTTACTATGACAGAATGGTTGCCAGTGCGCCCTGCGACTTCACCGAAATGGTCAGTATGGGAGTGCGTCTCGTGGAAGCCGTTCGAGAAGGACGTCTAGTCAAAGACACTGGCTTGACAGGCGATACTAAAAAATACGGTAGTGCTCTCCCTAAGAAAAAAGAGCAAGATATTGGGAATATCTCTCTCGGAAAGCAAAGGCGACGGTACCAACCACTTGAAGCTGTAACTCCTGCTATCAACCCTACGCCTGTTTCTACGTATCAACCTCAGGTTGCTCAAAGCCAACCAATTTTGCAGCAATTCCAGCAAAGGACACAACAGCCTCTTCAGCAGGCTCGTCCTCCATACAACAACAACCGTACAACACGACCACCAGGGTTCGACCCTATACCAGTGTTGTATGCAGAACTATTTCTGTTACTGCTGGTCAAAGGGCACATCCAGACCAAGGCTCCTCTTACAGTACCAAAAAATCTGCCTTTTTGGTTTAAGGTGGATCAGACTTGCCCTTACCATCTAGGAGGACCAGGGCATAACATAGAGAACTGTCTCAGTTTCAAATCCGATGTGCAAAAGCTTGTTAGGAGCAGGGTCTTATCTTTCAAAGATGCGAATCCGAATGTTCTCACAAACCCACTGCCTCAACACGAGAAAGCTGCAGTTAATTTGATAGAAGGAGAGTCTAGCGACAACTATCAAATTCATTATGTACTCTTATTAAGGGCCAACTTGGTCAAGATGCATTGTAGACAGAGTGGATATGGCTATGTACCACCTCATAATCATCACCAGTGTGATATCTGCTCTAAAAACAATCAAGGATGTTCTGTGGTGCAATCAGCTCTACAGGAACAGATGGATCTCAGATGGATCCAGGAGCACCGAGTTCGTGGAGTTAACATGACCTATACGAATTCCAACATCATTCAAAACCACGACATCCGTGCGATGAATGTCAACTTGGTGGCGATGCACTCCAGGCAAAGCCAGTATCATAATCTGCCGCGACATGAGTACAATTCCTGTCTGACTTGCTCGGTAAACAAACAAGGATGCTCTTTTGTACAAGAGGCCCTCCAGCGTCAGATGGATCTTGGATGGATCCAAGACTACCATGATAGGAATCATTATTAAATCAACATGATCCAGATCTTCGATATTCGCTTGATGAAAACTAGCCTGGTGGAGTTACATGCTAAATAGGTCCAGCTCGGGTTCCTGGTATCACATGATTATCAGGGCTACAAAGCGGGTTGCAAAAACGATCAAGGCTGTGCCCTTGTCCAGGAAACACTTCAGCACTTGTTGAACCACTGGTGGCTTCCAATCAATATGGATGAAGACACCCAGCAAATTAGTATCACTAATAGGAATCCTACTAGATATCAAAGTCAGGATGTTCGGTCGATGGAAACAGACCTCGTAAGGTTACACTGTATTCAAAGCGGGTGTGGCCAGGTGCCACTACACAACTATGAGCGGTGTGGAGTTTGCTCAGTGGATAATCAAGGATGCTACTTTGTGAGAGCAACCCTTCAAAGTCAGTTGGACCGCAAAGAGATTCAACCATGGTCAAGTTCTGGATCAGTCAACTATTTCGCTGATCAAATCGAGGACGTTGTCGTAATCTCTGATCATCAGAGGACTAGGGATGTTTGTGCCATCATCCCTCTACTTGACGAATCGAGAGTTCCCAACCTGGAACGGATCGAAATTACTTACGATGGTCAGAAAAATCAGAAGGTTTCCATAGTCATCTATCTACCGGGACCACTACCGTATGAATCAACTAAGGCTATCCCTTACAAATACGGTGCAACAACAATTGAGAATGGAAAGGAAATCCCGTTACCCTCCATCGTGAATATTGCAGACATTAGTCGAGTAATACGGAGTGGTAGAATCTTCAACAGAGGAGTTGGAGAACTCAGCAAAGAGAAGGAACCTCAAACAGAAGCTCCCAATCCACCAGTCAATCAATCCAGTGATCCCGACCTTTCAAAAAACGATGATGAGATGCTAAAGCTCATCCAGAAGAGTGAATACAACATTGTTGATCAACTGTTACAAACTCCTTCAAAGATCTCGGTATTATCACTGTTACTTAGTTCAGAAGCACACAGGGAGGCTCTACAGAAAGTCTTGGAGCAAGCCTTTGTGGAACAAGATGTAACAATCAGACAGTTCGATAGCATTGTCTCTAACATCACCTCCTGCAATAACTTGGGATTTAGTGATGAGGAATTACCTGAAGAAGGTCACCGTCATAACATGGTGCTCAACATTAGCGTCAATTGTCAGGACAATGCTTTAGCCAGCGTACTGGTAGACACAGGGTCAGCCTTGAATGTTATGCCGAAGTCCACTTTGATGCAATTATCATTCAAAGGACCTCCGATGAGAACCAGCGAGGTCGTCGTCAAAGTATTTGACGGATCCAGAAAAATGGTTATCGGCGAAGTCGACCTTCCCATAACTATCGGTCCTCACACTTTCCAAGTCACTTTCCAGGTCATGGACATCCGGGCAACATACAGTTGTTTATTAGGAAGACCTTGGATACATCAGGCAGGGGCGGTCACTTCGACCCTCCACCAAAAGCTAAAGTTCGTCCAGAACGACCAACTCGTCACAATCTATGGAGAACAGGCCTTGCTCGTAAGCAACTTATCATCATCCACTTATGTAGAACCGGAGGGGGTAATCGGAACCCAGTTCCAAACGCTTTTGCTACACAAGGACAATCAATCCGAAGGGGGAACTTTGATTTCCTCGTACAAAGATGCTATCAAAGCGGTCGAGAATACCAATACAACAGGATGGGGGCAGCTTGTCATTCCTACTGGCAATAAGAAAAAGGAAGGTCTTGGCTTTTCCTCAACCTGTACTCAGACGACTGCGAACAATAAAAGTTTTCATCCCATTCAGAACTTCTTCCACAGTGGAGGCTTCCTTCAACCAGTGACTCAAGAAGTGCATACCATCAATAAAGGTGATTTCTCCGATTCGGAGGAAGAATGAAAGTCCTATCTCAACGAGGACGGTTATACATCTCAGGACGAAATGCAGACTCCCTTTTCCTATCCCGCACAGAGTCCGAAATTTATACCAAGGCCAGACGTCGAAATGCTATACGGGGATTGTGATCCGGAAAGATGCCGTGCTCCGCCAAATTCATTAGAGGAAGACACTCTGATGAAAGACAACTTTGACCACGAATATTATGGCCCAATGGATGGCCTGCCTATCTGGCAGCCGTATCCAGGAAATTCGGGGCAAGAAAATCAGCCGAACAATGAAGATCAGCTGAGCCTCATTGAACAGAATACCTGCTTCCCCACCATGTCATGGGAACAACACTCAGGTCATTCAGAAAATATCCAACACGGCGATGAATTTGCAAAACTTGCCAGACTAGAATTCATCAATTATGCTTTTCCTGAGGTCAACGTCATCGAAAGGGATGGCTCCTCCAGTTCCAAAGAAGTGTGGGACACCTTGGGACAACCAAGTGGAAAATACGACTTTATGGTCAAGTACACCTCTCCTGAAAGCTCTCGTATCAGGCTCGAAGACATCCAGCCAACTGGATGGGGGGATACAGCTGAGAATACAAATACTACGCAAAATACAACTGAGGAATCCTCCTATGGCAACTCTGCCTGGGAGACAGATTCCAATGATCCTGCTCCACCAGAAATCAGCGTTATTTCTGAAGATAAATCAAGGAAGGTACCAGACTTTGTGATCCACCGAGGAGTTTGCCGCCAATGGGTTGCTGTCGATGTCCCGAAGGTCGTTCATGAGTCTAAGTAATTGCCATCTTTACTTTAACCTTTCACCCTGCCCAGGTGAAACGGATGTTTTGATAGGGCTTACTTTCTGTAAATTTCCCTCTTCGCTTCGCCCAAAGCGACAGAGTTTTGTTTTATAGGGTCGTAGTTTCAAGAATCGACTTGTTCATTAATAAAATAACATCGTTTTGTAATTTCCGCATTAATTGCTGTTTTCTCTTTTTGCTTTTCTTAGAAAATGGTAATCCTAAAAAACAAATAATAAAAAAAACAAGAAGTAAACAAAAAATAACTGCACACACTCTTGCATTCTCTCGATCTCTTCTAAAAACAATCATACCGTCATGCAGATTGCTTGTTTTAAACCCCGTTGAAACATACGATCCGATGCCTTCTCCCAACTTTGAGTTCCTGGTATTTGGGGCTAAAGAAGAAGGTGACAACGAAATTCCAGAAGAGATCTCCCGACTACTCAGACAAGAGGAAAGGTCGATTGAGCCTCACAAAGAGTTGCTGGAAACAGTCAACTTTGGATTGGAAGAAGAAAGAAAAGAAGTCAAGATTAGGGCACTGCTCAGTCCAACTGTCAAAGAAAGTTTGACAAAACTTCTCAAAGAGTTTCCCGATGTATTCGCTTGGTCCTATCAGGATATGCCAGGGTTGGATACCAGCATCGTGGAACATCATCTACCGTTGAGATCAGAATATCGGCCAGTAAAACAGAGGTTGAGACGGACTCACCCGAACATGGCCATAAAAATCAAAGAGGAGGTACAGAAACAGATTGACGCGGGCTTCCTCGCTACATTAGAATATCCTCAATGGTTAGCCAACATCGTACCCGTTCCAAAAAAGGACGGAAAGGTCAGCATATCTGTCGATTACAGAGATTTAAACAAGGCTAGTCCAAAGGACGACTTTCCTTTACCATACACTGACATGCTGGTAGACAGTACCGCAAAGTTCAAAGTTTTCTCCTTCATGGATGGATTCTCGGGCTATAACCAGATTAAAATGGCACCGAACGACATGGAGAAAACTTCATTTATTACCCCATGGGGTACCTTTTGTTACAAGGTAATGCCGTTCGGTTTGAAGAACGCCGGGACAACCTATCAAAGGGCCATGACTACTCTGTTTCATGACATTATACACAAAGAAATCCAAGTGTATGTCGATGATATGATTGCAAAATCTAAGACAGAAGAGGAGCATGTGACCCACCTGTCAAAACTATTCGAGCGGTTAAGAAAGTACAAAATTCGCTTGAATCCCAACAAGTGGACATTCGGTGTCCGTTCAGGGAAACTCTTAGGATTCATCGTCAGCCAGAAAGGAATTGAGGTTGATCCTGACAAGGTCAAGGCCATTCAAGAAATGCCTTCTCCGAAAACTGAAAAACAAGTAAGGGGATTCCTGGGACGGTTGAATTACATTTCCAGATTTATATTCCTTATGACCGCGACATGTGCGTCGATCTTTAAATTACTGAAAAAGAACCAAGACTGCGTTTGGACAGAAGACTGCCAAACCGCCTTCGACAGTATTAAGGAATACCTATCGAACCCACCGATTCTATCACCTCCAGTGGAGGAAAGACCACTGATCATCTACCTCACAGACTTGGAAGACTCAATGGGCTATGTGCTTGGCCAACAAGACGAAACTAAAAGGAAAGAGTCTGCCATTTACTATCTGAGCAAGAAATTCACCGACTGCGAGACTCGGTACACTATGCTTGAGAAAACTTGCTATAACACCCATATATAAAACTCATACATCAAATCATAAATATTATATATAGATCCAAGTGTTTGGTACTGAAACACATAAGCTCCTAGTTAACACATTGTATACAAATAAATGCCCTAAAGTACAAAGTACACAAACCTAAGGCATATTATACACAAAATGTTCAAAAGATAAAAACTAAGAACTAGATCAATAATGATCTCAAAATAAACTCCGCTACGGAAGCTAGCCACCAACAAGCAAGGAAAGATCACACGACCTTATCCTTACCCTTCTCGGAACCTGAAGCACCTGAAATACATTAACAACGTGGGGTGAGATACATCAAATCTCAGTGAGTTCCCTATCTTATGGGTTCTCTCAGATTATCAAGGTTCTAACAATCCTAACTCAAGTCCGGGGAAAAAGGGGAAAGGACTCTTGAGTTCACATTTCAATTCTCACACTATATGGAAACATGGCATGAGTTCATCAACTCAAAGGTATCACTAATCGATAACCATACCAAGGTATCTCCTGTTCCCGTCCGCTTCTACGTCTAGAAGACGGCCCGAGTCATAGATCCTTGTAACCTACTTGACATACGAATGGATTCGGGCTCTACGGGCCTTTTACCATTATGAACCGTCACTTCACACGGGCCTTTTACCGTCACAAGCATACGCTTCATGGGCGCCATTCGTACAGCACGGGGAATCAAACCTGGCAAGTAGTTGTGTATCCATTTCAGAGGAGTCCGAGACTCATGAAACTACACTCAATATAACCCGGTTACGATTACGTGATCATACACAACGACACGATTGTATTCGACAATCACAAGGCTATAATGCCTCCCGGCCTCTCATGCCGGCTCAAACCCACAAAGGTTAACCACATGTTCCATACTAGTGTTTCCAACTTCTAAATTCTCCTATAGTTCATAAGGGGTTTTCCTCACTCTTCCTATTTCTTCTTCCATATTAACTTGCATATTCAATTACAATCATGTTAAACAATAATAGGATAGGCAAGGCATCTCACAATTGCATAATAAAATAATTTATAACAATTACAACATAATTAAAACACTTTTGAACTTTCTCGATTATTTAGTCGGTCGGTAAAATTAACATTTTTCACTTTCATTGAGAAGAATATTTCCCTAGCTTCACAACGATATAAAGAACTCTTAAATCGGATAAACGAGTCAAAAGTTACGGATTTTTGAAGAAAAGAAAAATATTTGGTCCCAGGCAGATTCGCCTGGCGAATCTGGATTTCGCCTGGCGAATCCACATTCGCCAGCACCTCGCCTGGTAAATCCCCATTCGCCAGTACTTCACCTGGCGAATCTAGTGGCGAATCCCTAATTCCAGAAAAATCAAAAGTTCCAGTAGCTAACACATTTCTGTCTCTCCAAATTCGCCTGGCGAATCCCTTTCGCCAGCACTTCGCCTGGCAAGTAGGTGGCGAGACCTAATTCGCCTGGCAAATTCCCAATTCGCCTGGCGAATCACACCAGAACCAGAAATTCTCCTTACGGGTTCCATGGCCCCAAAACCCCAAAATCACCATTTCTTAAGCCAAATCAATTTCAACCAGCACAAACAAGCATCAACAATGTTAACATACATAATGTGATCATACTACACAATTTATATCGATTTTTAACCGTTAAAAACATCGATTCAACATATTGACCTAAAACTCAATCATTCCAAAAACTCTAAAAATGCGGTTTCTAAACTAGAACCCACCTTGAGATGAGCAAGATGAAGATGATTGAGAAGATTGGATGAAAGTTTGATGAATGGATGATGATGATCTTGATGTTCTTGAGCTTTTCTCCTATTTCCTCTTTTCTCTCCTTTCCTTTCCTTTCTTTCTTCTTTCCTTCAATGTTTCTATCTTTTTCTTTTGTTTGGCAAAGTGAGAGAAAAAGAATATATAGTAACTTAGTATTATAATTAATACTACTAAATATCCAAAAAGTCTCTTAAGTCCAAATTAATAAAATGCCTCAGAGTCAGATAATATTAATTGGATTTATTCTCAGTTCCACAGTTACTCTAATTATTTGATCAAATAATTCCTCAGTGTACACTGGGCTCAGTCGATCACAATAAAATATTATGGGAAGAAATAGAAATACGGGGTATTACATCCTCCCCCCCCCCTAAATAGAAATTCGTCCTCGAATTTAAAGATTACCTGAAAAGATGCGGGTAAGTATCTCGCATTTCCGATTCAAGTTCCCAAGTTGCATCACCCGGATGAGTTACATCCCACTGCACCTTAACGAGAGGAATCTCCTTGTTCCTTAATACTTTCGTTTCTCTTCCCACAATGCGGCTCGGTTGAGGTTCAAACGTTAAGTCTGCTTCTATTTCAACAGTATCCGGTAGAATTGGCTGAAGAGGATCTGGAACAAATTTGCGAAGTTGAGATACATGAAAGACATCATGCATTTCCGATAGAGAAGGAGGTAAGGCCAACCTGTACGTTACTTCGCCAATCCTTTCTAGAACTTGATACGGTCCCACGTATCTCGGACTTAACTTCCGTGACTTAAACGGTCCTTTCAGTCTTAATCTCAGAGTAACTTTCAAAAACACATGGTCACCTCCTTCAAATTCTAAAGGTCTTCTTCGGTTGTCCGCATAACTCTTCTGTCGATCTTGTGCTTGTTTAATTTTCTCGCGGATCATTTGAATCTTTTCCGTAGTCTCTTGGATAATTTCGGTTCCTAAGATCCTATCTTCCTCAACCTCCGCCCAACACAAAGGGGTCCTACACTTTCTCCCATACAATGCTTCATACGGAGCCATACCGATGCTCGCATGGTAACTATTATTATAAGAAAACTAAATCAATGGCAGAAGTTCTTTCCAATTCCCTTTACTCTCTAACATACAAGCTCTCAACATATCCTCCATCATTTGTATCGTTCGCTCAGTCTGACCATCCGTTTGTGGATGATTAGACGTGCTCAAACGCAACTCCGTCCCCATAGCTTGTTGAAAAACTTTCCAAAATCTTGAAGTAAACTTCGGATCTCTATCCGACACAATATTAGAGGGAATACCGTGCAATCTTACAATTTCCGCAATAAACAACCTCGCAAGATGACTTTCCTTGAAGGTAGTCTTCACGGCCAAGAAATGCGCCGACTTTGTCAACCGATCTACTATTACCCAAATCGAATCATAACCACCTTGCGTATGAGGTAAACCTAATGTAAAATCCATAGAAATACTATCCCATTTCCAAACTGGGATTTCTAATGGTTGTAATAATCCACCCGGTCTTTGATGTTCAATCTTAACTTGTTGGCATACCGCACATTCCGACACGAAGACCGCAACTTCTCTTTTCATACCGGACCACCAATAGTCCTTCTTTAAATCTTGATACATCTTTGTAGAACCCGGATGTATAGTGAAGGCACCCTTATGCGCTTCCTCTAAAATCCTTCTTTTCAAAGTCGCATCGTTCGAAACGCAAATTCTTTGGTTAAACATAATTATTCCATCGCTAGGGTGTACAAAACCCGGTTGACTTAGCAGTTCTTGCAACTTCTCATCCAATAATTGTCCTTGTTGAATTTCAACTCTTAAAGTAGAATTGACATTTGAATTTCCCATAATCACTCCGTTAGGAGTCCACACAAATTGAAGATTTAAATCTCTAAACTTTTCCAACAACGAATATTCTAACATCATCAATTCGGCCTTCCTCAAAACTTTCCTACTCAAGGCATCGACAACCTTGTTCGCTTTACCCGGATGGTATTTTAGCTCTAGGTCATAATCCTTTAAATATTCCATCCACCTCCTTTGACGCATATTCAACTCTTTTTGGTCAAAGAGGTACTTTAAACTCTTGTGGTCACTAAACATTTCAAAATGTACTCCATATAAATAGTGACGCCACACCTTCAAAGTAAACACCACCGCCGCTAATTCCAAATCGTGGGTTGGATAATTCTTCTTGTGAATTTTCAATTGTTGAGAAGCATAAGCCACCACGTTACTTTCTTGCATTAAAACGCCTCCTAGTCCCATCTTAGACGCATCACAAAATACCTCATACAACTTGCTAGGATCGGGAATAATCAGGACGGGAGCTATGGTCAACCTTTCTTTCAAACTCATAAAACTTTGTTCACATGCCGAATCCCACTCAAAGGGGCAATCCTTTCGAGTGAGTTTAGTCATGGGTAATGCTAGTTGCGAAAAGCCTTTGATAAACCTTCTGTAGTAGCCTGCTAGACCCAAGAAGCTTCTAATTTCCGATACATTCTTCGGTCTCTCCCAATTAATCACAGCTTCAACCTTTGACGGATCTACAGCTACTCCTCCCTGTGATATAACGTGACCAAGAAAACTAACTTCAGACATCCAGAACTCGCACTTGCTTAACTTGGCAAAAAGTTGCTTCTCTTGTAAGATCGATAAGACGATTCTCAAATGTTCTTCGTGCTCTTGCGGAGTACGGGAATAGATAAGAATGTCATCAATGAAGATCACCACAAATTGATCCAAGTAAGTTTGAAATAACCGATTCATGTAGTCCATAAAAACAGTTGGGGCATTAGCCACACCGAAAGGCATCACTAAGAATTCGTAATGACCATAACGGGTCCTAAATGCAGTCTTAGGTACATCGGAACTCTTCACTCGGATTTGGTGATAACCCGACCTCAAATCAATCTTCGAGAACACACAGGCTCCTTTCAATTGATCTAATAGGTCGTCTATCCTTGGCAAGGGATACTTGTTCTTAATGGTGACCTTATTCAGCTGACGATAGTCAATACACAACCGCATCCCGCCGTCTTTCTTCTTTACTAACAAAACTGGGGCTCCCCATGGTGAGACACTAGGTCTGACAAAATGCTTAGCCAAAAGCTCTTCCAATTGTTCCTTTAGTTCTCTCAATTCAAGCGGTGCCATCCGATACGGAGAAACGGATATAGAAGCCGTTCCCGGTACCAGGTCAATAGAAAATTCCACTTCCCTCTCCGGAGGAAGAGAAGTGACATCTTCAGGGAAAACTTCCGAAAACTCACAAACTACGGGAATGTTTGAAACTTGAAGGTCGCTACTCCCTTCCTTAGTGAGAACTAGAAGAACAAATTCCTCTTCTTCGAACAAGAAATTTATCATTCCAATCGTACCTTCTAGGATAGTTGTTAAGACATCTTTCGGGGTAGCATCAACAGATGGAATGATGATGAGCTTTTCTTCACACCCAATAAACACCGAATTAGAAGAAAGCCAATCCATTCCCAAAACGACATCAACTTTCCTAAGTGGTAAGCAAATAAGATCAATCTGAAAAACTCTACCGTCCACAGACAAAACACAGTTTTCACACATCGACGGTGTCTTGACTATTTCATCCATGGCGGTAGTGACCACCATAGGAGGAGACAAAGGAACGGACCGCAATCCGAGTCGCTTCATACATTGCACCGATACAAAAGAGTGTGTAGCTCCACAATCAAATAGAACAAAACAAGGAAATCCGTTAACGAAACACGTACCGACAATTAAGGAATTGTCACTCTTCTTCTTCCTTGCATCTAAGGTATAAACCCTTCCTTGTGTCTGAGTCCTATTCTGAGGACAATCTCTCTTCAGATGACCCATCTTCTGACATTGGTAACACTTCACATTGTCTATACCACACCTTCCATAATGCATCTTTCCACAAGTGCGACACACCGGAGGTGCACTCGCCCTTGAATCTTGAACTTGCTTTCCTTTGAAGGCTTGTTGCCTAGGCCTGAAATGTTGGTTGGATCTTCCACGACCCCCTTGATTCATCTTACTCGTAAAACTTTCCGCTTGGACTTTCTTCAAACTATGTTCAGCTACATAGCATTGTCTTAAAACTTCGGCATAAGTAGTGAACTCCCTCTGAGATACACTATGGGATATTTCAGCTCTAAGTCCAAAAATAAATTGGTCCACCTTCCACCTCTCATCTGGAGCATACATAGCCTGCCTAGAATAAGCAGCCATGTCTTCAAACTTCTCAGCATAACTGGCCACAGTCATACTACCTTGTCTTAGTTGTTGAAAATTAAACTCTTTCTGAGTTCTCAAAGAGCTCGGAAAATACTTCTCCATAAAAACAACCTTGAACTGCTCCCAAACCTTTGGCACTTCCTGAATAACCATTAAAGCCGAGGCACTCTCCCACCATCTCATAGCGGGACCCTTCAATGAGTGAGAGGTGAACAACACTTTGTTCTCCTCGCTGTACTGGACTATCAAGAAAATCCTCTCCATACCAGAAATCCATTTGTGAGCCTTCACGGGATCCAATCCACCATGAAATTCTGGGGGATTCATGCGGATAAAATCCCGGAATTTCCCACCTTCAGCTTCTGGAACAACTACCGTAGGATGCAAACCTCCATTCATTTGTTGCACCATTTGCTGCATGAATAGATTCTGTTGCTGCTGCATCTGTTGCATAAACTGATACAGAGGAGCATTGCCATCGCCGCTCCGCGGATTCGTCCCTTGAGGAGTGGTACGAGGTCTACCACGAGTGTTTCTACGTCCATCAGCCATGTTCCTAAAGGTCATACAAATAGGATTAAGTTGATCAGGCTCAATACCATAAATATAACACTTAGGACCAATGGCGACACAACGTATATGAAACGGAAAGAAATACTTATACTATTTCATGGCTAGGTCGAGGATACGACCTGCTCTGATACCAACTATAACACCCATATATAAAACTTATACATCAAAGCATAAATATTATATATAGATCCAAGTGTTTGGTACTGAAACACATAAGCTCTTAGTTAACACATTGTATACAAATAAATGCCCTAAAGTACAAAGTACACAAACCTAAGGCATATTATACACAAGATGTTCAAAAGATAAAAACTAAGAACTAGATCAATAATGATCTCAAAATAAACTCCGCTACGGAAGCTAGCCACCAACAAGCAAGGAAAGATCACACGACCTTATCCTTACCCTTCTCGGAACTTGAAGCACCTGAAATACATTAACAACGTGGGGTGAGATACATCAAATCTCAGTGAGTTCCCTATCTTATGGGTTCTCTCGGATTATCAAGGTTCTAACAATCCTAACTCAAGTCCGGGGAAAAAGGGGAAAGGACTCTTGAGTTCACATTTCAATTCTCACACTATATGGAAACATGCCATGAGTTCATTAACTCAAAGGTATCACTAATCGATAACCATACCAAGGTATCTCCTGTTCCCGTCCGCTTCTACGTCTAGAAGACGACCCGAGTCATAGATCCTTGTAACCTACTTGACATATGAATGGATTCGGGTTCTACGGGCCTTTTACCGTTATGAACTGTCACTTCACACGGGCCTTTTACCGTCACAAGCATACGCTCCATGGGCGCCATTCGTACAGCACGGGGAATCAAACCTGCCAAGTAGTTGTGCATCCATTTCAGAGGAGTCCGAGACTCATGAAACTACACTCAATATAACCCGGTTACAATTACGTGATCATACACAACGACACGATTGTATTCGACAATCACAAGGCTATAATGCCTCCCGGCCTCTCATGCTGGCTCAAACCCACAAAGGTTAACCACATGTTCCATACTAGTGTTTCCAACTTCTAAATTCTCCTATAGTTCATAAGGGGTTTTTCTCACTCTTCCCATTTCTTCTTCCATATTAACATGCATATTCAATTACAATCATGTTAAACAATAATAGGATAGGCAAGGCATCTCACAATTGCATAATAAAACAATTTATAACAATTACAACATAATTAAAACACTTTTGAACTTTCCTGATTATTTAGTCGGTCGGTAAAATTAACATTTTTCACTTTCATTGAGAAGAATATTTCCCTAGCTTCACAACGATATAAAGAACTCTTAAATCGGATAAACGAGTCAAAAGTTACGGATTTTTGAAGAAAAGAAAAATATTTGGTCCCAGGCAGATTCGCCTGGCGAATCTGGATTTCGCCTGGCGAATCCACATTTGCTAGCACCTCGCCTGGCAAATCCCCATTCGCCAGCACTTCGCCTGGCGAATCCCTAATTCTAGAAAAATCAAAAGTTCCAGTAGCTAACACATTTATGTCTCTCCAAATTCGCCTGGTAAATCTGGTTTTCGCCTGGCGAATCCCTTTCGCCAGCACTTCGCCTGGCGAGTAGGTGGCGAGACCTAATTCGCCTGGCGAATTCCCAATTCGCCTGGCAAATTCCCAATTCGCCTGGCAAATTCCCAATTCGCCTGGCGAATCACACCAGAACCAGAAATTCTCCTTACGGGTTCCATGGCCCCAAAACCCCAAAATCACCATTTCTTAAGCCAAATCAATTTCAACCAGCACAAACAAGCATCAACAATGTTAACATACATAATGTGATCATACTACACAATTTATATCGATTTTTAACCGTTAAAAACATCGATTCAACATATTGACCTAAAACTCAATCATTCCAAAAACTCTAAAAATGTGGTTTCTAAACTAGTACCCACCTTGAGATGAGCAAGATGAAGATGATTGAGAAGATTGGATGAAAGTTTGATGAATGGATGATGATGATCTTGAGCTTTTCTCCTATTTCCTCTTTTCTCTCCTTTCCTTTCCTTTCTTTCTTCTTTCCTTCAATGTTTCTATCTTTTTCTTTTGTTTGGCAAAGTGAGAGAAAAAGAATATATAGTAACTTAGTATTAGAATTAATACTACTAAATGTCCAAAAAGTCTCTTAAGTCCAAATTAATAAAATGCCTCAGAGTCAGATAATATTAATTGGATTTATTCTCAGTTCCACAGTTACTCTAATTATTTGATCAAATAATTCCTCAGAGTACACTGGGCTCAGTCGATCACAATAAAATATTATGGGAAGAAATAGAAATACGGGGTATTACACTTGCTGCGTTTTGGCTTGGGCAGCCAAACGTCTTCACCAGTATATGATTCGTCACACTACTTAGTTAGTCTCTGAAATGGATCCAATCAAGTACGTCTTTGAAAAACCTACTCTTACGGGAAGCATTGCCCGTTGGCAGATGTTGTTATCAGAATATGACATAGAGTACCACGCTCAGAAAGCTGTTAAGGGGAGTATTTTAGCCGATCATTTGGCTCATCAACCGATTGATGATCAAGAATCAATCGGGTTTGACTTCCTAGACGAAGATGTCATGTATCTAAAGATGAAAGATTGCGATGAACCGCTACCCAGTGAAGGGCCAGAACCAGGTTCCCAATGGGGACTTATCTTTAACGGAGCTGTCAACTATTATGGAAACGGAATTGGGGCAATCATCATAACACCTCAGGGTACCCACATTCCTTTCACCGCCAGACTTACGTTCAAGTGCACAAACAACGAGGCCGAATACGAAGCTTGTATCATGGGTCTCGAAGAAGCTATCAACCTAAGGATTAAGAACTTGGACATATATGGCGACTCAACTCTGGTCATCAATCAGATCAAAGGATATTGGAACACATACCAATCAGGACTGATTCCTTACAAAGATTACGCGAGAAGGTTGTTACCCTTCTTCGACAGAATTGAATTTCATCACATCCCTCGTGATGAGAATCACATGGATGATGTATTAGCCACTCTCTCTTCCATGATTAGTGTAGGTCAATGGAATGACGTACCTAAGATCGACATAATGCACCTTGAACGGCCCGCTTACATCTTCACGATTGAAGCAGTCATGGACGACAAACCTTGGTATCACGATATCAAATGCTTCCTTCAGAAACAAGAGTACCCACCCGAGGCACTAAGGAAAGACAGAAAAACCCTCAGAAGGCTGGCTGGCAGTTTCTTTCTGAGCGGTGATACACTCTATAAGCGGAATTTCGACATGGTTTTAACCTACAAAAGATGGTTGTAACCTACAAAGATTGGCATGAGATGTTACCCATTGCTCTTCACGGTTAGCGCACATCTGTCCGTACTTCAACAGGGGCAACCCCTTTCTCTCTAGTATATGGCATAGAAGCAGTGCTCCCCATAGAAGTAGAGATCCCATTAATCCGGGTATTGATGGAAGCTAAGCTTACAGAAGCTGAATGGTGTCAAAGTCGACACGACGAACTGAATCTGATCGAAGAAAAATGAATGACGGCACTATGCCATGGTCAATTGTATCAGCAAAGAATGAAGAAGGCATTTGACAAAAAGGTCCGACCTCGCGTCTTCAGGAAAGGAGACCTCGTGCTCAAGAAGATACAATCATTTCTCACTGATTCCCGGGGCAAATGGACTCCGAATTATGACAGCCCTTATGTGGTCAAGAAAGCTTTCTCAGGCGGCGCCTTGAGACTTGCAACGATGGATGGAGAAGAATTTGCCTACCCCACAAATGTTGATGTAGTCAAGAAATACTTCGCCTAAAAAAAAAATAAAAAATAAAAAATAAAAAAACGTCTCGGTGGATTGAAAACCCGAAAGGGCGGTCCAGGCAAAAATTAGAGACATAATAAAAAATCATCCCGGTGGATTGGAAACCTCAAAGTACAATTCAGGCAAAAATTAGGGCTAGTGGCAAGTAACTATGTTCAACAGGGGCAAATCCCCCGGTGGCAGTTACCTCATCCATTGAAAGAAAATCCCAGTCAAGGTCATCTTCGACAGAAGCTCAGGATGTCCAGAATTCAAAGTTGGTAGAAGGATAGTGGTCGTCATATTTCAATGTAGCCCATTTCCCTTAAATTACCATTTTCTAAACTTTGTAAATACTCCATGGAATCGCGCGCTTGGCTGATTTCCATCCTATCAATAAAATTTGAGCCTTTGTGCTTTTGTTTATAATTCTCATTTATTTTAGCTTTATAGAACGATATTTTAACATGATCAGGGACTATTGAAATAAAACAAAAATGAATTTACTTGTACAACTTTTTCTGCTTTTAAAATAAAGATGGCAATTTCTTTTGGCCATTTAACATCGAAAGAACATCGATCACTACTCCAAAAGTGTTCGAGCCTCAAAGTACAGAATCAAAGTACTCCTTCTAGCCCAGTGCGCCTGAACGAAGGATCAACTGTGTCAGATGCGAATGTTCCATCTGACACCCCTCGGCAGAGTTCTCATCTCCTAAGCCCGACCAACGTAGCTCCCAACAGGGACTATCCCTCCTAAGCAAGACATAATTACTATCGTGAACCAATGATACTTTTCATCTCCCGCAGTGGCCAAGTATCCAGTCATGTCCATCTCTTAGTTTGTGTGTCGCGTCAGTCTTGTCAGCATATGCACACATACATCATGCATTTATTTACATTCATGTTCATATTGCATCGCTATCACTCTAGTCGGTCTTATCCCTTGGTGGTAAAAGTTCTCTTGTCAGTAGAGTTGTCCGTTCTTTCCTCCGCAGGAAGTGAATCATCTAAGTAATCTCTCTCCAAATTTATTTCTGGATTAGAGCCGGTCTTCGACCACTTTGATAACTTGAACCTTTGAAAGGTAGGAAAACCCTCAGTCGATGTCACTCTTCGCCATTGAAGATGATATCTTCGCTTTCCCGGATTAAGGAAAATCCCTAGAGAAAGCCTCTCAACTAAAGACTTTCGCCAGCACATTGGTTCTTCTCTCCAGAAAGTCAATGTCAACAAAGTCATCGGCACCTCAAAGTGGATCACATCATATGGAATTTCTCTGGGAAGATCTCGAGAAAAGTATGGTGTAATATCCCCAGTAGACTCATCAAATGGCATCTCCCCAGGAAAATTCGGCGAGAAGTTTGAGGAGAACCGCTACAAATAGCGTCCCTTGTCAATAAAGTTTAATGACAAAAGAAACTAAAACCAGTTCTTTGGTAGGAAACCAAGAATGAGGGGAAGTTTATATCAGAAACTAAGACCAGTTCCTTGGTAGGAAACCAGGATCGAGAGGGAGTTTACATCAGAAACTAAGACCAGTTCCTTGGTAGGAAACCAGGATCGAGGGGAAGTTAATATAAAAAATTGAGACCAGTTCTTTGGTGGGAAACCAAGAACGAGGGGAAGTTTATCTCAAAAGAAACCAAGACCAGATCCTTGGTAGGAAACCAGGATCGAGGGGAAGTTCATATCAGAAACTGAGGCCAGTTCTTTGGTAAGAAACCAAGAACGAGGGGAAGTTTATTTCAAAAGAAAACTGAGACCAGTTCCTTGGTAGGAAACCAGGATCGAGGGGAAGTTTTACCTTTTCTAAGCATCATTACTTAGCAAAAGAAGATGGATGGGCTAACTGCCATTCATAACCGCCATCAAAATTTCGGGTATTCTGATATTTAATCCTCTTGCATCCCGAATGCCCGAATACCTTCGCCATTCACACCTTCGTGTCCAAGAAGATTAAATAGGGGCATCTGTCATACCCCAAATTTTGACCACTAAGATTTACCATCATTGTGCAAATCATCATCACAATAGGGATGTACTTACATGCCCCATCAATCTCCTCAGGGATTGTTGAGCATCCACTACAAGCAAAAATTAGGGTTTCAAGCCCTCTCGGAGCTCTTAGACCAAGGATCAATAAAGAATTGACATGATCTTCAACTTGTCTAACCTCTCAAACATCCACAATGGATCAAGAGGACTCCCACATCAAGGATCAAGCACAAGGCTGCTCTCTTCTAGGTGGATTAAGCCTCAAGATCGCCGGTGTCACCAAATTAGGGTTTTGGTCAACCAGGGCCTCCAGATGGAAATTTTCCTCTAGGCATGAGACAATGCTTCAAAGCATAACCTATGATTCCCCAAGGGACATCATAAACCCAAGCATCAAGTCAATTTAGCCTCAGGGGATACATTCATCAAAAATCAGGAATTAGGGTTTCTTGACCTAATTCACCCCTAAGTTGACTTTTGGGACAAATCATGAGCTAATACCTCAAGAGAGGATTTGAGGGTCCCTAACACACTACATTGATCCATTTGCAACAATGGATTTATCCAAGAGGCTTGATTTACAAGTTTCAATCTCATCTGAACCGGTTTCGCGGGAAGAGTCAACTGTAGCTTTGACTTTTGACCAGGACATGCTCCCAAACCTTTGCACATGATTCAATACACCCTATAACACCTATGGAACATGTCCATCAAGTTTGATTTAGGTCAAGTACATGATTTCATAAAGGATCGCACAGTTTGGAATTCATCTAACAAAAGTCAACTATGCACAAAAGTCAAACTTTGACTTTTTGAGATTTTTCACAATTTTGGTTTTTTATCCCTAAAATGATGTTAATGTGTGGTTGGAGTCATCATTCATCAAGAAAAATCAAGAAAAGTGGGATAACTTGTAAAAGGGGTAACCATAAAAAACATAGAAAATTTTCTAAGTTATGGAACAAAGTGGCTAGGGTACCAACTTTGGAGGATTATAACTCCTAAACCACAAGGCCATTTTTCCCCATCCAAAGCTGGATTTGTAGCTCTCATTACCCTCTACAAAAGCTTTAACTACCACTCATTCCAATTCCCCATGGATTTTAAGTTATGGAATGATCAAAATCAAGAAAAGTGAAAATGTCACTTTTTTCCAACACTTAGTGAAATTTTCACTAAGTCAGAATCTACCTTCACTTTTTTCCAAATGTAGGGGCATTTTTCACTTGGATCCAAAAAGTATTAAAACTAATTATGATCAAACAGTTATTGTATCATATGAGGGCTTTCCAAAATGGCCAAGAACTCCATCAAATTCCACTTGAGCCATGAGATATGACAATGGCAATGTGCCTTGCTGAAAACTGCAAAAGCTAGGCAGAATTTTGTACTTTTGCTCGATTTGGAAAAATCAGATAATTCCAAGCGTTGTCATCACTTTGGACACATCTGAGGATCAAATATAAAGGGAACAAACATTGATCCAAGCCTCCAAAGTCTTTGGAACAAGAAGTATCATTGAAACCTAGAAA
Organism: Lathyrus tuberosus; assembly: GCA_022829125.1. NCBI lineage: Eukaryota > Viridiplantae > Streptophyta > Magnoliopsida > Fabales > Fabaceae > Lathyrus > Lathyrus tuberosus. The sequence goes on from JALAZF010000596.1 coordinate 3,114,803, forward strand.
TCCCTAAAAGAGGGACAAGACTCCAATTTTGGATTGGAGCATTCAATGGAAGCACCAAGGTGGCATGGACTGACACATTTGCAACTAAATTCAGTCAAGATTGATCCAACAACTAGGGAACCACAGCTCTGTGCCCTAACCTCTAGTCAATGGCTAGAGAAGACTTGGATTCTCATTGATCAACATTGGCCAAACCTCTGCTGCAGTTGCCATTCACTATTGATCCCAAAACAAACTTGCTCTACTATAAATAGAGCTCATTTGTGCTCAGTTTGAGTACATCAAAGCACTACAACACTTGGTTTCCTCAAAATCTCTTTCTCTTGGCAAAAATACCTTCTTTAGTAAGGTAACTCTGAGTTTTTGAGTTAGAGAGCATTTCCATCACAGCTCATGATCCAAACACATCCAATATTTCATATCTAAGTTGTCCAAACTCAGAAAAGTGAACTGTAATCCTTAAATCACAAAGTCACATCTCAAAACCTCAAAATAGGCCTATTTTTGCATTTTTCAAGCCATGTCTTGATTCAGTCACTTTCCAAACCAGATAAAACCTCAAACACACTCCAAATATTATCCTTGAACTGTCCCAAATGGTTCCCCCCATCTGGAACACCATTTGAGAGAGTTGCTATTTTTGCCATTTTTGCCCCTTTTGCAAGAAAGAGCTCAAAAGTGTTCCTGAGGTTTCCAGCTGATTCCAACCATCCTAAAAGCTTCTAAGAGATCATTTGAGGGTGTCCAAAGCATCAAATCATTTCTGGAACAAGTGGCTTGGCAGATTGCATAAAAACTCCAAAAAAGAGGTAAGCATCATAACTTGAACTCTTTGAATCATGCATTGCTTTAAGGTCCACTGATCATGCACATATTATACATGTTATATATGTTGTGTTTGCATCAATTTATCATGTAATTCATACCTGTACCAAGATGTAGCACAGAAAATGTAAAATATGGCCTATTTCAAAACCACTATCGGATTTTGAGGAGGGAGCATGATCTAAAAAAATACCACCACCATTGGATTCCTTGTGAAATTCTAGGCCAGATGCATATAAATTTTGTCCCCAACCATGGAGAAATTATAAAGTTATGGACCTTCCCGTTTCTTGCCAAAACTGGCATTGCCTTGCCTTAGCCAGGCCTAGAAAACAAGGCAAGCCTTGTATATTTGTTGGTTTGTTTTAATCAACGGATGTATCACCACCCCAGTGGTAAGGCGCGCTCCCTATAACCTTGAGGTCGTGGGTTCAAACGCCACCCATGCCATTTTGTGTTTTTTCACATTTTGCTATTTTTTCCAATATTTTCATGTTTTGTTAATTAATTGGAAAATTAATAACTCCTTCAATTTTAATTATTTTTTATTGGTTTTTTTTGCAAAAAATCACAAAAATGTTAAAATATTTTATTTCATAAAAAAAATTAGATTTATATTATTTATTTAATATAATTAGTATTTTTGTGAATAAATTCATTTTTAATTAATTTTAAACATTTAAAAGTGAATATTTACCTTGAAAATCAAAACCAATGAGTTTTAATTCATCTTGTGATTAATCCCTCATTTTTCAAACCTTAAACAAAAATCACAAATGGTTTATTCAAACTTATTTGGTATTTTTTTTATCATTTTTTTATTTGATTTTCTTTATTTACTTTTAAAGGAAACAAAATTAGGGTTCCTTTGATTTTCACCCTCATCAAATCATTTTCAAACACTCATGGGCCTCTAATAGAGTGTAAGACCCAATCCCCTTTTGAAACCGAAAACTTTTGGGCCTCAGTCATTGTATAAGACCCACAGTGTTTTCAAAACCTCGGCGCGATCGTCGCCATTTTCAAAATTAACCAGTGGGCTTCTCCTTGAGCTATAAGACCCATCTTTGTTCACTTTCAATCATTTTTGGGCCTCTTGAGAGAGTGTAAGACCCATCCCCTTTGTACAGAAAACCTTTCCTGCGCCTTAGTCACTTGTATAAGTCCCTGTACAAAACGACAGTGCGATCACTGATAAAACCTTGGGCCTCTCCTTGAGCTGTAAGCCCCAATTTTCCTTTCAAAAGCACTTTCTCCTTTAATTTTGTAACATACTGTTATTTTCAATTCCTTTGTTGAACAATTAACAATACAGCATGGAAGCTCTACAACCGAGTAAGTGTTTACCCGCTTTCATTTACCGCTTTCATATGTATATAACTGTATTGTGGGGCTGTTTCATTGTAAGTCTTCTTTCACAAACTCATATCGACTGTGTAATACTAGTATAGATATTTAGAGTTTCCCCGGCAACTACGTCTAGAACTAGACAAAGCCTCGTCTCCTTACATCCGGCGTTCTTCCGGATATTTCAACATAACCTAAACCATTTTCTTTTACAACACTTTTAGATAACTAGATCTAAGAAGTCTTCCCCTTTTGAACAGTTCATATACATAAGGCCAATGTTCCAAGTGAAACCCCTTCTGGAACTGTTCATCAGCCTCCTCTTGGGCTTAGTGCAAGGACCTACAGGCTTCCTAAAAGCATCCCCGCCTCCTCTTGGGCGTTGTACAAGGACCCGTCGGCTTCTTAGAAGTTTTTTTAGTCTCCTCTTAGGCTTCGTATAATGATTCTTCCTCCGGGAAGATAACCTCCTCTTGGTCTTCGTACAAATTGTCCCTCGGCTTCTTAAAAGTTTTTCTCGCCTCCTCTTGGGCTTCGTACAAATTGTCCCGACGACCTCTTAAAGGTATAGGAACATAAATTAGTCATCTTAATAGAACAGTCTTTCAAAGAGTCTAAATCTTTCTATCGCCAACGTACTGCCTCTTAATTTCTCTTAAGCATAGTACAAAAGATAAAACCCGTAGACTTGGACAGTCTCAATACCCTTTGGATTTCGCATTTCCTTAAAGAACAGGAAATAACCCCGATCTTCTGATCAATACCAAAGGACAACCTCACCTTTAATCAGTCTCTTTATAAGAACTGATTTTCTCTTTTATCCAACATACTGGACCTGTCACTCAACTGAAACAGTCACCAACACAGTTAGCCTCCTCTTGGGCTTTGTACAATGATCCTCCCCAGCGGAGCTAACCTTTTCACACTCTCTTGTTGAGTATAAAATACTCTCTTGTTGAGTCACCAATCTGTAGCCTCCATCTCGGGCTTCGCACGAGATACAAAACACTCTCTTGTTGAGTATAAAAGATCCTCTTGTTGGGTCACAAACCTTTCAGCCTCCATCTCGGGCTTCGTACGAGATACAAAAGCACTCTCTTGTTGAGTATAAAAGGCTCTCTTGTTGAGTCAAACATCTTTAGCCTCCATCTCGGGCTTCGTACGAGATACAAAGCACTCTCTTGTTGAGTATAAAAGACTCTCTTGTCGAGTCGATCACCATTTCGCCTCCGTCTCGGGCTTCGTACGAGACACCAAATCACTCTCTTGTTGAGTATAAAAGACTCTCCTATTAAGTCAAACAACTTTTAGCTTCCATCTTAGGCTTTGTACAAGACACACAAAAGGAGTCTCTTGTTGAATCAAACCCTTTAGCCTCAATCTTGGGCTTTGTATAAGATAGAAAGAACATTTTCCCCGGAAAAGTCAGCCTTATAGCCTCCTCTTAGGCTTTGTATAAGGATACCCCAGTTGAGACAATCAACCTTTTAGCATCAAAATCTGTGTCTGGCTCACAATATACAAACATCAACAACTCCTTTCCCCCCATCTAATTGCTGTAAGCGGCAAGCCTCTGGATTATTTACATCCACGCCACTGTCCCTCTTTTAGCATGAGAAATTCCTAAGGAAAGATGGCATTACTCTAAACTGAGTTAAAGTCTTCTCCTTCAGGTTAAAAAATCCCTGTAAAGTAAATTATGGCATTACTGGATTCACATATCCCATTTAAAGTAATTCTCCTTTATAATCAGCCACCCAACTGTTGTGACAAACAGACCCCTTTAGAGATGACAAATTCTCTCTAAAGTCAAAACCCTTTAGCTTCATATCTTGGGCTTTAAACAAGATACAAATAGACTCTTTAGCTTCATATCTTGGGCTTTGAACAAGATACAAACAAATCACCTTCAACTTCACATCTTGGGCTTCGAACAAGATACAAATCACTTTTAGCTTCACGTCTTGGGCTTTGAATAAGACACCAAAACACTATTTCCTCCCATAGAATAGGAGGAACTACGATCGTTCAGATTTCCCTATCCCGGGAATACGTAGGCATAAGATTGCAAAAGAATCTTAGCGAGCACACAAATCAAAAAACCAAAGTCCCCTACCTCCGTCCAATCTGGCACAGTAGCCTAACAAATTCCCCAGGAACAATCCCGGTATCTCGTTCCGAACAAAATAAGCCAGAGAGAGGCCGCACTACCACATAGCATCTGTAACCTAACAGACCGCTGTTTAACCTCAGTTTGCAAGCAGGGTTAGTTAGAGACATCTATTTTCCTTCTTCATCAGCTTCAATAGGATAAAAAATGAATCGACCTGTAGTCCCCCAAGAGCGACAGTGCTTAAGAACCACGTCCAAAATCGCTCGCTATAGAAAAATGGCGTCCACCGTGGGGCCCAACAAAAAAATCTTGTCTCTCTTATCTCGCTGGTTGAAACCTTCTCTTAAGACGAGTCCTTGGGTTCACAAGGTATCACCGATTGACGGTTCCATCGGGGAATGTCATTATGGCTAGGATCGGCCCTCACTAGGATCTTATGTTAAAACCTTTAAGTTGGGAAGGTACCACAGAATGGCGACTCCGTCGGGGAGCCATTTTCTGTTAGGATCATAGGATTCATAGCTCTTAAAAAGTCTAGGACATTAGGACAAATATATATACTGCTTTTCCTAATTGATATATGTGTTTATTTTTCTGCTAATGGGAATGCGTGCGATGCCGCATATGGAAAGATTGAGTATACACCTAGGAAAAACCTCTTTCAGTAGTGCGGAAGCTATCTGAAATAGTTGTCACGCGATACTACCCTCTTCTGAGATTCTTCTAAATACATCACCTAGCACGGTTCCCGGCCCGCTGATGTTATCTCGACAAGAATCAATGATTTTGAGAGACAGGTACAAAAATCACTAGTATAAACCTTTGGGATGGGTAGAGCCTTGACTTCATGACACTGAACCTTTACCCCCATGTTTTTTCTATGTTTTTGTGTGTTGCATTCATCCATTCATTTCATTAAAAAACTTTCAACAAAGAAAAAAATCTTCTTTTCTAGTCTCTCTTTTTCAAATTAAACTAAGACAATGTAGCACCCCAAAATTTGCCCTACCTTTTTCTAACTTTTCTGGCTTATGTTTCTTTTTTTCATTTGCATCTCATTTAGGTCTTAACTCATAATCATGCATTGCATTGAGCTCTCGAGACATCGGATCACAGTATCCTTGTGGCTAAGGACTTCTCTTATTCTAAGCAGCAGACATTAGAGGGCCCCAACAGTTATCTTGCTCGGTAATTTGGTACCAGATCGTTCTTTTTGCAACAAGGTATTTTGAGAATTCACAGCTTATTCCAGGCATTTTTAATATTTTCGTATTTTCGTTCATCTGACTGTTTTTCCACTCTGCATCATCTAAATAGCATAAAATAGTGCTTTTCATCTCGCATGCTGCCTAAAATATTGGTCGGAATAGTTTCTCGAAAATTTACAGACAGAGTGGTCAAATTGAATTTCAGCGGTGCTTAAAATCAGGGGACAGAAAATTTTAAAATCGAACTTGCAGACGTCAATTATATTATTCTACGGTTCGCGTAGTTTAACTCGGCGTGTTCGTTTTAATTTTTTGTCATATTTTGATCAATTTGAGCATTTTTTACGGATCAAAATTTATTTTAAAATCTGACCAAATGCTGTATTTTTTCGAGTCATATATTGCGTACTAATCATTTTAGTGTACTCGGTTTGTTTTTTCGATCACTAGGGGCATTCGATTTTACTAATAGATAAATAGGATAATTAGTATTTTTATTTTTATTTTAAATATTTATTCTTATTTTTAGATTTAACTAATATTGTTTTTAGGATTTTTTGGTTTCTGTTTTAAATTTATTGAATTAGTTTAAAAATTTTATTTAATTTTAATGTTATTTTGGGCCTCAAATTGGATATTAGGGACATTATTGACAATTTAGAAATAACCCTAATTTGGTCCCTATATATTGTTGTTACTGTTAAAAAAGAAAGGAGAGGATAATACAGAGGCGGCCGTACTCGAACTTTCTCAAATTATCAAATAGTAAAGTGCCAATTTTTCTGGTTTGAAATCCCCACCGGTATTATTTCACCGTCGTACAGTCACTAACGTAAGTCGTATTAACATAATGCACATATAGCCTAATTCTATTAATTGATATGCATATATAACCCTTTGGTACGTGTTTATGTTCTGTGTATAGAACCTCATGTCAAAACTCAATCAATAAAATCATAAGTTATTGTTTTAATTTGTTTTTGGTGTAAAGTCATTATTGATATTGGATGTGTTTTCGGTAATGTTCGATTGACACCAAACTGAACATCCATATCGTATATCATTACGATTGTGTTATTTTTCCAAATGTTGGTTTCTCCATTTACGTACAGACTATTTTATTCATGGTTCACCGTCACCGTCACGTATTGTTAATATATTTACATTGTTCTTATAATGTTAGTTTTTATACATATACAGTAACCGAATTTTTTTGTTATATAATATATTTTATAATACAATATATTATAATGTTATATATTATATAGTGTTAATTCTTGTTTTATTAAATTATTCGGATCAGGTTGCGATGACCGCTTATGCGGTAGCAATTTGTCTTTTTTTGTTTTTTTGTTTTAATTTTTTTTTATTAGATTGTTCGGATCGAATTACGTTGATACGCTGTCTGCATATATGTGCATGATGCGTGACCTTTATATTTAGTTCGATCCGACTGCGATGATCGCATTTTGCGTAGCAACATTATTGTTTTAAAACTTTATATTTTAAAATTTATTTTTTATGCATTCTCTATCTCTAAAAAATTTTTAGATCCTTACAATTCGGATCCGGTTGCGATGACCGCGTTTTCGCGATAGCAATATTGTTAAGGTTTTTTTATCAAAGTTAAATTTCTCTTTTTTGAGTTGCCTTTTTGTTATATTTAGATCTATACAATTCGGATCCGGTTGCGATGATCGCGTTTTCGCGATAGCAATATTGTTAAGGTTTTTATCAAAGTTAAATTTCTTTTTTTTTGAGTTGCCTTTTTGTTATATTTAGATCCGTACAATTCGGATCCAGCTGCGATGACCGCGTTTTCGCGATAGCAATATTGTTAAGGTTTTTATCAAAGTTAAATTTCTCTTTTTTTTGAGTTGCCTTTTTGTTATTTTTAGATCCTTACAATTCGGATCCGGCTGCGATGACCGCGTTTTCGCGATAGCAATATTGTTAAGGTTTTATCAAAGTTAAATTTCTCTTTTTTTTTAGTTGCCTTTTTTGTTATTTTTAGATCCTTACAATTCGGATCCGGTTGTGATGACCGCGTTTTCACGATAGAAATATTGTTAAGGTTTTTATCAAAGTTAAATTTCTCTTTTTTTTTAGTTGCCTTTTTTTGTTATATTTAGATCCGTACAATTCGGATCCGGTTGCGATGACCGCGTTTTCGCGATAGCAAAGTTGTTGAGGTTTTTTTTATTTTCTTTTTTTGTAATATTATTTGAATAATTTCCTTTTGAATTTAATTCGTGCACCATTTTTACCATTTTATAAAATTTTCACAAATTTTATTTTTATTTTTATTTTATTTTTTATCATCTAAACTAATTGTTTAATTCAACTTCTTTTTTGCATCACACATTTCATGCATACCCTAAATTGTTTATTTTCATTCACCTCATCTCTCTTACTTATGTCTATTCTGTACTAATCTTTTATGCAGGGACTAAGGTAAGTTCTTTAAGGGTGTGGATAAGCATCCATGTTCACCTTTACTATTCTCTCCTTCTCTCATATCTTTCCTTTAGGATTTAGGTTGTCGTCAAACCTCACTAACCGTAGGTCACCCATGCATGATAACTTTAGGACTCATAGTCCCCCTTTAGAGTTACCCTTGTGTCCTCTCTCTTCTCATCTCAAATTTCTTTAAAAACACTTAATAAGAATAAGGTGTATTGCGCACGAGCCTTAAGTATGGGGAATGAGAAATGAGGGGCTTCCTCTCATCTTTCTAGAATGCTTAGCGAGCGTCCTGTCTTGGGACGATGCGTTAAGTATTCGCCCTTGTGCCCTAGACTTTGGTGCAATGCAGCTTAGGAACTAACTTAAGCCACTTCTGTCCTAAAAAACACAAACCAACTTCAAACCTTTTTGTCCTCCGGGATTTCCAAACTTAAAGGCTATTTTCAAAAAGGGCACGTTACTTTTCGTCTGAGTCGCAAACAGGCATCGACCCTAACTGCCGGACGCGAACCTAACGTCGCTCATAAAAAAAAACACAAAAAGAACTTGGTCCGAACTACGTTGACTCTGAATTCCCCATTGCACAAGGGGGGTAAGTAGGCCTAGGACGTCGACGTCCTACCGAGTCTGTCTTTGTCTTTTCCTCCCCCGTCTTAGTACAGCCATAGATGATAGTATAACTCACCCTTAGAATAGACAACAAGCGTGGATCCCATCGAGTACGATGGACGCGTGGGGTGCTAACACCTTCCCCTCGCGTAACCGACTCCCGAACCCAGACAATGGTTGCGATGACCATTCCTTTCCCTCTTTCTCAGGTTTATGCGGTGTTCCCTTTCCCTCTCTTGGGATAAATTTACACGGCTGGCGACTCTGTTTTTTCTGCGCCACTCTCGCGTTTGTACCTGGATGAAAATCCTGGGACCGACAGCTGGCGACTCTGCTGGGGATCTGGTTGACCTATGCTGGTCCATCCCTAAGCGAGTCAATCCTAGCGCTTGCTTGTTCTATTTGGGTGTTTTGTTTTGATTTGCTTTATGTGTTGTATTTTATTTTTATTTTTTATTTTTACTGCATTTTCTGCATTTCATTTTTTTATTACTGTCATGCTGCTGTGCTGTGCTGGCTGTCTTTGTTTTGCAGGTTGGGTGGGACCGAGAGCTAAGCCCAATACCAAGGCTTGAGAATACCCTAGGACTAGAGTGGAAAGTAGGGGGACCTACGTGCCCGCTTGGTACGTTTGTGTGTTCACGAAATTCACAACCAGACGAGGCTATCTTGGGATGCATTCTAACGTGTGTGTCTTGCGAATATTGGGGTGTTGATCTAGAGAGCTGTCGACTCTGGTGACCGATCATTGAGGACCTCAGTGGAAACATCCCTCTTTAGCGGTGACAGTGGCAGACCACATCCCGTGGCAAACCCATTCGCACCCGAGGGCCCGCTTTGGAACTCGCATAGGATGACCCCTACGTTTTGAAGAGAATCAGTGGAGGCACTCCTCGATTGACTTTAGTACTGTACCCTGAAGGATGAATGTACTATTGTTTCTCGACCTTAGTGCCAAAGCTGAGGACCTTTCGCTTTGGAGAATCAGTTGAGGCCTCCTCGATTGATGATGATGCCAAACCAGAAATGGTGAACGTATCATCATTTCTCGACCTGAGAGCCCGGGATACTGAACATCCTAGTACCCACATGTGAGACGGGATGGGCGTTTGCAGGTAACCGAGACTTTCAACCTACCCGGTTTTCTGGATTTCTCATCAATGTCTGATTATTTGGGTTCCTCAGTGGTTCAGAGTTCTGGTTTTCTGGTTTCTCGTTCAGCAAACAGCACAACACATCCAGCAGTGTCCCTTGACCCCATGTTTGCATGAGCATATCATTTTTTTTGCATTCTGACATGTTTGACATTTTGTAGGGCTTGCATCTCACTCTTGATTCTGGTTTTCTGAGGTTACTTCAGCATGGATGTTCAGAGAAAGAAGACTGTTGCCTATTCGTTCCCAGAGCCGACTTTGACACTGATTCACAAACTGATTAATATGGCTGGTTCCGGAGTTCGTACAGAGTTCAGTGGAAGGTATGGAAGACTTATGAAATTTGTCTATAATATCTCCCAGTATGAGAAGGATGTCATTCACACACTTCTTCAGTTTTACGATCCGTCTCTGCGTTGCTTCACTTTCCTGGACTACATCTTGGCTCCGACGTTGGAGGAGTTCTCATTTATTTTGGGAATTCCTATTAGTCATGATACAGTTTTCTTTTCTGAAGAACACCCCGGTGTAAAAGATATGGCTGTCGCTCTTCATATTAGTAAGCCTGTTCTGAACAGCAACATTGCGGAAAAACAAGGAGTTAAGGGTTTCCTATTGAAGTTCCTATTTGATCAAGCTTGTATACATGTCAAAGAGAAGAACTGGACTGCTTTCCAAGCTATTCTAGCTGTGTGTATCTATGGGATTGTTCTGTTTCTGAATATTCCTGATCTGGTGGATATGCACGTCGTCAGGATCTTTATTTCGAAGAATCCTATACCTACCTTGCTAGGGGATATGTACCATTCAGTTCACTATAAGAATGAGAATAGGTGTGGGAAAACTGTGAGTTGCTGTGCGCCGCTCTTAGCTACTTGGTTTCTGAGTCAACTCCCTGAATCTGGCGCTTTCGTTGATACGAAAGATTCTCTGAAGTGGTCTAAGAGGGTTATGGGCTTGACTGCTGATAACATCGTTTGGATTAATCGTGAATTGCTAGGAATGGAGATTATTTGCAAATGCGGAGAATTCCCTAATGTTCCCTTGATTGGGAGGAAAGGTGGAATTAACTATAATCCCTCCCTAGCTATCAGACAGTTTGGCTATCCTTTGAAGAATCCACCCGAAGTGCGAGATGTCCGAGAATCCTTATTCTTCAATGGTATTAAGGATCAAGGGTTGATAAGGAAAGTTGTGAATGCTTGGAAACAGGTAACTAAGAAGGGTAAGATTCCATTCGGGAAAAGTAACAATCAGGCGTTCCCTCCATATAAAGAGTGGATTAAGAAGAGAGCAGAAGAGGAGCTTCTTCCATTCCCGGTGGAACCACCTTTGTATCCTTTGGTAATCGAGCCTCCTACCACTGTTGAGTTGGAGAAGTATAACAAATTATGGGCTGAAAAGGAAAGGTTGCGGGAAGAGAATAGTGAGCTAAAGAGAGAGATTTATCAGTGGAAACATGAGCGGGGTGAAGCTGTTCATACCGCCAAGTTAAAGACATAGCTCCTTGCTAAAGTAGAAAAAGAGCTTGCTGACATGGTCGCATCCAGAGAAAGAATGAAACAAGCTTTGGATGGTATCAGTAGCGTTCTCAGGTCCAAGGAAGAGGAATTAGGCAAGGCTTTGTTGAAGATTCACAGGTTCAATGATCACCAAGAAACTGCCATGGCTGAGAATAAGAGAAGGAAGACGACTACATAGCTAAGATTGATCAGTTGAGGTCGACGCTCAAGAAGAAAGACGTCGAGATCTTATCAGGGATATTCAAGAGACAAGTAGTCGAAGATCGACTCAAGGAAGCCATAGCCTCCATGGAAGAACTGAAAGTCCAAGCTGAGGTGAAGAAATCTAGACATGAGGGTCCTAGCGTGGATGGTGTTTCTGGAGAAGACGCTTGGGAGTTACATTGCAGATACTTGGATGGGATCATACACAGGAGAGACCTTCTCATTCAAGGGCTAATTCAGAGGCCGAAGCATCCCGATACCAGAAAGCTGTTCAAGGAGGTTCAAGACTGGTGCAGAAAGCATAATGGATGGGGGGGATTGACACTTGTGGACTTTGATGATATGCCATAGTCCTGTTCCCTTTTATTGTATTTGGATCACCACCAGGCTTGTTGGTTGGGATCTAGGGTTTTTGTATTCAGACTTGTTGTCTCGGATTTATGATTGTCGACATTTGGTTTTCCTCTGGCTTTCTTAATATATGAGCAGAAGTTCCATTATATCTTGTTATTAAACCGGAATCAAGGGGTGGATCGCCTTGTGAATTTTCAAACATGTCCATTTGCATTTGCGTACTCATAATCATTTGCATAATCATTTTGCACGACAGGTGTTTATCTCCGGTATTCTTATCTTGTTATAATCTCAGAATTGCAGAGTTGATCATGGAACGAGTTCAAGCTGAGTTGAGTGAACTGAAGGTTCCGATGGGGCAATTTGGGGAAGACATGCTCCAGGAGCAGAGGATGCTGAGGGAGGAGATCAATCAGTTGAAGACTCAGATGGGTTTGATCATGGAGATTTTGAAAACAGTGTTGAAGAAGGAAGACAGTCCTGTGCCCGCTTCCACAACAGAGATCCTTACTCTTCCCATCTCTTTGGGGTCTCCTCTAGACCATGAACTGCCTCGTGGATCCTCCCCACCGTCAAAGCTTCTTCATCAACAACCATTTCTTGAGGGTCTTAATCCAGAAAAGCTTGAAAAGAAGTTTGATCAGATTCCGATGCCATGCGCTCAGTTGCTTCAGCACTTGCTCAAGTTTCAGCTAATTGAATTGATTGCTGCGGGACCTCCACACACCAAGTTTCGTATGGGTTCCAACGTCCATGATAGGTGTGAATTCCATTCAGGAGCACCTGGTCATAATGTTGAAGATTGTAAGATGCTCAAGTACAAAGTCCAAGAGCTCATTGATTCAGGGGTAATCAAGTTTACATCAGTTGGCACCGGTAAATAAAGTGATGTTACACCCAGTGTTGCAAAGGGACTGAGGACCCCCTCTTTTGCCGAAGGATCCACCTCGCGTCAGGGATCCCTTCCACAACCCTTGTTTGTGCCTCAGCCGAGTGCAGAAAGGAAAGTGCAGGGCCAGACTAGGCGCCCAAATCAGCACCGACAGCAGAATTATCAGCAACAGGGGCAACCGAGACCAAGAAGGCCCAAAAGGATATTTGATCCTGTTCCTATCTCTTATAGTCAATTGTTTGCTCGTCTGCTCAAGAACTCTTTGATTCAAACGAGGGGTACCGCGCCAGTACCGTACCCTATTCCTTCGGATTATGACATGACTGCCAGGTGCGAGTTCCACTCGGGAACGTTTGGGCACACAATTGATGAGTGTAATGTATTCAAGCACGGGGTGCAAGACCTGGTAGACTCAGAGATCATTGTATTCACTGAAGATGATATGAACATCAATGGAAGCCTCATTTCTCAAATGAACACACAGTCTGCAAGTACGTCCAGACAGAATTAAGCTTCCTCAGCAATGACAATCTTCAGCTTCTTTACTTGCATTTTCATTTGTAGTTTTTGTTAAAGCATCGTATGTATGCAAGACTCGTTTGTTTTTTATGATGATATTAATGCAATGAGTATGTTTTCCTTGAAGTAATCCATTCGTATTCACTCTTAAATGTTTTTTTATGCACTGCAATACCAATTTTCTTTGTTTAGAACTCTTGAGGGAGGATGACGAAATAAGAACGCAGATTTCTAATGGTACGCTCTTGGATAGAACCCTGTTGAGGATGTACAGGCATTGTTTCAAACCCCTAAACACTGGAGAGATAAGGAGATAAACCTTCGTTAACCCCTTTGAGCCTTGGAGTAGGAGTTTCTTTCGTACGAAAAAACCCTCATACTTAACCCAGGGGCAGGGTAGGCGTCAGTTAGTTTGACCAAGCGTCCAAATTTCAAGGAGAGTGTGCATCCGAGGAACCATTACCTTCTATCCCACCGGCAAAAGGTCAAGAGATGCGAAACCACGATGGTCATCCATCAACAACTAAGGAGTGAGGCAGTCACAACCCTGTCAAGCAAGTAAGACAACCAGTGTCACACGCTTTGTTCAAAAAAGGGGAATAAAAAAAAAAGAGAAAGCCCGCTAAGTCGAAACTTGAAAACAAGTGACTTAGGCAAAAGTTAGGGCATCCCGCTGGACTTCAAGATCGAAAAACTCAAAAGAGTCAGTCCAGGCAAAAATTAGGGATCAAAAAGGGGCAAAAGAAAGAAAAAGCGAAAAAGGATTACAAAAGAAAATCCTCGATAAGAACAAATTCGTGTGATTACAGACACAAAAGATAAAAAGGGGTGACTGTCATTCCAAAACTCCCTTAGGTGCCAAACCATTAGTGGCGTAGGTTCCTTAAAGATCATAAACCTTTTGAGAGATGAGCGCTTAGGTCAGATTAACTGAACATAGGACTTGAGAACATCACAGAGAGGGGGTGGGCACCGATAAATTTTGAGCCATAAATCCTTTTTTCTGAAACCGTGAACCAGACCGTGTTACAACCCTTAAAAGTCCTAATTGAAGCGGGGTTTATTCCGAAAACGTACTTCAATAGGACAGCGTTCCTGACTCCTATGAGTTGTGCTAATAAGATTTGTTGGTATTGCATGTGCGCATTGTTTTGCCATTCAAAAATCAAGATCGCATCCCAGCAAGCGATTCGTTCACAGGGCTTTGCGACACATTTTCATAAAAAACTTCAAGGTTAACATGAATGTTGCATTAGGATTATCATTCTCATAAATAACTTGTTCTGTTTGCATACATGTGCCTAAACATCAATGGCAGCTTACACAGTGAACGTCAGTCAAGAAGCTTGATCCTGCCAAGTTGGGATACTTGAAAATTCTGAAGGACAAATCATATCAAGGGGCATGCTGCCAAGAGACTCAGTGTAGAGTGGGCTCTCCTCAGTAAGTCGTGTTAAGATGTAGCCAATCTGGGGCAGTCACGTCGAGAAATATCTCCGTAGTTCAGTTATTCTGGGGCATTCATTCTAGGATCAGGGGCAAAGTCACTTCAGAGCCCATATTGGGGCAGGTCACCTCTAGAGCATGGGAGATCGTCCGCTCCTGAAAACGGTTAATTGAAAATACCTCCTCAAGGTTAAAGATGCTAAAGTAGAGTAGTGTCAAGTCATTACAATCCCTTTCGAGGTAATGTACGTCACGGATTATGAAGACTGGGGCAGTTATGTCGAGATATGATAAATCTCTCCAAGAGTTTGAAGACCCTGGGGCAGTGCGAACGCCCGATCTTCTGTAAAATCCTGTTGAGATAAAAAGTTCAAAGAGCCGATTATGACCATAAAGACAAGTCAGGTTGCAGGGCAACAGGATTGTACATCCCCAGCAGTTGGCTCTCCCCCAGCATTGAGATTGCTCATTCCCCAACAGGTCAAACTTTCCTTAGCAGAGCAGACTTCCCCCAGCAGAAGACTTGGAAAGTATTTTCTCCGGATCAAGGCGTTGTTTCCCCATAGAATCAGGGTGTTCACCTTCCCCATCCAGTCAGGAAGCGTGCTCTCACCGACGATGTCTTAATCTAATCCCCAGCAAGGTGGGAGTAAAGTCATTCTCCCTACCAGCAGGCTAGGTTCAGCAGTATCCCCAAGCAGGATGGTATTATGGACTATTTTCCCCAGCAGGTCCTGAGCCAATTGGATATTAGCAATTTTCAGTAACAGACTGCCGGTTCCGTTATTGGCGTCCATTCTCAACTCCCCCAGCAGAGGAGGAATCTCAGGTTTTGGTTGTTTCCTTCAGTGAAAGACAGGTGTGGCCCCCGGTAGTTCTTTCGGGACTTCATCCCCAGCAGAAGTTGTTGATCCAAAGAGTCAATCAGTATGACCCTTCTCAACAGAGTTCCTAGATTTAGAGGGAAATTTATTTTTGTCGTCCCCAGCTGAACGGGTCCTTTCTCTCCAGCATTTATTTTGCTGGAGGGGCTCTTTTACATATCATAAGCATTCGCATTGCATCCTCAAACGCATGACATTTCCATATCGTATGGAGCATTACGCCATTATTCAAACATTTGCATTCGAAGCATAAGTCAGGTTTGATACTTTCTTTGCCAGTTCTCTCGCTCAGCAGAGATGGCACAACTCAGGAGATTTTGGAGAGACGTATTCCTCATACTTGTGCTCCCCGGCAAAGTCTTTTATTTAGATTTCTCCTTTCCCCAGCGGGGTCATCTTATCTATGGATCATGGGCCCGTCAGAAGTTTGTCCGGCCTTTCTCTTTTGTGAAATCCCGTTCTTACCAGAAGTTTTGTTTCACGTTATCCCCAGTGAAGTCGCCATTTGTTTGCTAGTATCTCTTTATCAGTAGAGATAGCAATCTTTTGGAGATTTTGTTCGTCAGTTTCCCTTTATCAGCAGGGATGGCATTTATTTTGCTAGTTTCTCTTTATCAGCAGAGATAGTAATCTTTTGGAGATTTCGTTCGTCAGTTTCCCTTTATCAGCAGGGATGGCATCAGTTTGCTAGATTCTCTTTATCAGCAGAGGACAGCAATCTTTTGGAAGATTTTCTTTCGTCAGTTTCCCTTTGTCAGCAGGGATGGAATTTATTTTGCTAGATTCTCTTTATCAGCAGAGAACAGCAATCTTTTGACGATTTTCTTTCGTCAGTTTCCCTTTGTCAGCAGGGATGGCATTTATGTTGCTAGATTCTCTTTATCAGCAGAGAACAGCAATCTTTAGAAGATTTTCTTTTCTCAGTTTCCCTTTATCAGCAGGGATGGCATTTATGTTGCTAGATTCTCTTTATCAGCAGAGGACAGCAATCCTTAGAAGATTTTCTTTCGTCAGTTTCCCTTTGTCAGCAGGGATGGCATTTATTTTGCTAGATTCTCTTTATCAGCAGAGAACAGCAATCTTTTGAAGATTTTCTTTCGTCAGTTTCCCTTTATCAGCAGGGATGGCATTTATTTTGCTAGATTCTCTTTATCAGCAGAGAACAACAATCTTTTGGAGATTTTCTTTTGTCAGTTTCCCTTTATCAGCAGGGATGGCATTTATGTTGCTAGATTCTCTTTATCAGCAGAGGACAGCAATCATAGAAGATTTTCTTTCGTCAGTTTCCCTTTGTCAGCAGGGATGACATTTATTTTGCTAGATTCTCTTTATCAGCAGAGAACAATAATCTTTTGAAGATTTTCTTTCGTCAGTTTCCCTTTATCAGCAGGGATGGCATTTATTTTGCTAGATTCTCTTTATCAGCAGAGAACATCAATCTTTTGAAGATTTTCTTTCGTCAGTTTCCCTTTATCAGCAGGGATGGAATTTATGTTGCTAGATTCTCTTTATCAGCAGAGGACATCAATCTTTTGAAGATTTTCTTTCGTCAGTTTCCCTTTATCAGCAGGGATGGCATTTATTTTGCTAGTTCTCTTTATCAGTAGAGGACAACAATCTTTTGAAGATTTTCTTTCGTCAGTTTCCCTTTATCAGTAGGGATGGCATTTATTTTGCTAGATTCTCTTTATCAGCAGAGAACAACAATCTTTTGAAGATTTTCTTTCGTCAGTTTCCCTTTACCAGCAGGGATGGCCTTTATTTTGCTAAATCTCTTTATCAGCAGAGATGGCAATCCTTTGGAAGATTTTCTCTCGTCAGTTTCCCTTTATCAGCAGGGATGGCTTTTGCGTTGCCAATTCTCTTTATCAGCAGAGACAACAACCTTTTGGAGATTTCCTTTCGTCAGTTTCCCTTTATCAGCAAGGATGGCATCTGTAACGGTCCGTTTTTAATATTTCCTTTTTCCGTGCTTTTTGGTGTTAATTGGTCGAGTCTTTATTTTTAATTGACCAATATTTATGTTAATTGCTAATTGGTGTGAATATATGTTATTTTTGCACAATGTGTATTTTTACCGTTTTTGAGAGTTTGCGGGGAAAATTGGAATAGAGGGTATTTGACATATTTCATAATTAATAGTGTTAGTTAATAATAGTTAGTTTAGATATTTATTAGAAATGTTTAGAATTTTTACGTTAAGAAAATATAAAAGAAAATAGTTAGTATAAGTTTAGAAAAAGAAGAAAAAGAAAAGTTAGTAAGAGTTTCCCTTTAGAGAAGAAAAAGAGAGAAGAGGAAAAGAGAAGAGAAAGAAGAAAAGAGAGGAAAAACTTGTGAAGGAAGAAATCAATCTCCCGACTTTCTAGAACACGATTAAATCGGGTAAGGGTGCGAAACTCGGTTATTATATCATTGTGTATGATTATGAATGTTTTGTGTGGATGTTTAGGTTGGTTTTCCATATGGTTCCATTTATGCCGTATTGGACGAAATCGATAGAAACCGATGTTTTTACGGTCGAAAAGTCGTATAAATACATGTGTTTGTTGGTTATATGTATGTGAGCTGCTGTTTAAAGTTTTATGAAGTTTGGTTATGTTTTGGTTAGTTTTCGTTATGTTTCCGTTGTTTTGTCCGTTTAGGTCGAATTGTAGGAAATCGATAAAAATCGATGTTTTCACGGTTAGAATTCGAAATAAATTACGTAGTTGTATCGAGTAAGGTTAGGTCGTCGTATGTCGTGCTTTTTATTCGATTTGGTGATGTTTGAAAATTCTGGTTTTTGAAAGGTTGAAATTTAATCGAAAAATCGAACGTCGTAGAAATTTCGTTTATGTGTTCTAAATTGTTCTTATGTATTTGGTGGTTGGGCGTATATGTTTGTTTCGGTGAAAATGTTCTATTTAGTCGAGTTTCCGGGTATTTTGGAGAAGGGACAGCAAAGGTGTATTTTGAGAAAATCTGGTTTTTGAGGAAAAACAGAGTTATGAATCGATACATAACAGCTATGTATCGATACGAAATGGTTTATGTATCTATACATAACCCTTATGTATCGATACATACTGAAGAAATTGGGAAAAATAGCATTTTCACTACAGCATGTGTCGACACATGCGTGCTATGTATCGATACATGTGGCTTTTTGTATCGATACATAAGCCTATGTATCGATACATACTGTGCTGAACCATAAAATTCTGGTTTGTCGGGGAAACTTCGGAAATTCATATCTCTTGAACCGTAAGTCGGTTTTGATCCCCGTTCGAAGCGTTGGAAAGCTAACGAGATGTTCTTTCTAGGAAAAATAGTTTTGAGGTCTGAACTTGGTCCAATCGGTACAGTTTTTACGAACCGTTTCGTAGTGTCGGGCGTCCGGTTTATGTTTTTGCGTTATTTTGAAATATTCATATCTTGTTAACCGTTTATCGTATTTAAGAGTTCTTTATACCGAATCGAAGCTGTCGATGAGTACTTTTTGATAATGATAGAAAATATTATTTTTGGCCGACTTTTAGCCGACTTTTCTGAGAAACCGTAAAAATGGAATTTTGAGTTATTTTCTATATTGTGCGATAGGATATGATATGTAACGTATGACTTGTGTGAGGGATGTTTGATGGGTATATGGTGTTGTGGTGAAGGTTTGTAGCCGTTTGGAAAATATGTGCATTGTATTATGTGTACTTGAAATGCATGATTTAATGTATGAGTCTTGATTGCCATGGGTCATTATATGACATGCATCATGTTGAAGACATTGTAAGATCCCTTTGTGGGTGTAAACAATGCATGAAGATATTGTAAGATCCCTTTGTGGGTGTAAACAATGCATGAAGACATTGTAAGATCCCTTTGTGGGTGTAAACAATGCATGTTGAATTGTAGATCCCTTATGGGTGTAAGCAATTGTTGTATTGATCGTGTGTCTATTATAAAGGACTAAAAACGATCCATAACGTCGTATGCTTGTTGATAAGTGGTAGCGACGGGGAACATTGTATGCCCGACGGGGAGTTACCCCAAGTAACGAGCGATGATTCCAAGAGTTCCTGGGGGACTAATGGTACCGCATGCATAGAGTCGTTGTGTCGGTCTCTGTGCATTTGCATAATTCATTACATAAATGTTTATGTGTTGAATTTTGAGAAGGATTTGTTATGCATTGTGTTAATGTATATGCTTATGTGATTGATGTGTGAAATGGGTTTAATATGTCTGGTGTTGTTTACAAGTATCGTATTTGTGTGGTGAGAATAATTGTGCATATTTTGCTAAGTGTTTTATAATGATATGCAATTATATTATAATCCTGTTTCTCACCCTTCTGCTGTGGTTTAATGCTGTAATGGCATTGCAGATTAGACGCTGGAGGTCTTTTGCGAAGATTAGTGTCTTCGTCTTTTTGTCGTTCCGTCGGCTCTGATATGTAACACGGGTAGTCGGGGTTTGAGTGTAGATGTTTCTTTGGGCTTGTATATAGTGGCTTTGTATGAACATGTATATGACATACTTATCTTTTGTGATGACATCAGTTATGGATGTTCCGCTTTAATTCTGTAACTGAACGATGATATTTTGGAACTGAGTTCCTATGTTTATATGACTATCAGGTTGTTATATATCTATATGAGCAGGTTGTTTTAGTTCACGTTGGTGTGGCATCTCTGGCTATATCATGATAAATTATTCTTTGCTCTGATGTTTTATTTATAAGATTAGTTTATTCCGGTCTTTTTGTACGGGGTATAGAAGGGGTGTTACATTAAGTGGTATCAGAGCTAGTGTCTGTTTGGTCTGTCCGACCGTGTCTTTGTGTCGTTGTTGGACTGTTGCACTCTGTTGAGTGGTTGTTTAACCATAATTTGCTATCATTGGGAATGTTCAGATTATGGCGGGAAGGCGTGATGCTGCTATGACTGCGGCCATGCAAGCTATGGCGCAAGCAATGCAGAATTTACCCAATGCTGCGGCGGACGAGGAATCGCGTAGTATGGATAAGTTTCAGAAGAATAATCCACCGAGCTTCAAGGGTACTCATGATCCTGAGGGAGCACAGATTTGGCTGAAGAAGATTGAGAAGATCTTCCGTTTCATTAGGTGTTCCGAGGATCAGAAGGTGCAGTTTGGTACTCATATGTTGGAAAAGGAAGCTGAAGACTGGTGGGCGAATGCTTCTCAGAGGTTTGAGGAGGATGAGATAGTGGTTACATGGGCTGTGTTCAAAGATGCTTTTCTTGAAAAGTATTTTCCGGAAGATGAGAGAGGTAAAAAGGAAATTGAATTTCTTGAACTGAAGCAGGATAATTCCTCTGTTGCGGATTATGCTGCTAAGTTTGAGGAACTTGTGAAGTTCTGTCCTAATTATAATACGGCTGGTTCTGAGAGGTCAAAGTGTTTGAAGTTTGTGAATGGCTTGAGGCCAGAAATCAAGCAGGGTATCGGTTATCAGGAGATAAGACAGTTTTCAGTGTTGGTGAACAAGAGTCGGATTTTTGATGAAGATAGTAAGGCACGTGCTACTCATTACAAGAATCTGAATGATAGGAAAGGAAAGGGGCAGTTCAGAGGTAGGCCTTATGCTACCCCTGTTGATAAAGGGAAACAGAAGTTTACTTTTGATAGGAAGCCTAGTGGAGGAGGAATGAATTCTTCGGTGAAATGTTATAATTGTGGTGGTTTAGGTCATCGTATATCGGAATGTAAGAGGAATATGAACAAGTGTTCTAATTGTGGTTTGACGGGTCATGTGGCTGCTGATTGTAGGAGGAATGCAATCAAGTGTTATAATTGTGGGGAGAATGGTCACTATAGTACAAAGTGCACGAAACCGAAGCAAGCTCAACCTAGAGGGAAAGTATTTGCATTGGCGGGAGCTCAGCCTACTAATGCAGATCGTTTGATCAGAGGTACTTGTTTTATTAATAGTAATCTTTTAATTGCTATTATTGATACTGGAGCGACTCATTCGTTTATTTCGAGTGATTGTGCGAAACGTTTGAATTTGGTGTTGTCTAAGATGGATGGAGAGATGGTTATCGATACTCCGGCTTCGGGGTCGGTAACTACTTCTTTCATTTGTTTAAGTTGTCCTTTGACAATTTTTGGTAGAGATTTTGTGATGGACTTGGTATGTTTGCCATTGAAGGGTTTGGATGTGATTCTGGGAATGAACTGGTTAGAGTTCAATCGTGTTCATCTTGATTGTTATCTTAAGCGGGTGAGATTTCCTTCTCTTGAAGAAGAAAGGGAATCTGGGTTCTTATCTACCAAAGAGTTGAAGAAACTTTTGGCGGAGGAAGCTCAGTTGTTTGGATTGTTTGCATCATTGTCTGTGGAGAGTCAAGTTGCAATTGGAAGTTTTCCTGTTGTGTGTGATTTTCAGGAGGTGTTTCCGGATGATTTTTCAGATGTGCCGCCGGAAAGAGAGGTGGAGTATTCTATAGACTTAGTTCCTGGTACTAGACCTGTATCTATGGCACCATATCGGATGTCAGCATCTGAGTTGGTGGAGTTGAAAAGACAATTGAATGAGTTGTTGGAAAAGAGGTTTGTAAGGCCTAGTGTATCACCTTGGGGTGCTCCTGTTTTGTTGGTCAAAAAGAAAGATGGAAGTATGCGTTTGTGTATCGATTATCGGCAGTTGAATAAAGTGACGATTAAGAACAAGTATCCACTTCCAAGGATCGATGACTTGATGGATCAACTAGTGGGTGCAAGTGTGTTTAGTAAGATTGATTTGAGGTCAGGATACCATCAGATTCGGGTTAAAGATGAGGATATTCAGAAGACGGCCTTTAGGACACGATACGGACATTACGAGTTTTTTGTGATGCCGTTCGGGGTTTCTAATGCGCCGGGTGTGTTTATGGAGTATATGAATCGTATATTCCATGAGCATTTAGATCATTTTGTTGTTGTTTTTATTGATGACATTTTGGTTTATTCTAAGTCTCAGGAAGAACATGCGGAACATTTGCGTATTGTGTTGCAGATTCTGAAGGAGAAGAAACTTTATGCCAAACTGTCCAAGTGTGAGTTCTGGTTGTCAGAAGTGAGTTTTCTTGGGCATGTGATTTCAGGTAATGGTATTGCTGTGGATCCATCCAAAGTAGAGGCAGTTCTACAATGGGAGGCTCCTAGATCTGTTACTGAAATTCGAAGTTTTCTGGGTTTAGCTGGGTATTACCGAAGGTTTATCGAAGGTTTTTCCAAGTTGGCACTTCCGTTGACCAAACTGACTTGTAAGGGTAAGGCATTTATTTGGGATATACAATGTGAAGAAAGTTTCAACGAGCTGAAGAAGAGATTGACTACAGCTCCGATTTTGATCTTACCGAATCCTAATGAATCGTTCGTTGTGTATTGTGATGCATCTCTAATTGGTTTAGGTGGTGTTTTGATGCAAGATGGTAAGGTGGTTGCTTATGCTTCGAGGCAGTTACGAGTTCATGAGAAGAATTACCCTACTCACGATTTGGAATTAGCTGCGATGGTTTTTGTATTAAAGATTTGGAGGCATTATCTCTACGGTGCTAGATTCGAAGTCTTTAGTGATCATAAAAGTTTAAAATACTTGTTTGATCAGAAAGAGTTGAATATGAGGCAACGG
This sequence comes from Lathyrus tuberosus, assembly GCA_022829125.1. Classification (NCBI taxonomy): domain Eukaryota; kingdom Viridiplantae; phylum Streptophyta; class Magnoliopsida; order Fabales; family Fabaceae; genus Lathyrus; species Lathyrus tuberosus. Next base: position 3,137,962 of record JALAZF010000596.1, read on the forward strand.
AGATGGTTGGAACTTCTGAAGGACTATGACTTTAGCTTGAGTTACCATCCTGGTAAGGCTAATGTGGTAGCTGATGCTTTGAGTCGGAAATCTTTGCGTATATCTGCTTTGATGGTGAAAGAGTGGGAACTTCTGGAACAATTTCGAGACTTGAGTTTGGTTTGTGAGCTTTCACATGAGAGTGTGAAGCTTGGTATGTTAAAGATCACTAATGATTTTCTGTTGTCTGTTATAGAGAAACAGAAGTTGGACTTGAAACTTGTTGATTTGTTGCTTGTTGGAAATCAAGAAGTGAACGGTGACTTTAAAGTGGATGATCAGGGTATTTTGAGATTCCGTGGTAGAATTTGTATACCGGATGATGCAGAGTTGAAAAAGATGATTCTTGAGGAAGGACACCGGAGTAGTATGAGTATACATCCTGGTGCTAATAAGATGTACCAAGATTTGAAGAAAATATTTTGGTGGTCTGGTTTGAAAAGAGATGTGGCTCAGTTTGTGTATGCGTGTTTGACTTGTCAGAAGTCAAAAGTGGAACATCAAAGGCCTGCAGGATTAATGCAACCGTTGGATATTCCTGAGTGGAAATGGGATAGTATTTCGATGGATTTTGTGACGGGTTTGCCTAATTCTCCGAGTAGGCATAATGCTATTTGGGTGATCGTTGATAGGCTGACTAAATCGGCGCATTTCATTCCGATTGATATCAGTTATTCTATGGAGCGTTTAGCTGAGATTTATATTAGTGTGGTTGTGAAGTTACATGGCGTCCCGTTGAGTATTGTTTCTGATCGTGACCCGAGGTTTACTTCCAAATTTTGGGAAAGTTTGCAAAAGGCGTTAGGTTCTAAGCTGAGATTGAGTTCTGCTTATCATCCGCAGACTGATGGTCAGACGGAGAGAACAATTCAGTCATTGGAAGATTTACTGAGATCTTGTGTTCTTGAGCAAGGTATAGTTTGGGACAGTTTTCTTTCATTGATCGAGTTTACGTATAATAACAGTTTCCATTCTAGTATCGGAATGGCACCTTTTGAGGCACTTTATGGAAGAAGATGTCGAACACCTTTGTGTTGGCATGAATCTGGTGAAAGTACAGTAGTTGGACCTGAGTTAGTTCAACAAACGACGGAAAAGGTGAAACTTATTCGGGAGAAGATGAAAGCTTCTCAGAGTAGGCAAAAGAGTTATCATGATAAAAGGAAAAGAGATCTTGAGTTTCAAGCGGGTAACCATGTGTTTTTGAGGGTTTCGCCGGTGACTGGTGTTGGACGTGCTTTGAAGTCGAGGAAGCTTACTTCACGTTTTATTGGTCCATATCAGATATCCGAAAGAGTTGGTGCAGTGGATTACAGGATAGCATTGCCACCGAATCTTTCGAATCTACATGATGTTTTCCATGTTTCACAGCTACGGAAGTATGTTCCAGATCCGTCTCATGTGATTCCGATGGATGAGGTTGAGGTAAGAGATAATCTTACGGTTGAGGTTTTACCGGTGAGGATTTTAGATCGCGAGTTGAAAAGGTTAAGAGGCAAGGAGATTGCACTTGTGAAAGTGGCGTGGGGAGGCGCTGCTGAGGGCAATTTGACTTGGGAATTGGAAAGTCGGATGCGGGAGTCGTATCCGGAGTTGTTTGCATCAGGTATTATTTTCGAGGACGAAAATTTCTAAAGTGGGGGAGAGTTGTAACGGTCCGTTTTTAATATTTCCTTTTTCCGTGCTTTTTGGTGTTAATTGGTCGAGTCTTTATTTTTAATTGACCAATATTTATGTTAATTGCTAATTGGTGTGAATATATGTTATTTTTGCACAATGTGTATTTTTACCGTTTTTGAGAGTTTGCGGGGAAAATTGGAATAGAGGGTATTTGACATATTTCATAATTAATAGTGTTAGTTAATAATAGTTAGTTTAGATATTTATTAGAAATGTTTAGAATTTTTACGTTAAGAAAATATAAAAGAAAATAGTTAGTATAAGTTTAGAAAAAGAAGAAAAAGAAAAGTTAGTAAGAGTTTCCCTTTAGAGAAGAAAAAGAGAGAAGAGGAAAAGAGAAGAGAAAGAAGAAAAGAGAGGAAAAACTTGTGAAGGAAGAAATCAATCTCCCGACTTTCTAGAACACGATTAAATCGGGTAAGGGTGCGAAACTCGGTTATTATATCATTGTGTATGATTATGAATGTTTTGTGTGGATGTTTAGGTTGGTTTTCCATATGGTTCCATTTATGCCGTATTGGACGAAATCGATAGAAACCGATGTTTTTACGGTCGAAAAGTCGTATAAATACATGTGTTTGTTGGTTATATGTATGTGAGCTGCTGTTTAAAGTTTTATGAAGTTTGGTTATGTTTTGGTTAGTTTTCGTTATGTTTCCGTTGTTTTGTCCGTTTAGGTCGAATTGTAGGAAATCGATAAAAATCGATGTTTTCACGGTTAGAATTCGAAATAAATTACGTAGTTGTATCGAGTAAGGTTAGGTCGTTGTATGTCGTGCTTTTTATTCGATTTGGTGATGTTTGAAAATTCTGGTTTTTGAAAGGTTGAAATTTAATCGAAAAATCGAACGTCGTAGAAATTTCGTTTATGTGTTCTAAATTGTTCTTATGTATTTGGTGGTTGGGCGTATATGTTTGTTTCGGTGAAAATGTTCGATTTAGTCGAGTTTCCGGGTATTTTGGAGAAGGGACAGCAAAGGTGTATTTTGAGAAAATCTGGTTTTTGAGAAAAAACAGAGTTATGAATCGATACATAACAGCTATGTATCGATACGAAATGGTTTATGTATCGATACATAACCCTTATGTATCGATACATACTGAAGAAATTGGGAAAAATAGCATTTTCACTACAGCATGTGTCGACACATGCGTGCTATGTATCGATACATGTGGCTTTTTGTATCGATACATAAGCCTATGTATCGATACATACTGTGCTGAACCATAAAATTCTGGTTTGTCGGGGAAACTTCGGAAATTCATATCTCTTGAACCGTAAGTCGGTTTTGATCCCCGTTTGAAGCGTTGGAAAGCTAACGAGATGTTCTTTCTAGGAAAAATAGTTTTGAGGTCTGAACTTGGTCCAATCGGTACAGTTTTTACGAACCGTTTCGTAGTATCGGGCGTCCGGTTTATGTTTTTGCGTTATTTTGAAATATTCATATCTTGTTAACCGTTTATCGTATTTAAGAGTTCTTTATACCGAATCGAAGCTGTCGATGAGTACTTTTTGATGATGATAGAAAATATTATTTTTGGCCGACTTTTAGCCGACTTTTCTGAGAAACCGTAAAAATGGAATTTTGAGTTATTTTCTATATTGTGCGATAGGATATGATATGTAACGTATGACTTGTGTGAGGGATGTTTGATGGGTATATGGTGTTGTGGTGAAGGTTTGTAGCCGTTTGGAAAATATGTGCATTGTATTATGTGTACTTGAAATGCATGATTTAATGTATGAGTCTTGATTGCCATGGGTCATTATATGACATGCATCATGTTGAAGACATTGCAAGATCCCTTTGTGGGTGTAAACAATGCATGAAGACATTGTAAGATCCCTTTGTGGGTGTAAACAATGCATGAAGACATTGTAAGATCCCTTTGTGGGTGTAAACAATGCATGTTGAATTGTAGATCCCTTATGGGTGTAAGCAATTGTTGTATTGATCGTGTGCCTATTATAAAGGACTAAAAATGATCCATAACGTCGTATGCTTGTTGATAAGTGGTAGCGACGGGGAACATTGTATGCCCGACGGGGAGTTACCCCAAGTAACGAGCGATGATTCCAAGAGTTCCTGGGGGACTAATGGTACCGCATGCATAGAGTCGTTGTGTCGGTCTCTGTGCATTTGCATAATTCATTACATAAATGTTTATGTGTTGAATTTTGAGAAGGATTTGTTATGCATTGTGTTAATGTATATGCTTATGTGATTGATGTGTGAAATGGGTTTAATATGTCTGGTGTTGTTTACAAGTATCGTATTTGTGTGGTGAGAATAATTGTGCATATTTTGCTAAGTGTTTTATAATGATATGCAATTATATTATAATCCTGTTTCTCACCCTTCTGCTGTGGTTTAATGCTGTAATGGCATTGCAGATTAGACGCTGGAGGTCTTTTGCGAAGATTAGTGTCTTCGTCTTTTTGTCGTTCCGTCGGCTCTGATATGTAACACGGGTAGTCGGGGTTTGAGTGTAGATGTTTCTTTGGGCTTGTATATAGTGGCTTTGTATGAACATGTATATGACATACTTATCTTTTGTGATGACATCAGTTATGGATGTTCCGCTTTAATTCTGTAACTGAACGATGATATTTTGGAACTGAGTTCCTATGTTTATATGACTATCAGGTTGTTATATATCTATATGAGCAGGTTGTTTTAGTTCACGTTGGTGTGGCATCTCTGGCTATATCATGATAAATTATTCTTTGCTCTGATGTTTTATTTATAAGATTAGTTTATTCCGGTCTTTTTGTACGGGGTATAGAAGGGGTGTTACAGCATCAGTCTGCTAGTTTCTCTTTATCAGCAGAGATAACGATCTTCTGGTTAGTTCTTCGTCAGTTTCCCTTTATCAGCAGGGATTGCCTTTATTTTGCTAAATCTCTTTATCAGCAGAGATGGCAATCTATGGAAGATTTTCTTTCGTCAGTTTCCCTTTATCAGCAGGGATGGCATCAGTTTGCTAGTTTCTCTTTATTAGCAGAGATAGCGATCTTCTGGATAGTTCTTCGTCAGTTTCCCTTTATCAGCAGGGATGACATCAGTTTGCTAAGTTTCTCTTTATCAGCAGAGATAACGATCTTTTGGATAGTTCTTTTTACCAGCAGAGATGACATTTATTTTGCTAATTCTCTTTATCAGCAGAGATGGCAATCTTTTGAAGGTTTTCTTTCGTCAGTTTCTCTTTATCAGCAGAGATGACATAACTTGGGAAAGTTTGTTTCGTTTTATACCCAGCATAGCAGCATTTATGGCTAATTCTCCAGTAGAGGATTGCAAATTTCCGGGTTCTTTGGTATTCAATCTCTGTGTATCCCGATGGTCTGAAAGCCGTCGCTATCATACCCTCAGGACCAAGTAGATTGAATAGGGGTAGCTGTAGCACCCCAAAATTTGCCCTACCTTTTTCTAACTTTTCTGGCTTATGTTTCTTTTTTACATTTGCATCTCATTTAGGTCTTAACTCATAATCATGCATTGCATTGAGCTCTCGAGACATCGGATCACAGTATCCTCGTGGCTAAGGACTTCTCTTATTCTAAGCAGCAGACATTAGAGGGCCCCAACAGTTATCTTGCTCGGTAATTTGGTACCAGATCGTTCTTTTTGCAACAGGGTATTTTGAGAGTTCACAGCTTATTCCAGGCATTTTTAATATTTTCATATTTTCGTTCATCTGACTGTTTTTCCACTCTGCATCATCTAAATAGCATAAAATAGTGCTTTTCATCTCGCATGCTGCCTAAAATATTGGTCGGAATAGTTTCTCGAAAATTTACAGACAGAGTGGTCAAATTGAATTTCAGCGGTGCTTAAAATCAGGGGACAGAAAATTTTAAAATCGAACTTGCAAACGTCAATTATATTATTCTACGGTTCGCGTAGTTTAACTCGGCGTGTTCGTTTTAATTTTTTGTCATATTTTGATCAATTTGAGCATTTTTTACGGATCAAAATTTATTTTAAAATCTGACCAAATGCTGTATTTTTTCGAGTCATATATTGCGTACTAATCATTTTAGTGTACTCGGTTTGTTTTTTCGATCACTAGGGGCATTCGATTTTACTAATAGATAAATAGGATAATTAGTATTTTTATTTTTATTTTAAATATTTATTCTTATTTTTAGATTTAACTAATATTGTTTTTAGGATTTTTTGGTTTCTGTTTTAAATTTATTGAATTAGTTTAAAAATTTTATTTAACTTTAATATTATTTTGGGCCTCAAATTGGATATTAGGGACATTATTGACAATTTAGAAATAACCCTAATTTGGTCCCTATATATTGTTGTTACTGTTAAAAAAGAAAGGAGAAGATAATACAGAGGCGCCCGTACTCGAACTTTCTCAAATTATCAAATAGTAAAGTGCCAATTTTTCTGGTTTGAAATCCCCACCGGTATTATTTCACCGTCGTACAGTCACTAACGTAAGTCGTATTAACATAATGCACATATAGCCTAATTCTATTAATTGATAAGCATATATAACCCTTTGGTACGTGTTTATGTTCTGTGTATAGAACCTCATGTCAAAACTCAATCAATAAAATCATAAGTTATTGTTTTAATTTGTTTTTGGTGTAAAGTCATTATTGATATTGGATGTGTTTTCGGTAATGTTCGATAGACACCAAACTGAACATCCATATCGTATATCATTACGATTGTGTTATTTTTCCAAATGTTGGTTTCTCCATTTACGTACAGACTATTTTATTCATGGTTCACCGTCACCGTCACGTATTGTTAATATATTTACATTGTTCTTATAATGTTAGTTCTTATACATATACAGTAACCGAATTTTTTTGTTATATAATATATTTTATAATACAATATATTATAATGTTATATATTATATAGTGTTAATTCTTGTTTTATTAAATTATTCGGATCTGGTTGCGATGACCGCTTATGCGGTAGCAATTTGCCTTTTTTTGTTTTTTTGTTTTAATTATTTTTTTATTAGATTGTTCGGATCGAATTACGTTGATACGCTGTCTGCATATATGTGCATGATGCGTGACCTTTATATTTACTTCAATCCGACTGCGATGATCGCATTTTGCGTAGCAACATTATTGTTTTAAAACTTTATATTTTAAAATTTATTTTTTATGCATTCTCTATCTCTAAAAAATTTTTAGATCCTTACAATTCGGATCCGGTTGCGATGACCGCGTTTTCGCGATAGCAATATTGTTAAGGTTTTTTATCAAAGTTAAATTTCTCTTTTTTGAGTTGCCTTTTTGTTATATTTAGATCCGTACAATTCGGATCCGGTTGCGATGACCGCGTTTTCGCGATAGCAATATTGTTAAGGTTTTTATCAAAGTTAAATTTCTTTTTTTTTGAGTTGCCTTTTTTTATATTTAGATCCGTACAATTCGGATCCGGTTGCGATGACCGCGTTTTCGCGATAGCAATATTGTTAAGGTTTTTATCAAAGTTAAATTTCTCGTTTTTTTGAGTTGCCTTTTTGTTATTTTTAGATCCTTACAATTCGGATCCGGTTGCGATGACCGCGTTTTCGCGATAGCAATATTGTTAAGGTTTTTATCAAAGTTAAATTTCTCTTTTTTTTTAGTTGCCTTTTTTGTTATTTTTAGATCCTTACAATTCGGATCCGGTTGCGATGACCGCGTTTTCGCGATAGCAATATTGTTACGGTTTTTATCAAAGTTAAATTTCTCTTTTTTTTTTAGTTGCCTTTTTTTGTTATATTTAGATCCGTACAATTCGGATCCGGTTGCGATGACCGCGTTTTCGCGATAGCAAAGTTGTTGAGGTTTTTTTTATTTTCTTTTTTTGTAATATTATTTGAATAATTTCCTTTTGAATTTAATTCGTGCACCATTTTTACCATTTTATAAAATTTTCACAAATTTTATTTTTATTTTTATTTTATTTTTTATCATCTAAGCTAATTGTTTAATTCAACTTCTTTTTTGCATCACACATTTCATGCATACCCTAAATTGTTTATTTTCATTCACCTCATCTCTCTTACTTATGTCTATTCTGTACTAATCTTTTATGCAGGGACTAAGGTAAGTTCTTTAAGGGTGTGGATAAGCATCCATGTTCACCTTTACTATTCTCTCCTTCTCTCATCTCTTTCCTTTAGGATTTAGGTTGTCGTCAAACCTCACTAACCGTAGGTCACCCATGCATGATAACTTTAGGACTCATAGTCCCCCTTTAGAGTTACCCTTGTGTCCTCTCTCTTCTCATCTCAAATTTCTTTAAAAACACTTAATAAGAATAAGGTGTATTGCGCACGAGCCTTAAGTATGGGGAATGAGAAATGAGGGGCTTCCTCTCATCTTTCTAGAATGCTTAGCGAGCGTCCTGTCTTGGGACGATGCGTTAAGTATTCACCCTTGTGCCCTAGACTTTGGTGCAATGCAGCTTAGGAACTAACTTAAGCCACTTCTGTCCTAAAAAAAACAAACCAACTTCAAACCTTTTTGTCCTCCGGGATTTCCAAACTTAAAGGCTATTTTCAAAAAGGGCACGTTACTTTCCGTCTGAGTCGCAAACAGGCATCGACCCTAACTGCCGGACGCGAACCTAACGTCGCTCATAAAAAAAAAAACACAAAAAGAACTTGGTCCGAACTACGTTGACTCTGAATTCCCCATTGCACAAGGGGGGTACGTAGGCCTAGGACGTCGACGTCCTACCGAGTCTGTCTTTGTCTTTTCCTCCCCCGTCTTAGTACAGCCATAGATGATAGTATAACTCACCCTTAGAATAGACAACAAGCGTGGATCCCATCGAGTACGATGGACGCGTGGGGTGCTAACACCTTCCCCTCGCGTAACCGACTCCCGAACCCAGGCAATGGTTGCGATGACCATTCCTTTCCCTCTTTCTCAGGTTTATGCGGTGTTCCCTTTCCCTCTCTTGGGATAAATTTACACGGCTGGCGACTCTGTTTTTTCCGCGCAACTCTCGCGTTTGTACCTGGATGAAAATCCTGGGAGCGACAGACAATGATTGCAAATGTCAGAGAGAAAGATTGCATTATGGATTTCGATAGAAGGAAGAATCACAAGTACACCTTCAAGGTTCCGAAATTAGAGGATTTGAGAGGGTTGGCAAGGATGATTACCAACCCTGAAGCTTTCAGAGCTAAGTACGGAGGACTACTGTCTATGTTAAGGGTCCATGTAATTGAAGGAATCCTGGAGGCACTCATTCAGTTTTACGATCCGGTCTATCACTGTTTCACATTCCCGAATTACTAACTCGCGCCAACGCTGGAGGAGTATTCTCATCTGATTGATCTACCCATTACTGATCGAGCTCCCTTTTCTGGACTGGAAGAAATACCAAAAGATCAAACCATTGCAAGAGCAATCTAATTGGATGAGTCAGAAGTCAAGACTCACATGACCACCAAAGGAGGAATCCCAGGTTTACCAGCCAAGTTTCTGGTAAAGAAGGCTCTGTACTTTGCTAGTATAGGGAACGTGACTGCTTTTGAAAGCATCTTTGTTTTACTCACCTACGGGTTATTTCTGTTTCCCAACATTGATAACTTCGTTGATATCAACGCCATTAAGGTTTTTCTCATTGGAAATGCCGTACCAACCCTGCTCGCAGATGTGTATCATTCTGTACACCTAGGGAATTTGTACACCAGAGGGGCGATCACATGCTGTGTACCCCTGCTATATAAGTGGTTTATTTCCCATTTGCCTAAGTCTGCCGCTTTTTGGGATCATAAGAGTGCCTTACGTTGGTCGCAGAAAATCATGTCTCTTACCAACTCTGACATAGATTGGTGCGATAGGATTTATGACGGGATCAGGATCATTGACTGTTGTGGAAACTTCCCCAACGTACCCCTCATAGGAACTAAGGGAGGAATCAATTACCATCCAGTTTTAGTTCGTCATCAATTTGGATACCCGATGAGGCATGTCCCGCGTAATGCTCATCTGGAAGGTCTTTTCTTCAAGGAAGGAGAAAATGACAGGGCACTAAAGATGGAAATAGTGCACGCTTGGAAACATGTTCATAAGAAAGGATGGGAGTCTCTAGGAAAACCTGACTGTGTCTCGGTGGAGCCTTATCTCCACTGGGTACAAACTAGAGCTCTCAAGCTAAAAATGCCTTATCCTCGTCACGGAGTTCTTCCACCAAGGGAATCTGTCATGTACTTTATGACTAAAACGGAAAAACTTCAGGTTACTCTCAACAAAGTTCAACAGGAGAGGAGGTCTTAGAAGAACAAGTACCGCATTCTCAATGTGGAGTGTACCAAAATACAGCAACTGCTGAAAGATAAGGATGCTCTAATTGAGATTTTGGAGCAACATGTTGTAGAAAATCAGAATGACCAAAGGAATTTGCTCGCTCCTTTCACTTGGCAAAGGAATGAAACCCCGACAACGGCCCAAGAGCCCCGGTCCAAGAAAAGAAAAGTACCAGAATCATCACCCGAGTTCTCCTCAGAGAGGACTCGGGACCCATTAGCTTAGGTTTCTGTTTCCGCACCTTGTAATTTACTGTATTTCCATTTCCGCAATCCTTTGAATTCAATAAAACGGGGTTTCCCCACTGTTTGATATTTGCAATCTAATTGTCAAAGTTTATTTTGATTAAACTAAAAAAACAATTAATATAATCATTGCATTCATCATTCTCATGTCACGCATTCTTCTTACCTACGAATCTCACGTTTGTGTCTCGGTTCTAGAGTCAAACTATCTCATTCGTACAATACTCGGGCCAATCGTCAGAAAAAGATGGATGATCTCGAGGAAGAGAACAGAGAGTTGAAAGAAGAGATGGACGCTCTGAGAGAGGATATGAGAAAGCTTCGTAACGACATGCAAGCCATGGAAGAAGCTCAGCTACAAAGAAATGTGATCTCAGAGATCACCTCAATGCCCATAGTGGAGAAGTATGATCCTAGGTATCAAATGCCGAAAGATCGTCCCTGGGGCATGCCTGTTAACTATATCCCAGAAGGATATGTTCCGCCGATCACTGAAGATCAGGGAATCATAGCAAAAGCCACTAGGCCTGAAGGTTACAAACTTCGGGAAAGCGAGGATGCCAGAGGTATAATGAGGACTCCTGAAGGTTACAAACTTCGGGAAACACCAAAATTCGCTGTCGTAGTAACGGTACCACCCCCTGTGGTGCACACTGTCCCGGAAGGACAGATACCACATATACCTTCTGGTAGAAAGGAAAGTATGTTCGATAGAATGGATGAATTCCAGGAGCAGTTCCTGGAAATGCAGAAAGAACTGCAAGCTATTCGCGGTCAGGATTTATTCGGAAAGGACGCCGCGGACCTCTGCTTGGTCTCCAATGTGAAAGTTCCGCACAAGTTCCAAGTGCCCGACTTTGAAAAATACAAGGGTAACTCTTGCCCTCAAAGCCATTTGGTGATGTACGCTCGGCGAATGTCAGCTCAGATAGAGAACCAGGATCTACTGATTCACTACTTTCAAGATAGTTTAACCGGCGCCGCATTAAAATGGTACATGGTTTGAACCGTGCTACGATCAGCACTTTTAGAGATCTTGGCACTGCCTTCGTCCAACAATATAAATACAATCTGGACATGGCACCAGACAAAGATCAACTCAGATCAATGTCGCAAAAGGACAAGGAAACCTTTAAGGAATACGCTAAGAGATGGCGTGAAATTTCCGCTCAAATTTGTCTACCTCTTGAGGAAAAAGAGATGACAAAGATTTTCTTAAAGACCTTGAGCTCATTTTACTACTATAGAATGGTTGCTAGTGCGCCCTGCGACTTCACCGAAATGGTCGGTATGGGAGTGCGTCTCGAGGAAGCCGTTTGAGAAGGACGTCTAGTCAAAGACACTGGCTCGACAAGCGGTACTAAAAAATATGGTAGTGCTCTCCCTAAGAAAAAAGAGCAAGATATTGGGAATATCTCTCACGGAAAGCAAAGGTGACGATACCAACCAGTAGCAGCTGTAACTCCTGCTATCAACCCTGCGCCTGTTTCTACGTATCAACCTCAGGTTGCTCAAAGCCAACCACTTTCACAGCAATTCCAGCAAAGGACACAACAGCCTCTTCAGCAGGCTCGTCCTCCATACAACAACAATCATACAACGCGACCACCAGGGTTCGACCCTATACCGGTGTTGTATGCAGAACTATTTCCGTTACTGCTGGTCAAAGGGCACATCCAGACCAAGGCTCCTCTTACAATACCGGAAAATCCGCCTTTTTGGTTTAAGGTGGATCATACTTGCCCTTACCATCTAGGAGGACCAGGGCATAACATAGAGAATTGTCTCAGTTTCAAATCCGATGTGAAAAATCTTGTTAGGAGCGGGGTCTTATCTTTCAAAGATGCGAATCCGAATGTTCTCACAAACCCGCTGCCTCAACACGAGAAAGCTGCAGTTAATTTGATAGAAGGAGAGTCTAGCGACATCTATCAAATTCATGATGTACTCTTATTATGGGCCAACTTGGTCAAGATGCATTGTAGACAGAGTGAATATGGCCATGTGCCACCTCATAATTACCACCAGTGTGATATCTGCTCTAAAAATAATCAAGGATGTTCTGTGGTGCAATCAGCTCTACAGGAACAGATGGATCTCAGATGGATCCAGGAGCACCGAGTTCGTGGAGTTAACATGACCTATACGAATTCCAACATCATTCAAAACCACGACATCCATGCGATGAATGTCAACTTGGTGGCGATGCACTCCAGGCAAAGCCAGTATCATAATCTGCCGCGACATGAGTATAATTCCTGTCTGACTTGCTCGGTAAATAAACAGGGATGCTCTTTTGTACAAGAGGCCCTCCAGCGTCAGATGGATCTTGGATGGATCCAAGACTACCATGATAGGAATCATTATCAAATTAACATGATCCAGATCTTCGATATTCGCTTGATGAATACTAGCCTGGTGGAGTTACATGCTAAACAGGTTTGGCTCGGGTTCCTGGTATCACATGATTATCAGGGCTGCAAAGCGGGTTGCAAAAACGATCAAGGCTGTGCCCTTGTCCAGGAAACACTTCAGCACTTGTTGAACCACTGGTGGCTTCCAATCAATATGGATGAAGACACCCAGCAAATTAGTATCACTAACAGGAATCCTACTAGATATCAAAGTCAGGATGTTAGGTCGATGGAAACAGACCTCGTAAGGTTACACTGTATTCAAAGTGGGCGTGGCCAGGTGCCACTACACAACTATGAGCGGTGTGGAGTTTGCTCAGTGGATAATCAAGGATGCTACTTCGTGCGAGCAGCCCTTCAAAGTCACTTGGACCGCAAAGAGATTCAACCATGGTCAAGTTCTGGATCAATCAACTATTTCGCTGATCAAATCGAGGACTTTGTCGTAATCTCTGATCATCAGAGGATTAGGGATGTTTGTGCCATCATCCCTCTACTTGACGAATCGAGAGTTCCCAACCTGGAACGGATCAAAATTACTTACGATGGTCAGAAAAATCAGAAGGTTCCCATAGTCATCTATCTACCGGGACCACTACCGTATGAATCAACTAAGGCTATCCCTTACAAATACAGTGCAACAACCATTGAGAATGGAAAGGAAATTTTGTTACCCTCCGTCGTGAATATTGCAGACATCAATCGAGTAACACGGAGTGGTAGAATCTTCAACAGAGGAGTTGGAGAACCCAGCAAAGAGAAGGAACCTCAAACAGAAGTTCCCAATCCACCAGTCGGTCAATCCAGTGATCCCGACCTTTCAAAAAATGATGATGAGATGCTAAAGCTCATCCAGAAGAGTGAATACAATATTGTTGATCAACTGTTGCAAACTACTTCAAAGATCTCGGTATTATCACTGTTACTTAGTTCAAAAGTGTACAGGGAGGCTCTACAGAAAGTCTTGGAGCAAGCCTTTGTGGAATAGGATGTAACAATCAGATAGTTCGATAGCATTGTCTCTAACATCACCTCCTGCAATAACTTGGGATTTAGTGACGAGGAATTACCTGAAGAAGGTCGCCGTCATAACATGGCGCTCAACATTACCGTCAACTGTCAGGACAATGCTTTAGCCAGCGTACTGGTAGACATAGGGTAATCCCTGAATGTTATGTCGAAGTCCAATTTGATGCAATTATCATCCAAAGGACCTCCGATGGGAACCAGCGAGGTCGTCGTCAAAGTATTTGACGGATCCAGAAAAACGGTTATCGGCGAAGTCAACCTTCCCATAACTATCGGTCCTCACACTTTCCAAGTCACTTTCCAGGTCATGGACATTCGGGCAACATACAGTTGTTTATTAGGAAGACCTTGGATACATCAGGCTAGGGCGGTCACTTCGACCCTCCACCAAAAGCTAAAGTTCGTCCAGAATGACCAACTCGTCACAATCTTTAGAGAACAGGCCTTGATCGTAAGCAACTTATCATCATCCACTTATGTAGAACCGGAGGGGGTAATCGGAACCCAGTTCCAAACGCTTTCGCTACCCAAGGACAATCAATCCGAAGGGGGAACTTCGATTTCCTCGTACAAAGATGCTATCAAAGTGGTCAAGAATACCAATACAACAGGATGGGGGCAGCTTGTCATTCCTACTGACAATAAGAAAAAGAAAGGTCTTGGCTTTTCCTCAACCTGTACTCAGACGACTGCGAACAATAAAAGTTTTCATCCCATTCAGAACTTCTTCCACAGTGGAGGCTTCCTTCAACCAGTGACTCAAGAAGTGCATACCATCAATAAAGGTGATTTCTCCGATTCGGAGGAAGAATGGAAGTCCTATCTCAACGAGGATGGTTATACATCTCAAGACGAAACGCAGACTCCCTTTTTCTATCCCGCACAGAGTCCAAGATTTATACCAAGGTCAGACGTCAAAATGCTATACGGGGATTGTGATCCGGAAGGATGCCGTGCTCCGCCAAATTCATTAGAGGAAGACACTCTGATGAAAGATAACTTTGACCACGAATATCATGGCCCAATGGATGGCCTGCCTATCTGGCAGCCGTATCCTGGAAATTCGAGGCAAGAAAATCAGCCGAACAATGAAGATCAGCTGAGCCTCATTGAACAGAATACCTGCGTCCCCACCATGTCATGGGAACAACACTCAGGTCATTCAGAAAATATCTAGCACGACGATGAATTCACAAAACTTTCCGGACTAGAATTCATCAACTATGCTTTTCCCGAGGTCAACGTCATCGAAACGGATGGCTCCTCCAGTTCCAAAGAAGTGTGGGACACCTTGGGACAACCAAGTGGAAAATACGACTTTATGGTCAAGTACACCGCTCCTGAAAGCTCTCGTATCAGGCTCGAAGACATCCAGCCAACTGGATGGGGGGATACAGCTGAGAATACAAATACTACGCAAAATACAACTGAGGAATCCTCCTATGGTAACTCTGCCTGGGAGACAGATTCCAATGATCCTGCTCCACCAGAAATCAGCGTTATTTCTGAAGACAAATCAAGGAAGGTACCAGACTTTGTGATCCACCAAGGAGTTCGCCGCCAATGGGTTGCTGTCGATGTCCCGAAGATCGTTCATGAGTCTAAGTAATTGCCATCTTTACTTTAACCTTTCACCCTGCCCAGGTGAAACGGGTGTTTTGATAGGGCTTACTTTCTGTAAATTTCCCACTTCGCTTCACCCAAAGCGACAGAGTTTTGTTTTATAGGGCTGTAGTTTCAAGAATCGACTTGTTCATTAATAAAATAACGTTGTTTTGTAATTTCCGCATTAATTGTTGTTTTCTCTTTTTGCTTTTCTTAGAAAATGGTAATCCTAAAACACAAATAATAAAAAAAACAAGAAGTAAACAAAAAAAAACTGCACACACTCTTGCAATCTCTTGATCTCTTCTAAAAACAATCATACCGTCATGCAGATTGCTTGCTTTAAACCCCGTTGAAACATACGATCTGATGCCTTCTCCCAACTTTGAGTTCCTGGTATTTGGGCTGAAGAAGAAGGTGACAACGAAATTCCAGAAGAGATCTCCCGACTACTCAGACAAGAGGAATGGTCCATTGAGCCTCACAAAGAGTTGTTGGAAACAGTCAACTTTGGAACAGAAGAAGAAAGAAAAGAAGTCAAGATTGGGGCACTGCTCAGTCCAACTGTCAAAGAAAGTTTGACAAAACTTCTCAAAGAGTTTCACGATGTATTCGCTTGGTCCTATCAGGATATGCCAGGGTTGGATACCAGCATCGTGGAACATCATCTACCGTTGAGATCAGAATGTCCTCCAGTAAAACAGAGGTTGAGACGGACTCACCCGGACATGGCCATCAAAATCAAAGAGGAGGTACAGAAACAGATTGACGCGGGCTTCCTCGCTACATCAGAATATCCTCAATGGTTAGCCAACATCGTACCCGTTCCGAAAAAGGATGGAAAGTTCAGGATGTGTGTCGATTACAGAGATTTAAATAAGGCTAGTCCAAAGGACGACTTTCCTTTACCACACATTGACATGCTGGTAGAAAGTACCGCAAAGTTCAAAGTTTTCTCCTTCATGGATGGATTCCCGGGCTATAACCAGATTAAAATGGCGCCGAACGACATGGAGAAAACTTCATTTATTACCCCATGGGGTACCTTTTGTTACAAGGTAATGTCGTTCGGTTTGAAGAACACCGGGGCAACCTATCAAAGGGCCATGACTACTCTGTTTCATGACATTATACACAAAGAAATCGAAGTGTATGTCGATGATATAATTGCAAAATCTAAGACAGAAGAGGAGCATGTGACCCACCTGTCAAAACTATTCGAGCGGTTGAGAAAGTACAAAATCCGCTTGAATCCCAACAAGTGCACATTCGGTGTCCGTTCAGGGAAACTCTTAGGATTCATCGTCAGCCAGAAAGGAATTGAGGTTGATCCTGACAAGGTCAAGGCCATTCAAGAAATGCCTTCTCTGAAAACTGAAAAACAAGTCAGGGGATTCCTGGGACGGTTGAATTACATTTGCAGATTTATATTCCTCATGACCGCGACATGTGCGCCGATCTTTAAATTACTGAAAAAGAACCAGGACTGCGTTTGGACAGAAGACTGCCAAACCGCCTTCGACAGTATTAAGGAATACCTGTCGAACCCACCAATTCTATCACCTCCAGTGGAGGGAAGACCACTAATCATCTACCTTACAGTCTTGGAAGACTCAATGGGCTATGTGCTTGGCCAACAAGACGAAACTAAAAGGAAAGAGTCTGCCATTTACTATCTGAGCAAGAAATTCACCGACTGCGAGACTCGATACACTATGCTTAAGAAAACTTGCTGCATTTTGGCTTGGGCAGCCAAACGTCTTCGCCAGTATATGATTCGTCACACTACTTGGTTAGTCTCTGAAATGGATCCAATCAAGTATGTCTTTGAAAAACCTACTCTTACGGGAAGGATTGCCCGTTGGCAGATGTTGTTATCAGAATATGACATAGAGTACCACGCTCAGAAAGTCGTTAAGGGGAGTATTTTAGCCGATCATTTGGCTCATCAACCGATTGACGATCAAGAATTAATCGGGTTTGACTTCCTAGACAAAGATGTCATGTATCTAAAGATGAAAGATTGCGATGAACCGCTACCCAGTGAAGGGCCAGAACCAGGTTCCCAATGGGGACTTATCTTTGACGGAGCTGTCAACCATTATGGAAACAGAATTGGGGCAATCATCATAACACCTTAGGGTACCCACATTCCTTTCATCGACAGACTTACGTTCAAGTGCACAAACAACGAGGCCGAATACGAAGCTTGTATCATGGGTCTCGAAGAAGCTATCGACCTAAGGATTAAGAACTTGGACGTATATGGTGACTCAACTCTGGTCATCAATAAGATCAAAGGATATTGGAACACATACCAATCAGGACTGATTCCTTACAAAGATTATGCGAGAAGGTTGTTACCCTTCTTCAACAGAATCGAATTTCATCACATCCCTCGTGATGAGAATCACATGGTTGATGCATTAGCCACTATCTTCCATGATTAGTGTAGGTCAATGGAATGACGTACCTAAGATCGACATAATGCGCCTTGAACGGCCCGCTTACATCTTCACGATTTAAGCAGTCATTGACGACAAACCTTGGTATCATGATATCAAATGCTTCCTTCAGAAACAAGAGTACCCACCCAGGGCACTAAGGAAAGACAGAAAAACCCTCAGAAGGCTGGCTGGCAGTTTCTTTCTGAGCGGTGATACACTTTATAAGCGGAATTTTGACATGGTTTTGCTCCGATGCGTAGACAGACCAGAAGCAGACATGCGGATAAAAGAAATTCACGAAGGATCCTTTGGCACTCATGCCAATGGACACACGATGACGAGAAAAATTCTGAGAGCAGGGTACTACTAGTTGACCATGGAATTCGACTGCTACAAGTACATGAGAAGGTGTCACAAGTGTCAGATATACTCAGACAAAATTCATGTACCTCCAACGCAACTCAAAGTTCTCTCTTCCCCTTGGCCTTTTTCCATATGGGGAATCGACATGATCGGAGTGATTGAGCCCAAGGCTTCGAACGGACATCGGTTCATCCTGGTAGCCATTGATTACTTCACCAAGTGGGTCGAAGCAACATCATACGCCAATGTAACCCGACAAGCGGTGGTCTGATTTATCAAAAATAATATCATTTGCCGTTATGGTGTTCAGAACCAGATCATTACGGATAATGGATCTAACTTGAACACTAAGATGATGAAAGAGTTGTGCGTTGAGTTCAATATCGAACACCATAACTCATCCCCCTACCGACCTAAGATGAACGAAGCGGTAGAAGCGGCTAACAAGAAGATCATTCAAAAGATGGTTGTAACCTACAAAGATTGGCACGAGATGCTACCCTTTGCTCTTCACGGTTATCGCACATCTGTCCACACTTTAACAGGGGAAACCCCTTTCTCTCTAGTATATGGCATGGAAGCAGTGCTCCCCATAGAAGTAGAGATCCCATCAATCCGGGTATTGATGGAAGCTAAGCTTACAGAAGCTGAATGGTGTCAAAGTCGACACGACGAACTAAATCTGATCAAAGAAAAACGAATGACGGCACTATGCCACGGTCAGTTGTATCAGCAAAGAATGAAGAAGGCGTTTGACAAAAAGGTCCGACCTCGCGTCTTCAGGAAAGGAGACCTCGTGCTCAAGAAGATACAATCATTTCTCACTGATTCCCGGGGCAAATGGACTCCGAATTATAACGGACCTTATGTGGTCAAGAAAGCTTTCTCAGGCGACGCCTTGAGACTTGCAACGATGGATGAAGAAGAATTTGCCTACCCCACAAATGTTGATGTAGTCAAGAAATACTTCGCCTAAATAAATAAAAAAAATAAAAAAATAAAAAATAAAAAAAACATCTCGGTGGATTGAAAACCCGAAAGGGCGGTCCAGGCAAAAATTAGAGACATAATAAAAAATCATCCCGGTGGATTGGAAACCTCAAAGTACAATCCAGGAAAAAATTAGGGCTAGTGGCAAGTAACTATGTTCAACAGGGGCAAATCCCCCGGTGGAAGTTACCTCATCCATTGAAAGAAAATCCCAGTCAATGTCATCTCGACAAAAGCTCAGGATGTCCAGAATTCAAAGTTGGTAGAAGGATAGCGGTCTTCATATTTCAATGTAGCCCTTTTCCCTTAAACTACCATTTTCTAAACTTTGTAAATACTCTATGGAATCACGCGCTTGGCTGATTTCCATCCTATCAATAAAATTTGAGCCCTTGTGCTTTTGTTTATAATTCTCATTTGTTTTAGCTTTATAGAACGACATTTTAACATGATCAGCGACTCTTGAAATAAAACAAAAATGAATTTACTTGTAAAACTTTTTCTACTTTTAAAATAAAGATGGCAATTTCTTTTGACCGTTTAGCATCAGAAGAACATCGATCGCTACTCCAAAAGTGTTCGAGCCTCAAAGTACAGAATCAAAGTACTCCTTCTAGGCCAGTGCGCCTGAACGAAGGATCAACTGTGTCAGATGCGAATGTTCCATCTGACACCCCTCGACAGAGTTCTCATCTCCTAAGCCCGACCAACGTAGCTCCCAACAGGGACTATCCCTCCTAAGCAAGGCAGAATTACTATCGTGAACCAATGATACTTTTCATCTCCCGCTGTGGCCGAGTATCCAGTCATGTCCATCTCTTAGTCTGTGTGTCGTGTCAGTCTTGTCAGCATATGCACACATACATCATGCATTTATTTACATTCATGTTCATATTGCATCGCTATCACTCTAGTCGGTCTTATCCCTTGGTGGTAAAAGTTCTCTTGTCAGTAAAGTTGTCCGTTCTTTCCTCGTCAGGAAGTGAATCATCTAAGTAATCTCTCTCCAAGTTTATTTCTGGATTAGAGTCGGTCTTCGACCACTTTGATAACTTGAACCTCTGAAAGGCAGGAAAACCCTCAGCTGATGTCACTCTTCGTCATTGAAGATGATATCTTCGCTTTCTCGGATTAAGGAAAATCCATAGAGAAAGCCTCTCAACTAAAGACTTTCGGCAACACATTGGTTCTTCTTTCCAGAAAGTCAATGTCAACAAAGTCATCGGCACCTCAAAGTGGATCACATCATATGACATTTCTCCGGGAAGATCTCGAGAAAAGTATGGTGTAATATCCCCAGTAGACTCATCAAATGGCATCTCCCCAGGAAAATTCGGCGAGAAGTTTGAGGAGAACCGCTACAAATAGCGTCCCTTGTCAATAAAGTTTATTGACAAAAGAAACTAAGACCAGTTCTTTGGCAGGAAACCAAGAAAGAGGGAAAGTTTATATCGGAAACTAAGACCAGTTCCTTGGTAGGAAACCAGGATCGAGGGGGAGTTTACATCAGAAACTAAGACCAGTTCCTTGGTAGGAAACCAGGATCGAGGGGAAGTTCATATCAAAAACTGAGACCAATTCTTTAGTGGGAAACCAAGAACGAGGGGAAGTTTATTTCAAAAGAAACCAAGACCAGATCCTTGGTAGGAAACCAGAATCGAGGGGAAGTTCATATCAAAAACTGAGACCAGTTCTTTGGTAGGAAACCAAGAACGAGGGGAAGTTTATTTCAAAAGAAAACTGAGACCAGTTCCTCGGTAGGAAACCAGGATCGAGGGGAAGTTTTACCTTTTCTAAGCATCATTACTTAGCAAAAGAAGATGGATGGGCTAACTGCCATTCATAACCGCCATCAAAATTTCGGGTATTCCGATATTTAATCCTCTTGCATCCCGAATGCCCGAATACCTTCGCCATTCACACCTTCGTGTCCAAGAAGATTAAATAGGGGCATCTGTCATACCCCAAATTTTGACCACTAAGATTTCCCATCATTGTGCAAATCATCATCACAATAGGGATGTACTTACATGCCCCATCAATCTCCTCAGGGATTGTTGAGCATCCACTACAAGCAAAAATTAGGGTTTCAAGCCCTCTCGGAGCTCTTATACCAAGGATCAATCAAGAATTGACATGATCTTCAACTTGTCTAACCTCTCAAACATCCAAAATGGATCAAGAGGACTCCCACATCAAGGATCAAGCACAAGGCTGCTCCCTTCTAGGTGGATTAAGCCTCAAGATCGCCGGTGTCACCAAATTAGGGTTTTGGTCGACCAGGGCCTCCAGATGGAAATTTTCCTCTGGGCATGAGCCAATGCCTCAAAGCATAACCTATGATGCCCCAAGGGACATCATAAACCCAAGCATCAAGTCAAATTAGCCTCAGGGGATACATTCATAAAAAATCAGGAATTAGGGTTTCTTGACCTAATTCACCCCTAAGTTGACTTTTGGGACAAATCATGAGCCAAGACCTCAAGAGAGGATTTGAGGGTCCCTAACACACTACATTGATCCATTTTCAACAATGGATTGATCCAAGAAGCTTGATTCACAAGTTTCAATCTCATCTGAACCACAGTTAGGGTTTCGCGAGAAAAGTCAACTGTAGCTTTGACTTTTGACCAGGACATGCTCCCAAACCTTTGGACATGATTCAATACATCCTATAACACCTATGGAACATGTCCATCAAGTTTGATTTAGGTCAAGGACATGATTTCATAAAGGATCGCATAGTTTGGAATTCATCTGACAAAAGTCAACTATGCACAAAAGTCAAACTTTGACTTTTTGAGATTTTTCACAATTTTGGTTTTTTAACCCTAAAATGATGTTAATGTGTGGTTGGAATCATCATTCATCAAGAAAAATCAAGAAAAGTGGGATAACTTGTAAAAGTGGTAACCATAAAAAACTTAGAAAATTTTCTAAGTTATGGAACAAAGTGGCTAGGGTACCAACTTTGGAGGATCATAACTCCTAAACCACAAGGCCATTTTTTCCCATCCAAAGCTGGATTTGTAGCTCTCATTACCCTCTATAAAAGCTTCAACTACCACTCATTCCAATTCCCCATGGATTTCAAGTTATGGAATGATCAAAATCAAGAAAAGTGAAAATGTCACTTTTTTCCAACACTTAGTGAAATTTTCACTAAGTCAGAATCTGCCTTCACTTTTTTCCAAATGTAGGGGCATTTTTCACTTGGATCCAAAAAGTATCAAAACCAATTATGATCAAACAGTTATTGTATCATATGAGGGCTTTCCAAAATGGCCAAGAACTCCATCAAATTCCACTTGAGCCATGAGATATGACAATGGCAATGTGCCTTGCTGAAAACTGCAAAGGCTAGGCAGAATTTTGTACTTTTGCTCGATTTGGCAAAATCAGATAATTCCAAGCCTTGTCATCACTTTGGACACATCTGAGGATCAAATCTAAAGGGAACAAACACTGATCCAAGCCTCCAAAGTCTTTAGAACAAGAAGTAGCATTCCAAACCTAGAAATCCCTAAAAGAGGGACAAGACTCCAATTTTGGATTGGAGCATTCAATGGAAGCACCAAGGTGGCATGGACTAACACATTTGCAACTGAATTCAGTCAAGATTGATCCAACAACTAGGGAACCACAACTCTGTGCCCTAACCTCTAGTCAATGGCTAGAGAAGACTTGGATTCTCATTGATCAACATTGGCCAAACCTTTGCTGCAGTTGCGATTCACTATTGATTCCAAAACAAACTTGCTCTACTATAAATAGAGCTCATTTGTGCTCAGTTTGAGTACACCAAAGCACTACAACACTAGCTTTCCTCAAAATCTCTTTCTCTAGGCAAAAATACCTTCTTTAGCAAGGTAACTCTGAGTTTTTGAGTTAGAGAGCATTTCCATCACAGCTCATGATCCAAACATATCCAATATTTCATATCTAAGCTATCCAAACTCACACAAGTGACCTGTAATCCTTAAATCACAAAGTCACATCTCAAAACCTCAAAATAGGCCTTTTTTTGCATTTTTCAAGCCATGTCTTGATTCAGTCACTTTCCAAACCAGATAAAACCTCAAACACACTCCAAATATCATCCTTGAACTGTCCCAAATGCTTCCCCCATCTGGAACACCATTTGAGAGAGTTGCTATTTTTGCCATTTTTGCCCCTTTTGCAAGAAAGAGCTCAAACGTGTTCCTGAGGTTTCCATCTGATTCCAACCATCCTAAAAGCTTCTAAGAGATCATTTGAGGGTGTCCAAAGCATCAAATCATTTCTGGAACAAGTGGCTTGGCAGATTGCATAAAAACTCCAAAAAAGAGGTAAGCATCATAAGTTGAACTCTTTGAATCATGCATTGCTTTAAGGTCCACTGATCATGCATATATTATACATGTTATATATGTTGTGTTTGCATCAATTTATCATGTAATTCATACCTGTACCAAGATGTAGCACAGAAAATGCAAAATATGGCCTATTTCAAAACCACTATCGGATTTTGAGGAGGGAGCATGATCTAAAAAAATACCACCACCATTGGATTCCTTGTGAAATTCTAGGCCAGGTGCATATAAATTTTGTTCCCAACCATGGAGAAATTATAAAGTTATGGACCTTCCCGTTTCTTGCCAAAACTGGCCTTGCCTTGCCTTAGCCAGGCCTAGAAAACAAGGCAAGCCTTGTATATTTGTTGGTTTGTTTTAATCAACGGATGTATCACCACCCCAGTGGTAAGGCGCGCTCCCTATAACCTTGAGGTCGTGGGTTCAAACCCCACCCATGCCATTTTGTGTTATTTCACATTTTGCTATTTTTTCCAATATTTTCATGTTTTGTTAATTAATTGGAAAATTAATAACTCCTTCAATTTTAATTATTTTTGATTGGTTCTTTTTGCAAAAAATCACAAAAATGTTAAAATATTTTATTCCACAAAAAAATTAGATTTATATTATTTATTTAATATAATTAGTATTTTTGTGAATAAATTCATTTTTAATTAATTTTAAACATTTAAAAGTGAATATTTACCTTGAAAATCAAAACCAAATGAGTTTTAATTCATCTTGTGATTAATCCCTCATTTTTCAAACCTTAAACAAAAATCACAAATGGTTTATTCAAACTTATTTGGTATTTTTTTTATCATTTTTTTTATTTGATTTTCTTTATTTACTTTTAAAGGAAACAAAATTGGGGTTCCTTTGATTTTCACCCTCATCAAATCATTTTCAAACACTCATGGGCCTCTAATAGAGTGTAAGACCCAATCCCCTTTTGAAACCGAAAACTTTTGGGCCTCAGTCATTGTATAAGACCCACAGTGTTTTCAAAACCTCGGCGCGATCGTCGCCCTTTTCAAAATTAACCAGTGGGCTTCTCCTTGAGCTATAAGACCCATATTTGTTCACTTTCAATGATTTTTGGGCCTCTTGAGAGAGTGCAAGACCCATCCCCTTTGTACAGAAAACCTTTCCTGCGCCTCAGTCACTTGTATAAGTCCCTGTACAAAACGACAGTGCGATCACTGATAAAACCCTGGGCCTCTCCTTGAGCTGTAAGCCCCAATTTTCCTTTCAAAAGCACTTTCTCCTTTAATTTTGTAACATACTATTATTTTCAATTCCTTTGTTGAACAATTAACAATACAGCATGGAAGCTCTACAATCGAGTAAGTGTTTACCTGCTTTCATTTACCGCTTTCATATGTATATAATTGTACTATGGGGTTGTTTCATTGTAAGTCTTCTTTCACAAACTCATATCGACTGTGTAATACTAGTATAGATATTTAGAGTTTCCCTGGCAACTACGTCTAGAACTAGACAAAGCCTCGTCTCCTTACATCTGGCGTTCTTCCGGATATTTCAACATAACCTAAACCATTTTCTTTTACAACACTTTTAGATAACTAGATCTAAGAAGTCTCCCCCTTTTGAATAGTTCATATACATAAGGCCAATGTTCCAAGTGAAACCCCTTCTGGAACTGTTCATCAGCCTCCTCTTGGGCTTAGTGCAAGGACCTACAGGCTTCCTAAAAGCATCCCCGCCTCCTCTTGGGCGTTGTACAAGGACCCGTCGGCTTCTTAGAAGTTTTCACAACCTCCTCTTAGGCTTCGTATAATGATTCTTCCTCCGGGAAGATAGCCTCCTTTTGGTCTTCATACAAATTGTCCCTCGGCTTCTTAAAAGTTTTTCTCGCCTCCTCTTGGGTTTCGTACAAATTGTCCCGACGACCTCTTAAAGGTATAGGAATAGAAATTAGTCATCTTAATAGAACAGTCTTTCAAAGAGTCTAAATCTTTCTATCGCCAGCGTACTGCCTCTTAATTTCTCTTAAGCATAGTACAAAAGATAAAACCCGTAGACTTGGACAGTCTCAATACCCTTTGGATTTCGCATTTCCTTAAAGAACAGGAAATAACCCCGATCTTCTGATCAATACCAAAGGACAACCTCACCTTTAATCAGTCTCTTTATAAGAACTGATTTTCTCTTTTATCCAACATACTGGACTTGTCACTCAACTGAAACAGTCGCCAGCACAGTTAACCTCCTCTTGGGCTTTGTACAGTGATCCTCCCCAGTGGAGCTAACCTTTTCACACTCTCTTGTTGAGTATAAAATACTCTCTTGTTGAGTCACCAATCTGTAGCCTCCATCTCGGGATTTGCACGAGATACAAAACACTCTCTTGTTGAGTATAAAAGACCCTCTTGTTGGGTCACAAACCTTTCAGCCTCCATCTCGGGCTTCTTACGAGATACAAAAGCACTCTCTTGTTGAGCATAAAAGGCTCTCTTGTTGAGTCAAACATCTTTAGCCTCCATCTCGGGCTTCGTACGAGATACAAAGCACTCTCTTGTTGAGTATAAAAGACTCTCTTTTCGAGTCGATCACCATTTCGCCTCTGTCTCGGGCTTCGTACGAGACACTAAATCACTCTCTTGTTGAGTATAAAAGACTCTCCTATTGAGTCAAACAACTTTTAGCTTCCATCTTGGGCTTTGTACAAGACACACAAAAGGACTCTCTTGTTGAATCAAACCCTTTAGCCTCAATCTTGGGCTTTGTACAAGACAGAAAGAACATTTTCCCCGGAAAAGTCAGCCTTATAGCCTCCTCTTAGGCTTTGTATAAGGATACCCCGGTTGAGACAATCAACCTTTTAGCATCAAAATCTGTGTCTGGCTCACAGTATACAAACATCAATAACTCATTTCCCCCCATCTAATTGCTGTAAGCGGCAAGCCTCTGGATTATTTACATCCACGCCACTGTCCCTCTTTTATCATGAGAAATTCCTAAGGAAAGATGGCATTACTCTAAACTGAGTTAAAGTCTTCTCCTTCAGGTTAAAAAAACCCTGTAAAGGAAATTATGGCATTACTGGATTCACATATCCCAGTTAAAGTAATTCTCCTTTATAATCAGTCACCCAACTGTTGTGACAAACAGACCCCTTTAGAGATGACAAATTCTCTCTAAAGTCAAAACCCTTTAGCTTCATATCTTGGGCTTTAAACAAGATACAAATAGACTCTTTAGCTTCATATCTTGGGCTTTGAACAAGATACAAACAAATCACCTTCAGCTTCACATCTTGGGCTTCGAACAAGATACAAATCACTTTTAGCTTCACGTCTTGGGCTTTGAACAAGACACCAAAACACCATTTCCTCCTATTCTAACTACGATCGCTCTGATTTCCCTATCCCGGGAATACGTAGGCATAAGATTGCAAAAGAATCTTAGCGAGCACACAAATAAAAAAACCAAAGTCCCCTACCTCCGTCCAATCTGGCACAGTATCCTAACAAATTCCCCAAGAACAATCCCAGTATCTCGTTCCGAACAAAATAAGCCAGAGAAAGGCCCCACTACCACATAGCATCTGTAACCTAACAGACCGCTGTTTAACCTCAGTTTGCAAGCAGGGTTAGTTGGAGACATCTATTTCCCTTCCTTCATCAGCTTCAATTGGATAAAAATTGAATCGACCTGTAGTCCCCCAAGAGAGACAATGATTAAGAACATCGTCCAAAATCGCTCGCTACAGCTGTTATGTGGTTCTTCTTATGATGGAACAACATAATACTTTAGAGGACGGTTTCTCGGTCCTTCGGCCATGTTTCGTTCTGGTTCTGATTCGGTTTCCGAATCTGAGTAGGGAATAAGAGGATTTGGGATGTTATATCTAAGAAGGAATTCGTTAATTCGGAGTCTCAGAAGTATGTAACGTTCGATTCCGTTGATTGGTTGCTCCAACTCTTCGCCTTGTGAGCGAGTGTTTGGCATACAATTGACAAATCGAAAAGGAAAATAAAAAGTTGCCTTAGTCTATACTGTGCAACAAAAGTATCACAATATTGACTAAATTAATCCCCGGCAACGGCGCCAAAAACTTGATCGCGACTTTGCGTACGGATTACTACTGCAAGTATACAGCTTATCGCGTAGTTTTAAAAGGTTGTCGAACCCACAGGGACTAATAATCAACCTAGAGTGATCAAATATTGCGGTGCAAAGCTAAGGCTTGGTTTGGGAGGTAAAAGAATCTTAGTTCTAATGGGATTTAAAAACAAACAATAAATTGAGACCGAAGAATGATTCCTGCGCTCCTAAGGGACTCCGTAAATCTCGGGTGCTAACAAAGATCTCAAAGTTATTCTGTAGGCAATACCGATTTATAGACTCGATCTCACGCTCTCGCGATATTGACTAATCCACACCTAATGACCCCAAGATTTTGCTCTCGCTAGCTCGGTAGTTAAAAGGTGCATTTTGAAAATCAACAAAACATAAATGAAACCTAAAGCGCTCTCGCTGTGTTTAGGCTCAGTGCTCAGTGTCTACTATCCGGTGATTACCTCAAACTCTCGTTCTATTGGACACATCTTAATACGCTTCTCACTCTCGTGACAAAATGCTGTTAAGCAGCCTCTCGCTCTCGCGACAAGATAACCTAAATTACACTTAGACAATAAAACCAAAATTTTAAATGATCATGTTATAACACCGGTGGTTCCTACAGAGTCCCGTCGAAACGACGGTCCTCAAACTACGGGCTCATAAAATTTTACTCTGACATATTTATTTCTAAAGTTAACATATTAAACATGATGTAAATTGGAACATAAATATCAATCAATTTTAACAAAAGTTCAGATTTAAGTTTCTATTTTGAAATCAAGATAAATTGCAAGTATGTAAACCAAAAAATGCAGTAAAGACGGAAAATAAATAACCTGAAATGAACTGAAATAAAACAACTTATATTGATGATAATATCGATCCAAGCGTACAATTGGCAAACAGAATGAAAATTACACAGTGTAACAATCCCTCAGTGTTAGTGATTGCTACTTTGGAAAGTAAATATACTGGTTAAGCTAGAGAAATTTCTGCAGCGCTTTCGCGGGGTTCTTGGATCTGTCAAACACACACCAGAGGGGCCTATTTATAGAAGAGGCTGGGCTCCAAGAAGTTGGGGTAGGATTTTGAATTCAAACAAGCAAAAACTGCCAAACTGCTACTGAGGAACCATTCCCGCCACCAACGGCGACCGCCGTTTGCCTCATGGCGAGCGCCATTTGTTCAAACTGTGGTTTCCCTCCTTTTTTGGGGAATGGCGACCGCCATTCTCTTAAAGGGTGCATATGGCGACATCTGAGGAAGGCCAGAACTGCATTTTCTTCACTTTTCCTTCACTCTTCAACTCAACTTTGGTTCTTTTCTTCTTTATTGCTGATAAGGGACTTGTCAAGGAAAAACAAGGGAAAACATAAGTAAATGGCATTAAAAACAATAAAGACTCGATAAAATGACAAGTAGAAATGCGCAAAATAAATCAAAAAGTATGATACATAATCGAGTCATCAAATAACACTGAACCTGCTGGAGAATATCATTAAACTTAGCCTGCTGCTGGGGAAACACCCTTAACTTGCTGGGGAATACCAACCACCACCAATAAATCTGCTTGGGGGACAATGGTTGATGATATCCACCCTGTTAGGGGACATCCTTGAACTTACTCCTCTGTTGGGGAGACGGAAACAATTTTACCGCAAACATGATTGGGAAGCACAGAACAACCACTTTTATTCTGCATGGGAATATGAATTATTGCTGAAGAGCAGTAAACTTCACCAACCTGGCTAGGGGAGAGCGAACTCCTGAACTCTTACAGGGAGCATAATCACAATCTTCATAATGCTCTGCCAAGAGTGATGAAACTTTAGCAATCTCTGTCGGGGAGAGAAACTCTACTGAGGTCATCACGTGTTAACTATCAACATGAACCCTGCGGATGTGATATGACCGAAAGGAAGTGCCCTGATGCAGCATAACCCATAAAGAACCTGTCCTCAAGAGGTATCACGAGGATCTGACATACTGCCCTATGATCTTGATTAACTGTTCTCCAGAGAGAAAACTTCTTTTGCTCTTGGGGTGGCCTGCCCCAGCCTTGAAGTGATTTTGCCCCTAACTGGCTGATCTATGAAGGAGTTCCTCTGACTAATTGACCTTCGAGAGATTTATTGAATCTCAACCTGACTGCCCCAGATTGGCTTAATCTTGGAATGAATTGCCCCTTTGATATGACTTGCCCCTGCTCAACGCAATACTCGGGCACTTTGCATCTTATTTTGATCAATCTTTCCATTGCAGAAACTCTCCTGATGCCAAGTACTTACTCGTGAGTAAAACCGATCATTTTGAAAAGATAATTTTAATGCAATGCATATGACAGTTTTAAAATCCAAGTCTGTTCACTGGAAAAAGCAACATATAGTGAATAAATCACTAATCAAAATGTCACTGATACCAACATGAATGGTAAGAAAATCCTTTTAGGAGTTAGTTTCGATGCGATCTTTACCGAAGTATGCTTTCGAAACAACCCTGCTTCAATTAGGTCTTTTGAGGGTTGTAACGTGGTCTGGTTCACGGTTTGAGAAAGAAAGGATATAAGGCTCAAAGTTTTATTTTTACCGACCCATTCTCCTTGATGTTCTCCAGTCCTACGTTCAGCTAACTTGATACAAGCGCTCACCTTTCAAAAAAGGTTAATGAATGGTGGAAGCGATGGTTAAGGAACCCACACGGTTTTCAGAGTGACAGTCACCCCTTTTGTCTTTGGTGTCGGTGGTCACACGACTTGTTCTTTATCGAGGATTTTTCTTTTTACTTTTCTTATTTTCCGCTTTTTATTCTTTTGTTTTCCCTGATTTTGCCTGGACTGATTCTTTTGAATTTTTTTATCTTGAAGTCAGCGGGATGCCCTAACTTTTTCCTAAGTCACTTGTTTTCAAGTTTCGACTTAGCAGGCTTTCTTTTTTCGTTTGATTCTTTTTCTCTTTTTTTTTTGAACAAATCATGTGACACTGGCTTGTCTGACTTGTTTGAAAGGGTTGTGACTGCCTCACTCTTCGGTTGGTGAGGGATAACCATAGATGCAATTGATCCTCGAATGGGACACTCCTTTTGGAATTTGAACGCTCTATCAAATTAACTGACACCTACCCTGCCCCGGGTTAAGATTGAGGGTTTTTCGTTTTCAGAAAGAAACTCCTACTACTAGGCTAAATGGGGTTGACAAGGGAGTATCTTCCTTATATCATCGGTGTTTGGGGAATTAAAACAATGCCTGTACATCATCAGCGGGGTTTTGTTCAAAAGCATATAATCGGAAGTTTTACGTCTTTCAATTTCATCATCCTCCCTCGGATCCTGCTTAAACAAGTACTGGATATCAATAAAAAAATATGAGTGAACACGACTGGATTTAATCAAAACATGCATATTCATTTCATTATCATTATCAACCGAAAACAGACAAGTTTTAGAAATGAGTTTGCACATTAACAGAAAATAAACTACAAATGCAAAGAAATGACATGATCTAAAAGATTGTCAGCTTCAAGGAACTGGGCTTTCCAATCCGGATTTGCTACTGAGCTAACCATATTCAGAATTGCTCGTCGAAGTCAGTCTGATAATCATCTGCATAACTGCTCTCGGTGACTTCTTTCATAACCTGAACTGATGAACCCACATAACTGGATGAAGGAGAATTGTTGATCTGAATACCCTGAGGCATGAATGAGAACATATTGGAGTCCAGCAGTGTCTGAATCTTGCTCTTGAGAACCTTACACTCTTCAGTTGAATGCCCCTGTGCCCCAGTATGGTAGTCACAACGGGCATTGACGTCAAAACCTGGTGGGTACGGAAAAGGCACTGGTTTCAATTCCTTCGGCACTATTAATCCACCTTTGATCAAATCTGGCAACATCTGACTGTATGACATTGGCAACTGAGAGAAATGCCTCTCTGGCTTCCTTGGTCTTTGTCGGGTGTGCTGACGGCGGTATGACCGTTGATTCTGAGGAGGTCCCTGATTCGGAGAAAGATATTGTCTTTGATACGGAGACCCAGAAGATTGCTGACTCTGAACAGTTGAAACACCTGAGTATTGAGGATGAGGTGGCGGATGTTCCCAGATAGAACTATTTTCTTCCCATTCTTCTTGAGAACTGGCAACTGATTCACTTTCACTAGCTGGGAAGTTCAAGGCGTCCTGAATCTTTCCAATTTTGATGTCGCTCTCAATGCATTCTCCAATTATTACCAGGTCAGAGAAGTTCGATGTCCCCGTGCCAATCATCATATCAAAGTATGGTCCTTGCAAAGTGCCCATGAACAAGTCAACCAATTCCCTATCCAAAAGCGGTGGTTGAACGCGAGCAGCTAACTCTCTCCATCTCTGAGCATACCCTCTAAATGATTCATTATCCACTTGAGATAAACCTTGCAACTGCATGAGACTGGGAGCCATGTCAAGATTATAGTTGTACTGCTTCACAAAGGCGTTGGCTAGGCCCAACCATGATTGGATGCAACCACTTTCTAACTGCATGTACCAACTCAACGATGCCCCACTCAGACTGTCCTAGAAACAGTGAATCATAAGCTTGTCATTGTGGACATAAGAGGTCATTCTTCGGCAAAACATCACCAAATGTTGTCTTGGACAGCTATCCCCTTTGTACTTCTTAAAATTTGGTGTCTTGAACTTTGGAGGCATTACAAGGCCAGGTACCAAACACATGCTCAAAGCATTCAGATCAAGAGTATCACGCCTCTCCAGGGCATCAAGCTTCTCCTCCAATACACGGCATGTCTCATCAAACTCAACAGATCGTGGATCTTTAGGTTTCATCTTTGGAATTACCCCTTGGAAATCTGGCACAGAGAAGGCAAAACTCTGATAGTCTGTGGCATCAAGAGAAGAAGAATGTCCATCTCGAATGATGGTACGCTCCTATATAGCTTGATTCTCAATAGGGATTCGAACAGGCTGAGCTTGAGCAACATTGTTCACCGGAGGTGGAATGACATTCCCAGTAATTGAAGCCCTCTGAACATTGGCCTCTCCCCTTGTCATAATTGTCATAGCTCCCACAAGTTGGTCCAACTGACTCTTCATCAATTCAACATCCACCATAGTCACAAACTGATTCTACTCTCCTGAGTTCATGATCCTTCCAAATGTTGACTCAAGTCCAATACGAAAGTCGGGAAATCAACTACGGTTCAAGGACAAAGTATGGATGAGCTCACTGTTGTCTCGGTTGAAGAAGGATATGCAAAATGATGCAAGATGCAATGCAAATGCAATTAATGCAACAGACATGGGATCAAAGCTTCCATAAATTCTGAATAACTGTTGTGCTGCTGACTGACCACTGTCCCTCTCTTAGCATGAGAAATTCCTAAGGAAAATGGCATTGCTCAACACTGAGTTAAAGTTTTCTCCTTTAGGACAAATCCTCCTTTATAAACCGTCACCCAACAGTTGTGATAAACAGACGAAATGTCTCCCTTTAGAGATGATAAGTCTCTATCAGTAAAACCTTTTAGCTTCAATCTTGGGCTTTGAACAAGACACAAATAAATCTTTTAGCTTCAATCTTGGGCTTTGAACAAGACACCAAAATATCTTTTTCCTCCCTTAGAATAGGAGGAACTACAATTGCTTTGGTTTCCCTGTTTCATTTAAACAAGAATACGTAGGCAAAAGATTGCGAAATCTTAGCGAGCATACTAATCAAAAACTCTAGGTCCAGCACCTTCATATGAATCAAAACATAGGTCTAGTACCTTACCAAAAACATCGGAAAAAAACCCGAACATCAACATCAACTCACTCTCTCTCTCATACTTTCCCAAGAAACTTTCCCAACCCATTAACGGATAAACACCTTCAAGTACAAAGCGAAACCTAAAGCTAACATCCTATGGATAACCACATATAGGATGGGTAATTAACAACTCCCCATTGTATAACCTGACCCCGGACCCCCAATCTCTTTAAGCGTTTGTTCAGTTAAACATTCACGTGCAAGGTTTGTTTTAGATAACTTCCCTTTCCCTTCCATCTTTACGGGATAAATAAGAAATTAGAAAGTAGCACCCCCTCCTCTTGATTGAGGAGAAAACCCAAATTCCACGATAAGGTGGTCGCGTCACCGACAAAAATCGCGCGCTACACTACATTACATTGTCACGTGTCTGCGAGGACATCTCAACCCTTTATACTTTGTGTAGCGGGGAAATTTGTGAGTGTAAGCTATTAATTAACTTAACTCAAAAATAAACAAGAGTCGCCACCGCACTTTTATTTATTCCACAAAGGAAAAGGAAAAAAGAGCGAATAAATCCTAAGAAGTCTAAAAAAGCAAAAGCTAAAAAAGACAAAGAGAAATGGGTAAGGGGGGTTGGTTACGCAATGGGAAGGTGTTAGCACCCAAAACGTCTATAGTACTCTATAAGAGCCCTTTGAAATATCTACCGCTTTTTGGTCTGAAAATGGTTTGCTTGTAAAGATATTGGGAGAGATGAGAAGAGAAATATTTTTTAAGATTTTTGTGTTTGGAGAGACTTGTCGCCTCATGCCTACGTACCCACGATGTGCAATGTAGGATCAAAACCCTGTAGTTCATGGTACAAAGAACAAAAAATTTGTTTGTTTTGGTTGATTTTAAGTGTAAAGACAATTCGTCATTTCTAAGCGAATAATTCCGCTTAAAGAAATGAATCATGTCTAAACTTATGAAAAGGTTTTAAAAAGAAAAAGTGCACAAAGGATAAAAAGAGATTGATGAGTTTTTATATTTTTTATGTTTTTATGAAATGGTCAAAATATGGTTAATATTGATTGACATTTATTAAAGAAAACAAAGTTTGAAAATCACTTGACCAAAGTCAATGTTTTATTATGAAAGTGGATTCGAGTTTGCAAACAAGAAGGCTTTGAAAAAGAGAGGAAGTTTTGAAAATTGAAGAAGGGGTGGAGAAGAAGTGACTATCCTAGTGCATAAAATTAAAGCTAAGGATAAGAAAGATCTAACCACATGGACAATCTCCATAGATAAGCAATTTTCCCTTTTTGATTTGGTCTTGATTCGAAATATAGTCTTCCAAGTATCCAAAATCCAAGGTTTTCCATCACAAACTCCCAAGCATAGGTTAGGATCCTAATTCTAAATCCAAAGTCTGTAATCAAGAGTATAGGTCCTCCAATGCAAAGGATAGTGGCCATAGTCCAACAATTAAGAGCACAAGTCTTTTAGTGGTATAATCCTTTATTAATGTTTTTGAGTCCAAAATGGACAAAAGAAAAAAACAAAGCACAAGATAATATGGTCCAAGTGGACAAAAGAAAAATGACATAAACATAAACAATATATGATAAATGGTATAAAGCATAAAAAATAAAGAGAGATAGGGAGCGAGAAGGAAACGTAAAGTTAGAAGTTAGTGGTTAGTAGCACAAGGCTCTAGTGCCATAAGCCTTCACCGATTATTCTGTTCCGCGTTATGAACTATAGTGATTAAACAATGCACTTAGGCCAAAGTTAATGAACTTGACAGAAGATTGGTAGAACCAAAGCCTCTACAACGCCAAGTTTCAAATAGTATGGACCTAATGCAAAAGATCAATCACCATTGGGTTGACGCGACCAATCAAGGTCTGGACCACGAAAGTTCAAATTCCAAATTGGATAAAGAGGGACAAATATTGCGCTATGTTAAGCAATCGTCGAGTAATTTACGGAGTAATTACCCTACAATGAGGCCAGTCAATAGATCTTTGTGCTAATGCATGCTAGATGAACGATATGTAGATCGTCATCCAAAAGCAATACCGCACGAAAAGAAAATAGGTAACGATCTAGTCTTGATCAAGAATTCAACAAAGAAATTCTAAGATCCATAAGACTTTCATCGATCAAAATAAAAAGAAATAGATGGAGAGAAAGCCAAATTAAACTACAAAGTCAAGAACCTTTCATCTTCAAGTTCAATCACCTTTAATTGATAGATTTAAGTGTGAAAACATATCACTAATTCAAAGCACCTCAAATGAATTCAACAATTCATTTAAAGATAGATTTAAACTAATGAATGTTTAATTACTCTAACCATATCTAAAGTCCATTGAATTTGAAGAGAAATTAATCTTAACAATGTGTTTCAAGGCTAAAATAAGAAGAAAGGGGAAGAAGGAAGAAAAAAACCAAAACAGCCCCAAAAACAAGTGAAAATATGCATTCTGCTTTGAAGTAACC
This sequence comes from Lathyrus tuberosus, assembly GCA_022829125.1. Classification (NCBI taxonomy): domain Eukaryota; kingdom Viridiplantae; phylum Streptophyta; class Magnoliopsida; order Fabales; family Fabaceae; genus Lathyrus; species Lathyrus tuberosus. Next base: position 3,173,721 of record JALAZF010000596.1, read on the forward strand.
GGTTACAGCATATCTACTAACCGGTTACTTAGTTCAAAATAGGCGCAATTTTTCAAAATTAACACAGAGTAACCGGTTACAGCATAACTGCTAACCGGTTACTCTGCACCAGAATGCAGAAAAATGTACAAAATTCAGCATGATCCACTTTCAAAACTTTTTACAAACACTTTGTGATCATGGAACTAAAATTGCACGAAATTTAAAGTAAAATAACAGTGAAAACCAGTAATTAAACACAATTACAAGATCCAAATGATCAATTAACAAAGATCTCCAAAGATATACATTATGGAAGATGAAGATGAAGCTTCAACAATGGTGAAAAATGGATTACCACTTCAAATCTGAAAATTCCTTCAAATTGCTTCAAGATCCAAACACCAAAACCTTGATCTATGAGAATTGATGAAGAAAACAAGTTTGGATGAAAGTTTAGCTCAAAGTTGAACAAGATTCAATGTGAATTCTAGTTAACTTTCAAAAGAAGAAAAGTGAGTTGTGGTGAATTTTGTGGTTGGGAAGAGAATTTGCAAGAGGTTTATTGGCTATCAAAAGCTTGTAGAATGAATGAAATGAAGCCTCTATTTATAGAGTTTAGGCTTGGAAATTTGGTGGTTTAGAATTAGGCTTGGATGATCAAAATTAGGATTGGAATTCAAATTTGGAGGGAATTATCAAAAGAGTGGTGATTAGTGAAGGTGCATGGTGGAAAATGATCAAAGTGATGTAGGGGAATTAAAATGAGGTGGTCTAGAATATTCCAAATGTGATCAAGGGCTAAGATTGGAGCCAATTGCTGAAATTTGATTTTGCTGCCATTTTTCAAAATTTCACGAGGGTAACCGGTTACAACATAACTGCTAACCAGTTACTCAGTGCAAAATTTGTGAAAAATGAGCATTTTGTTGAACTGTTGTGGTTCCGGGTCGATTCCTTTGCTTGTCAAAGAAGGCATGGAAATAAACACATGAACCTTGGAGTCTCTTGAATAATAATCAATTAAATCTTGGAAACTCTTGATCAGATAATTCTTGAATTAATTACGGATCAACTTTGACTTTGTTCAGATGGAATTCATTCGAGCTAAGGGACTGTTGTTTTGGTATTTTTAACCTGTTCTTCCCCTGAAAATGTTAGTGAAAGAAAACAAAATATTTTTGGATTTTAATTAATGGTTAGTAAACATAAACAAATTAAGCAATAAACAAATAACAAACACACACACACGAACCCAAAGATCTCTGCAAGGCACAAATCCTATAGAAGACGGAACCAATGCGTGATCTTGCTTGTGGTATGAATGTACAAGAAAAGCAAAGAATCTTAGGGGCAAAAATTAGGGTATTACACCTGCCCCTATTTAAGTTTCTTCTATTTGGAGATATGAAAATTAACATCTTTGTCTCGACGAGATAGAAGAGACTTAAATATAACAATAAACCCAATTTTTGGCCCTAAGAGACCGTAAAATGATATGATTATGCAGATGGTATGCAGACCCAAGACCATCATGGGGAGCATATGCCACAGGAGATAAACAAAAAGAAGAAAGGGAGAATGAAACTCCACCGGGGAAACAAAAGAGGGAAAACACATCCCAACAAGGGAGGAAACAAATCTCCACTAGGGAAGAGCAAAGAGTAAGATTTCAACTGAGGGAAAATTACCGACACCAGAAATAAACGAGGGGATAACCGTCCCACCATGGAGAGAAAAAATCTCCGCTGGGGAACAAGATCGTCTAATACCAAACATCTGGTAATAGCATGATCAAAAGGAAAGATTGCCAACTACCAAGCAAGTGATAGCTACAACAAGGCAGTCAATCAAAAGGATATGAGAATAATTACCTACTACCAACAAAGGGTAGGACGACAAAGGTAACGATCTCACAAAGGGGAATGAGAAGTATCACCTACTACCAACACAGGGCAGGACGACAAATGTAATAAACTCGAACAAGGAAAAAGATTACCAACTATCAACCAAGTGACAACTATAACAAGGCAACCAAACCGGGCTATATTACCTACTACCAACAAAGGGCAGGACGACAAAGGTAATAAGCTAGCTAAAGAAAGATTACCAACCATCAACCAAGTGACAGTTACAATAAAGTAATCAACCAAGGGTATGAGGAAGATTACCTACTACCAACAAAGGGGTAGGACGACAAATGTAATAACCTCAAAAGGGGTCGAAAAATATCACCTACTACCAACACAGGGCAGGACGACAAAGGTAATAAACTCGAACAAATAAAGGAGTGATTACTAACTATCAAACAAGTGATAGCTACAACAAGGTAATCAAACCGGGCTATAGTACCTACTACCAACAAAGGGCAGGACGACAAAGGTAACAAGCTAGCTAAAGAAAGATTACCAATCATCAACAAAGTGACAGTTACCACAAAGTAATCAACCAAGGGTATGGGGAAGATTACCTACTACTAACAAAGGGGTAGGACGACAAAGGTAATAACCTCAAAAGGGGTTGAGAAATATCACCTACTATCAACACAGGGCAGGACGACAAAGGTAATAAACTCGAACAAAGAAAGGAGTGATTACCAACTATCAAACAAGTGATAGCTACAACAAGGTAATCAAACCGGGCTATATTACCTACTACCAACAAAGGGCAGGACGACAAAGGTAACAAGCTAGCTAAAGAAAGATTACCAATCATCAACAAAGTGACAGTTACAACAAAGTAATCAACCAAGGGTATGAGGAAGATTACCTACTACCAACAAAGGGGTAGGACGACAAAGGTAATAACCTCAAAAGGGGTTGAGAAATATCACCTACTACCAACACAGGGCAGGACGACAAAGGTAATAAACTCGAACAAAGAAAGGAGTGATTACTAACTATCAAACAAGTGATAGCTACAACAAGGTAATCAAACCGGGCTATGTTACCTACTACCAACAAAGGGCAGGACGACAAAGGTAACAAGCTGGCTATATTACCTACTACCAACAAAGGGCAGGACGACGAAGGTAATAAGCCAAAAGAAGGGGACCAAAATTCAATCCGAGAATAAACCAGAGAGAAACGGTCAAACAAGACTCATCCCGAGGAGGAAATATCTCAATTGGGGATTTATTCCATCCAGACAAATGAACTGGAGGAAGGCTAAAACAAAATATCTTCCACGAGGCAAAAACTTAGTGGGGAATTAACAAAGATATGCATTTTCTGCTTACAGGTCAACACTTTAATGGAGGGAGGACACACACGCTCTGCGGGGGCAACAACACCAAAGAGCAAAGAAACACAAACACAAATGCAAAATGCACAATGCAACAGCAACATGCTATGCACAACAAAAGAATGCGCATGCAAGGCATATGAGTATGGTATGCTGACAAAACACACAGAGAGATATGCAAAGGGTGGAATAAACATCACAACACCGCTGAATACTCGGCTAATCTCAACAAGATGGAGATATCATCAGCAGCTCTGCTAGGGATTCAGCTGAAGAAATCCTGCAAGAGATAAACAAAAGCCATCAAAGGAAAATAAATCCTACTACAAGGCTCGAATCTTGCTGGAGAAAGGAAGATACTGCTTGGGGATAAACCCAAATATCAATCTTCAAACATCAACTATCCACAAAGAGGATAACCACATAAACTCTGCTTTGAAGATGGCAGGAAAGCTGTCGGGGAATCATAACAACCCAAGCCTTTTTGAATCTTCATGGGGATCCTAAAAATTCACTGGAACTTTCATTTCAAAAGGATGAAGAGATCTGCTGCGGAGAAATAATGAATCCCCTGGGGATTGTATACATTGTCATACCCCAAATATTGACCACTAATATTCCCATCATTGTGTAAATCCTCATCACAATATGGATGTACCTTTATGCCTCATCAATCTCCTCAAGGAATTGTTGAGCATTCACCACAATCAAAATTAGGGTTTCAAGCCCACTTTGAGCTCTTAGACAAATGATCAATCAAGAAATGACATAATCTTCAACTTGTCTAACCTCTCAAACATCCACAATGGATTAAGAAGACTCCCACTTCAAGGATTAAGCACAAGGTTGCTCCCTTCTAGATGGATCAAGCTTCAAGATCGACAGTGTCACCAAATTAGGGTTTTGGTCGACCAGGGCCTCCAGATGGAAATTTTCATCTGGGCATCAGCAAAGATCCAAAACATAAACTAATATTCTCCATGGAACCTCATAAACCCAATCATTAAGTCAATCTTGCCTCAGGGGATGCATTCATCAAAAATCAGAAATTAGGGTTTCTTGACCTAATTCACCCCTAAATTGACTTTTGGGAAAAATCATAAACCAAGACCTCAAGACATGATTTGAGGGTCTCTAGTATAACATATTGATCCATTTGGGACAATGGATTGATCCAAGAAGCTTCAGCAACAAGTTTCAATTTCATCTGAACCTCAGTTAGGGTTTCGCGGGAAAAGTCAACTGTAACTTTGACTTTTGACCAGGACATGCCCCCAAGCCGTAAGACATGATTCAATATACCCTATAACACCCATGGAACATGTCCATCAAGTTTGATTTAGGTCAAGGACATGATTTCCTGAAGAATTGCACAGTTTGGAATTCATCTGACAAAAAGTCAACTGAGCACAAAAGTCAACTTTGACTTTTTGAGATTTTTCATAAAAATGGATTTTTAACCCTAAAATGATGTTAATGTATGATTTGAATCATCATTCATCAAGAAAAACCAAAGAAAATGGGATAACTTGTAAAATGGGTAACCATAAAAACTTAGAAAATTTTCTAAGTTATGAAACAAAAGTGACAAAGGTACCAACTTTGGAGGATCATAACTCCTAAACCACAAAGCCATTTTTCCCCATCCAAAGCTTGATTTGTAGATATCATTGCCCTATACAAAAGCTTCATACTGACCTATGTCCAAATTCCTCATGGATTTTGAGTTATGGAGTGATCAAAATCAAGAAAAGTCACTTTGTTCCAACACTTAGTGAAAATTTCACTAAGTCAGAATTTGCCTTACTTTTTTCCAAATGTAGGGACATTTTTCACTTGGATCCAAAAAGTATCAAAACCAAATATGATCAAACTGTTGTTGTATCATATAAGAGCTTTCCAAAATGGCCAAGAACATCACCAAATTCAACTTGAGCCATGAGATATGACATTGGCAAGTTGCCTTGCTGAAATCTTCTAAGGCAAGGCAGATTTTTGCATTTTTGGTCGACTTTCCAAAATCAGCCAATTACAAGCCTTGTCATCACCTTGGACACATCTGAGGATTGAATCTAAAGGGGATAATCACTGAGCCAAGCCTCCAAAGTCCTTGGAACAAGAAATAGCATGCTAAACCTAGAATTGCCCAAAATAGGGACAAGACTCCAATTTTGGATTGGAGCATTCAATGGAAGCACCAAGGTGGCATGGACTGATCCATTAGCAACTGAATTCAGTCAAGACTTATCCAAGACGAAGGGGACCAGCAACCTATGTCCTAACCTCTAGTCAATGGCTAGAGGAGACTTGGATTTTCATTTGCCAACATTGGCCAAACCTACTCAGCAGTTGCCATTCACTATTCTTTGCAAAACAAACTTACTCTACTATAAATAGAGCTCAATTATGATCAGTTTAAGTACACCAAATTCCTACAACACTTGCCTTTCTTAAAATCCACTTCTCACTCTAAAAAATGCCTTTCTTAGCAAGTCACTATCGGGTTTTTCATTAGAGAGCAATTCCACTCAAACCAATCACACACACACCTCATATACATCATATGTGAGCTGATCAAACACTTAAACAACATTTGGAACACTGATTTCTCAGAATCACCAGTCAATTGCTCAAGGTTTTAACCAAGTTGCAGTTGAGATGCCATGAAGTGATCCAGCCAATTTCCATCAAGTCCAAGCATTCAAACACACTCCATAGAGTGTAGGGAAGCTGTTCAGATCATCACAATTCATCTATAACACCTCCTACTCAGAATTCAATTTGCTCTTGCTGTCACGACCTAGAGGTAAGCCTAAACTTGGTCATCTCTCAATCTATGCATATTTCCTCGCACAATACTTTTGCCAAATGTTCATAATCATGCATGGAATGTTTCCCCTCAAGTAATTGCTTTGTTTAAATCGTGTATAAAAAATCCCAGCCTTCATGCAGAATTTAGGGTTCTTGAGGATTTTTCGTGATTTCTTGTTTTATGCTTAATTTAAATGAAATTAATTGTCATAAACATGATCGTGAGGTTGAGACGAGCATTTTGATATGTGGATTGCATGATATGATCAAGTATTCAGTGAGATTGGATAGAAAATGCAAATCTGGGCAAAACTGAAAAACGCGCGTGTTCTTCAGTTGTTCTTGGCACCACTTCTCTCAAATTCAAATATTTGAATTTTGTGATTTTATTTAATTGATTCAAAAATTAATTTCTCTCTGAGTTTTAATGATTTTGAGTTGATTCTTTTTTTAATAATTCACAAAAATGTTAAAATATTTTATTTTCTCAAAAAATCCCAAAAATATTATTTATTTCATATAATTGATATTTTTGCAAAGAATTAATATTTTAATTGTTTTTTGACATTTTGAACATTTTTTCCACCTTGATTTTGCAACTTTTAATTCCTTCTAATTATTTTGTATGTCAATACTTAATTTTTGAAGCATTAATCCAAGATCACAATTTGTTTTCCATATGTTAAACAATTTTGATCATTTTAATTGAATTTTTATTCAATTAAAACACATTTTGAAAACAAATTAGGGTTTTTGATTAATTCAACCCTCATAAATCATTTTCAAAACCCTTTTGGGCCTCTATTAGAGTGTAAGACCCAACCCTTTGTAAATACAACCTCTTTGGGCCTCACTTATTGTATAAGTCCCATTGTATTTCAAAAAGTTCAGCGCGATCATCGTCCGTTGAAAAACAAACTCTAGGCCTACCCTCGAGTAGTAAAACCCATTCTTCTTTTTTAAACTCTTTGGGCCTCTTGAGAGAGTGTAAGACCAAAACCCCCTTGTACAAACAATTTTGGGCCTCACTTATTGTATAAGTTCCTCTGTACAAGTAAACGGCACGATCGTCGCCTTTTAAAAAATCAATTAGGCCTCTCCTTGAGCTATAAGACCCATTCAAAACTTTTGGGCCTCTATTAGAGTGTAAGACCCAACTCTTTGTAAATACAACCTTTTTGGGCCTCACTTATTGTGTAAGTCCCGTTGTATTTCAAAAAGTTCAGCGCGATCATCGTCCGTTGAAAAACAAACTTTGGGCCTCTAATAGAGTGTAAGACTCAATCCCCTTTTAACCAAAACAAATTTGGGCCTCAGATATTGTATAAGCCCCTTTGCGTTAAAAGAAAATCTCGGCGCGATCGCCATTTTAAACGAAAAATCATCTGGGCCTACCCTCGTGTTATAAGCCCCACACTTTTTCTTTAAACTTTTTGGGCCTCTTGAGAGAGTGTAAGACCCATCCCTTTGTACAGAAAACCTTTTTGGGCCTCAGTCACTCATATAAGTCCCTTGTACAAATTCAACAGTGCGATCGCTGTAAGTCTTCTTTCATAAACTCATATCAACTGTGTAATAATAGTATAGATATTTAGAGTTTCCCCGGCAACTACGTCTAGCATTAAGCCCGTTGATCACTCTTAAATAGTCAAAACTAGATCCCCATAGGATTACCAGACACAGTCTTCCCTCCTCTTGGGGTTAAACAATATGGAGACATGAAAGGTAGCATTCTCGGTGAACCCTTTCATAGACTGTCACTCGTAGAAGTTGTCAAAGAAACTCTACTCCCCAGAGATGATCTTTTCTCCGTGAATTGCATCTCTTGAGTTTCTTCCAAATTCTCAAAATTTCCTGGCTTGATCTATTCTTTGTGAATAGCCTGTCTTGAACTTCTCGGGGTTTGGGGACCCACGAGCTTCTTAAAAGCATTTGTCAAGAAACTTTATTCCCCAGAGATGATCTCTTCTCCGTGAATTGCATCTCTTGAGTTTCTTCCAAATTCTCAAACTTTCCTGGCTTGATCTATTCTTTGTGAATAGCCTGTCTTGAACTTCTCGGGGTTTGGGGACCCACAGGCTTCCTAAAAGCATCCCTGCCTCTTCTTGGGCGTTGTACAAGGACCCGTCGACTTCTTAGAAGTATTCACAGCCTCCTCTAAGGCTTCGTATAAATGATTTCTTCCTCCGGGAATGATAGCCTCCTCTTGGGCTTCATACAAGGACCACTCGGCTTCTTAAAAGTTTCCAGCCTCCTCTTGGGCTTCGTACAAATTGTCCCGATGACCTCCTAAAGGTATAGGAACAGAAATCAGTCATCTTAATAGAACAGTCTTTCCAAGAGTCTACTACTGTTTCTCAAAGCATAGTGCAAAAGAAGAAACTCTAGACTTGGACAGTCTAATTTCCTTGAGTCTCAAAGACATTCTCAAACACCCTTCAAAACTAGGAGATGAAACCCGTAGACTCGAACAGTATCAATACCCGTTGGAGTTCCCATTTCCTTAAAGAACAGGAAATATCCCGGATCCTCGAATCAAAATCCTTGAGTACAGCATTACTCATATAAGAACTGATTTTCTCTTTAAATCAGCATACTGGACCTATCACTCAACTGAAACAACACCATAGCCTCTCTCTTGGGCTTTATACAATGATTCTCCCCAGCGGAGCTAACAAATAACCTCCATCTCGGGCTTCGTACGAGATACAAAATCACTCTCTTGTTGAGTATAAAAGATTCTCTTGGTGAGTCACCATCTTTATCCTTCATCTCGGGCTTTATACGAGATATCAAAAGACTCCCTCATTGAGTCAAAACCTTTTAGCCTCTCTCTCGGGCTTTGTACGAGACACATATTAGCCTCGTCTTAGGCTTTGTATAAGAAAACCACTGGTTGATCCAATCAATCTTTTAGCATCAAAGTTGTGCCTCGTTCACAGTACACAAACATCAACAACTCCTTCCCCTTCATCTAATCGCTGTAAGCGGCAAGCCTCTGGATTATTTACATCCACGCCACTGTCCCTCTTTTAGCATGAGAAATTCCTAAGGAAAGATAGCATTGCTCTACACTAAGTTAAAGTCTTCTCCTTCAGGTTGGAAATCCCCTATAAAGGAAATTATGGCATTTCCGGATTCACAAATCCTGGTTAAAGTAATTATCCTTTATAAACAGTTGTGACATACAAACCCCTCTTTAGAGATGACAAATTCTCTCTAAAGTCAAACTCTTTAGCTTCATATCTTGGGCTTTGAACAAGATACAAACTACCTTTAGCTTCACGTCTTGGGCTTTGAACAAGACACCAAAACACCATTTCCTCCCGTAGAATAGGAGGAACTACGATCGCTCTGATTTCCCTGTTTCGGTAAACGGGAATACGTAGGCATAAGATTGAAAGAAAAATCTTAGCGAGCACCCTAAACAAAAACCCAAAATCCCATACTTTCATACATCCGTCCTAACATTTCAACTGACAGCCTAAAACACTTTTTTTTAACAAAATAACCTAAGAGAGACCCCGAATCTTTGTAGCATCTGTAAACTAACTGTTTTGACTGTTTAACCTCAGTATGCAAGCAGGGTTAGTTGGAGACATCTATTTCCCTTCCTTCATCAACTTCAATAGGATAAAAAATGAATCGAGCTGTAGTACTAGAGCGATTGTGCTTCGCAACCACATCCAAAAATCACTCGCTATAGAAGAATGACGACTCTGCTGGGGAATGTGAGTCTTCTGGATCTATCTCACCTTAGTCAACATTCGTCACCATTCTCCACAGAAGAATGGCGACTCTGCTGGGGACTATGATTTGATCTTGTTCTCTTCACATCTCTTAGGTAGAAACCTTAAAAAATTCTCTCTCTTTCTTTCTTTCTATTCTGGGGTGGGACTTTTTGTTGACTTCACTAGGATCTTAGGTCAAAACCTTTAAGTTGGGAAAGAACCACAGAATGGAGTCTCCGCCGGGGAGCCATTTCCTGTCAGGAACATAAAATTCTTAGCTTTTTAAAGTCTAGGACATTAGGACAAATATATATACTGATTTTCCTAATTGATATCTGTGTTTATTTTTCTGCTAAGGGGAATGCGTGTGATGCCGCATGTGGAAAGATTGAGTATACACTTAAGATAAGTGATGGCGACAGTCGCACCCTAATTTTTGACCCTAAGATTCTGTCTTTCTTGCATAGCATCTTTAGGTCATACATTCTTGTATGTTTTGTTTTATTGTGACTAACCAGTTTATGCAGATATAGATGATACTTATTCCCACAATCAACATTTTAGAGCCTAGCCATCCTGATTCAAGGATTCTAGGATTTCTATTGGTCGTTCTCATCAAGATTTCTCAAAGGAAGCCTCAACGTGTATCTCAAGGGGATCAGGGTTACCTTATTTAATGTGTTTGAGCTATGTCAATTGAAGATCAGGCATGTCAAGGGTTTCGTTCCTTATTCATCTTTGGGGATTCATCAAGGCATTGTGATGCACTAATGCAAGTGGTTTCTTCTTGTGAGTTTGTGAGTTCAAATTGATTGATTTGAAGTTTCCTAATCCGTTGATTTGTCAAAAATTGATTCAAGTATGCTAAGGTTAGGGAGTTCATGGTTTTTTGGAAATGAATGTGCAATCCATGATTTAATGAAGTACTAGGCATGCATTTTGGTTTCGAACCCACCAATTCGTCTCAGTTTGATTCAAGTTCAAGCACATCATTCGAAACTTCAAGCACTTCCTTCAACAATTCAAACCCGTTTCAAATAAGCAAAGACAATTACAAGAGGTCAGGGATATACTTATGGTTATAAGTGCTGAGTTCGCCGTTCGTATATTCGAGTAACAAATGCAAAGGAAATTTTAAGTTTCATCAAGGTTTTAAGGACTCAACGTGTTAAGCACCAAATTACTCTCGGTACAAATTTTCAAGTTATAAGGTGCAAAGTGAACAAAGGTAGCATAAAGTCAAAAGATCTCTATAAGGATGAGATGTTGAAGTTACTAGATAAACAGAAGGAAGAATATGTGTCCATTAACTTGGAAAGTACCTAAGGGTACTACAAACCTAAATACAAGACGTTGTGAAAATGAATATTTTGGCTAAATACAGGGCAATGCTTGTAATCAGACAATTACCACAACGTGGTTCTTTTGGTGCAGAATACAAATTACATCATATGATTCCTAAGGTTTCTATTATGAATACAAGTAGTCTACGCTAGATCTGTCTATCGGTATGTTGTTACTTCATATCCAGAAAGATCCACCCCAATCTCAAACTTTGGAGCTTCCCAAAAGACAGTACGCATCCACCTGGTCGTGCAAGATCAATCTCCGCCCGCTACTCTCCTTCTGTTCCTATGCAAAACAATAAGAAATCAACTATAACAGAAAGTGTCAAGAAGCTACAAGTTTCGGTTCTCAATTCCAACATCAAAAAGAGCTCAAAGTTACGCAAAGGCTTCATTACTAAATCCTGCTGCAATTGATTGTTGACATTACTTGGTATTGAAAACCACATGACTTCAAATAAAAAGGGGGAGCCTTACAAACCTTGATACAAATGACAAGTGGTTACCGAACTGATTCTATCGTGTAACGTTTCCAAGTGAAAATCACAAGACAAGTTTTTACAAAGAAAAATAAGTGAAATTAGTGTGGTGAGCAACAAATGGACAAGGTGCCAGTCCTAGAAACCAAGGAAAATCCTTACTGTCATGAACAAATACAATCCAACATCTATTCAACAAATTTATAACCAAGGACCAGCCATTGTTGAAAGAATTACTGTAATTATTGAGAGCTTATTCGGTTGCCGCCTGAGATAGAACATTGGAAACTGTTCAGCATTATAAAAGGCTTGCCAAGCTGTCGCGGTTTGCCATGACCAAACTCGCGCAGGCCTTAGGTCCACAAGTCGTAATGCCACCAGTTCTAAGCCTTGAAAACTACTTGCAGTCCACCAGGTTTCATGGAGCTAGCCGTAACCATCTAACCCTGGAAACAAACCACTTTTTTCACAAGACGACTACATCCACGTTATGCCAAATGCAACCAACACAGGCCCTTCATCTTTCCCTAGAACCGTCACATATACTTCATCATTATTCATTTACCATTACCTGCAAACAACCCAACCAAATCTCAGCAAGTAATCATTCCTAGAACAAGTCTCACCTTGGGTACTTGGAATGTGTGAACGCGTTTTGTTTCAAGTAATAGGGCTAGTGACTACAGATTCTCCAAGCCTGTGAATTTCATAAGTTGACACAATGTTTCTAATGGCTCCAACAGTCAAGACCAAAGCTTTACAATAACCTGCCATAACCTGTCCAAATAAATTCAAACCAATTACAAGATATGTGATAAATCGTGTGTGACTTGCATGCCAAGGATTGCGGGACAAGGTTACAACAGAAGCAGTAGGACAATGGCAGCATACAAGAAAGGAAGACCATTCACACAAAGCAACATGAATGCGCATCCTCGTTTCAAAGGGTTCAAACATCTAAAGAAAACAAGATTCTACAACAATAACAGAATTCAAGGGTGCAAAGAAGGAACCATAAATCACACCAGGTAATACCAACAAAAATAGCAAGGAGGATAGTAAAAATCAGTGCACAGATTCGAATATCAGCCATACTTAGCATTGTGAAAACATAAGTAACGGGATAGTATATCACTTAACTATTAGGAATTAGGCAAATTTGAAACCCATGGCCAAGGAACTTCCCAAGCCCTGAGCGTTCTTGTCAAAGCCATCCGGACCTGTTCAAACAATCATAAAACGGTTCAAAGACACACCAACTACAAAGGATACAAGTTTTACCTTAACAAGAAAAACTGACAAGAGATGGAACAAGATTTTAAGTAAGGAAGCTGAAGTTGAATTTAGGCGAGCAAAGAAGAACTGAGGAGAATTGGTGTTGTTAGTGAACTAAAAGATGGAGTGAAGTTTGTGCCCGAATGTCTGAATTTTCCTTACCATTAGCCCTGAAAGTGTGGTCTCTCTAATGGAGCTGCTTCCAACTTCTAAATAATGAGCCGGTACGAAATTTGGTTGAAATCACACGCTGGTTACGGGCCTCCAATTGTTGGAATTCTATTAAAATAGGACTTCACCCGCACAAGTCAACTGCAAGAATCAAAGTTATGAATTAAGGCTTCATTTGAAAACACAGTAAAATACCAGACAACAAACTGGATTGATTCAAAACATGATCAAAACAAATTATATAGTTTCCAAAAGAGCCACTTTTGTTCAGACATTTATCAGGCCTGCATCAAACGGTACACAAAGTAAGGAAATATCACTCAAAGGAAGGGAATAGTTGAAATTATGCACGTAAGAAGTTAACATGAGTGAACGATTTGAAAACGGAAACGATATCAGAAAGTAATCAAAGCATAGCAAATTCAAATTACTTTCCAAAACGCAGAGGAATATGTCTAAAAATCAGTTTAACAAAAAAGAAAGAACTTCCTATTTTGGCCTCAGAATATTTTTTGAATCAGAGGAATTTTCATCATCTTCAAAACTAAGGATTGAGGGCAACATCGTAAAGACGCCGCCAACATCAATTCCTTCCAATGTTGGATCAATCAGAGCATTCAATTCAATGATTAAGAGATCATATCAAAAGCGTGTCACAAATTCAAATTTCAAATTCAAAACTTTCCAAATCAGCAAACCAAGTGAATCGTATCAAGTTACCCAAAACAATTCAAGCTTTCCAAAACCATTCACTAAAGACACGTGGAAAACAGTCAGCAACAGGGCATCAGAAAATTCAAATCACAATCAGATCGTATCAGGCCATTCAACATTTCAAAAACTTTCTAAATCTAACAAAATCAAATCAATCAGCATTCAAGACTTTCAAGTGCCTTAATTCGTCATTGGCCTTATAAAAGGGACGCCTTTCTCATCGAAAAGAAAAAAAGAAAAAAACCTAGCAGAGCATCCATACGAAATAACAAAGAAAGAGTGACGGAAAACAACGAGAATCCCACACTTTCAAAGACAACACGATCGAGGCTTAGAACACCAAGAGCGTTCATCATCGCCCAGAGACTCAGAAGCACGTCGCTCATCATCGTCCCTCGGAAACCGACGGACCGAAGGCAACGATACAAATCGCGAGAGCTCGTAAAAGGTAAAAAAGGGTAGAAAGAGAACTTCCCTGGTTGACGTCCGTGGAGCCACTTGCCATTCATCGTCGGCCCTCATTTTTCTTTTTTTCCTCCGCCGTTTCTTTCTATTTCGCATCATTGTAACTGTAATCATCAATATAATGAGAATGATGGGGTATTGGGTCGATTGGGGATCAGGGTAGATTTAGGGTTTATGTTTGTTGAAATCGAGAGAATCGAGAGCGACTGTTGCGAGAGAGAAGAGAAATCGAGAGAGAAATTGAGAGAGAGAAAACGAGTGAGAGACGGAGCGAGGACGGCGGCGGTTAGGGTTTCTTTAACCCTATTTTGTTTTTTTTCACGCTGAGAGAAGATGAGAAAGTCCGAGAGAGAAAGAGAGGTCGCTCGTGTCGTTTTGGTTCCTTTTTGTTTTCAGTTTCAATGAAGTAATCACACGCTCACCCACAATCTACTACCCCCTCCATTTCTGTTTAAGAGCAAATAACCTTTTGATAATAACATAACCTTTTTTTCGATAATAAAATTAATTATAGCTTAACCTTTTCTTTAAAATAATAAAACCCTTTTAAATATAATAGATCTTTTATAATAAGTTTAGTAATGTAATGTTGACAATAATAGAACTCTTTTTTTATTAACCTTTTAATAGATTTTTATTTTACGATTAAAAGATAAAACTTTTATGAGTTTTACAAAAAAAGCAAAATTAAAATCTTTTTTTTATAGGAAAAACTTTATTAACTCTCCAGTGTGACTTTACAATTTAATAACTCTTTTTTTTAAATGCTAAAATTAAATCCTTTTCTAATTAAATAAAAAAAAACTCTTTACTAACCTTTTTTTAATTAACCTTTTTTAACATAACTTTGTAACTAATATTTAAAACCTTTATAAATAAACTCCTAACCTTTTTCTCAATAAACCGTTCCCTAGTTAGAATCCATCCCTCGCGTTTGAGTGAATCGTTTGCTTGTATGCTTGGTTATCTTGTCTATGATTGTTATCATTCCTTACATGCTCATCCTGATTTATGTTTCTGCTTCAAACCCTTCTCAAAAACAATAAAAAATCCTCGATCCAACGTCGAGCCAATTTTCTACCCATGTAAGTCGATCGCCTTAGGGCATCGCATTCGACCTATTGATCACTGGACACAAGTCTAGCATCACTTTGCTAGCACACTCGCCTAAATAACATAATTAACCGCATAAAATATCCAAGGGAAAATCCCATGCATGATAACCATGTTATTGTGCATGGTGCACATCATTTGCATCATAATCGATACCCTTAAGATAAGTCAATTAGATAACTTAGGATAGATTTCCTAGGTTAGTCCCCCCCTTAATTTTGATTTTTAAATCAAACTTTAGCCTACCTAATTCTCCACACAAGAGAATTAGATGTTAATCATCTCAAAGACAGGGACATACAATCCCATACCCCACAAAATTCAAACATTTTCAAAACTGTGGTGGTCTTTCTTAAGATGATGACTCATCTTCCTCTCCTAAACCTTTAAAACATTTAGTATCCTTAAATAAGGAACTACAAGTGCTCTGATTCCCTCCTGACAGGATATGTAGGCACAAGATGAGATATCTTGTCGAGCACACTTAGGAATAAAAATAATAATAAATCACCTACCTTTAAACCCTTAGCAAACAGATAATAAATAACATAAAATAAATCAAGAGGTTCCTGTAGATTACTACAGATATCTAGGATGCTAACACATTCCCTAGGTATAACCAACCCCCGAACTTAGAATCTTAGTGCATTTGCATTGCATTGTGGGAATTCGGTTTTTCTCCCTTCCCTTGGATAAAATCAAAGACCGGTGGTGACATTAAAAATGCGATCCTAGTTAACAAATAACTATGGTATCCAATTTTCACCGCGACAGCGACGAGGTCGACCATCAACCTCAGTGGAGGCTTCCTAATGCAACCCATTCCCTCTCATAGGCAATGGGCCGATTATGACGTCTAAGAAGCTGTGGAGCCAACCCTTTTGTAGTGTGGAAACTATCGGAAATAGTTGTCACGCGATACTACCCTCATTTGAGGCTGATGATCTATTCTCTGTGAATAGCATTTACTCTAAGATTTCATACAGCTCGCTGGCAATCCGCTTGCTGTTTGTTATCCTGGGAGGAACTGATGATTTTGAGTACAGGTACAAAAAATCACCCTAGTATAAACCTTTGGGGATGGGTAGAGCCTTGACTCCATGACAACGACCCTTTGACCCCATGTTTTTTCTATGTTTTTGTGTGTTGCATTCATGCATTCATTTAAAAAAACATTAAAACATTCAAAAAAAAATTTCTCTTCTAGTCTCTCTGTCTTTTCAAAATAAACTAAGACTGTGATTGCAAATATCAGAGAAAAGGATTGCGCTAATGGATTTCGGTAGAAGGAGAACTCATAAGTATACCTTCAGGATTCCAAAACTAGAGGATTTAAGAGGTTTGGCGAGGATGATCACAAACCAAGAGGCTTTCAGAGCCAAGTACGGAGGTTTGTTATCTCTGCTAAGAGTCCATGTGATTGAGGGAATCATGGATGCACTTGTTCAGTTCTACGATCCGGTCTATCATTGTTTCACATTCCCGGATTACCAGCTAGCACCAACGCTGGAGGAATATTCTCATCTGATTGATCTACACATTACAGATCAAGCTCCATTTTCTGGACTGGAAGAAATTCTGAAGAATCAGACCATTGCAAGAGCAATTCATTTGGACGAGTCTGAGGTCAGGACTCCCATGACCATTAAGGGTGGCATACAAGGTTTGCCAGCCAAGTTCTTGACAAAGAAAGCCCTGTACTTCACCAGTATCGGGAACGGGACTGCTTTTGAAAGCATCTTTGTTTTACTCACCTACGGATTATTTCTGTTGCCCAACATTAATAACTTCGTCGATATCAACGCCATTAAGGTTTTTCTCATTGGAAACCCTGTGCCAACTTTGCTTGCAGATGCGTATCATTCTGTACACTTAGGAAATTTGTACAGTGGAGGGGAGATCACGTGTTGTGTACCTCTGCTTTATAAAAGGTTTATCTCTCATTTGCCTAAGTCTGCTGCTTTTTGGGATCACAAGAGTGCCTTACGTTGGTCGCAGAAAATCATGTCTCTCACCAACTCTGACATTGATTGGTGTAATAGGATTTATGACGGGATCAGGATCATTGAACGTTATGGAAACTTCCCCAACGTACCCCTTATAGGAACTAAGGGAGGAATCAATTACCATCCAGTTCTTGTTCATCGTCAACTTGGATACCCGATGAGACACGTCCCACGGGGTGTTCATCTAGAAGGTTTTTTCTTCAAGGAAGGAGAAAGTGATAGAGCACTAAACACAGAAATAGTGCACGCTTGGAAACATGTTCATAAGAAAGGACGGGAGTCTCTAGGAAAACCGGACTGTGTCTCAGTGGAGCCTTATCTCCACTGGGTACAAACTAGAGCTCTCAAGCTAAAGATGCCTTATCCTCGTCATGGAGTTCTTCCACCGAGGGAGTCTATCATGTACTTCATGACTGAGACTGAAAAGCTTCAGGTTACTCTTAACAAAGTTCAACGGGAGAAGAGGTCTTGGAAGAACAAGTACCGCACCCTCAACGTGGAGTGCATCAAAATACAACAACTATTGAAAGATAAGAACGCTCTGATTGAAATTTTGGAGCAACATGCTGTAGAGAATCAAGATGACCAAAGGAATTTGCTCGCTCCTTTCACCTGGCAAAGGAATGACAACCCGACAACGGCCCAAGAGCCCCGGTCAAAGAAAAGGAAAGTACCAGAGTTAGCACCCGATTTCTCTCCAGAGAGGACTCAGGACCCATTAGCTTAGGTATCTGTTTCTGCACCTTGTAATCTACTGTATTTCCATTTCTATAATCCTTTGAATTCAATAAAAAGGGGTTTCCCCACTGTTTGATATTTGCAATCTAATTGTCGAAGTTTATTTTGATTAAACCAAAAAACAATTAATATAATCATTGCATTCATCATTCTCACACCGCGTATTCTTCTTACCTACGAATCTCACATTTGTGTCATGGTTCTAGAGTCAAACTATCTCATTCGTACAATACTCGGGCCAATCGTCAGAAAAAGATGGATGATCTTGAGGAAGAAAACAGAGAGTTGAAAGAAGAGATTGACACTCTGAGAGAGGATATGAGAAAGCTTCGTAACGACATGCAAGCTATGGCAGAAGCTCAGCTACAAAGGACTGTGATCTCAGAGGTCACCTCAACGCCCATAGTGGAGAAGTATAATCCTAGGTATCAAATGTCGAAAGATCGTCCTTGGGGCATGCCTGTTAACTATATCCCAGAAGGATATGTTCCGCCGATCACTGAAGATCAGGGAATCACAACAGATGCCGCTGGGCCTGAAGGTTACAAACTTCGGGAAAGCGAAGATGCCAGGGGCATACTAAAGACTCCTGAAGGTTACAAACTTTAGGAAACGCCAAGATTCACGGCCGTAGTCACGGTACCACCCCTTGTGGTGCACACTGTCCCGGAAGGACAGATTCCACCAATACCTTCTGGTAAGAAGGAAAGCATGTTCGATAGAATGGATGAATTCCAGGAGAAGTTCCTGGAAATGCAGAGAGAATTGCAAGCCATTCGCGGTCAGGATTTATTTGGAAAGGATGCCGCAGACCTTTGTCTGGTCCCTAATGTGAAAGTTCCGCACAAATTTCAAGTGCCCGACTTTGAAAAATACAAGGGTAACTCTTGCCCTCAAAGTCATCTGGTGATGTACGCTCGGCGAATGTCAGCTCAGACGGAGAACCAGGACCTACTGATTCACTACTTTTAGGATAGTTTAACCGGTGCCGCATTAAAATGGTACATGGGTTTAAACCGTGCTACGATCAGCCCTTTCATAGATCTTGGTACTGCCTTCGTCCAACAATACAAATACAATTTGGACATGGCACCGGACAGAGATCAACTCAGATCAATGTCACAAAAGGACAAGGAAACCTTTAAGGAGTACGCTCAGAGATGGCATGAAATTTCCGCTCAGATTTGTCCACCTCTTGAGGAAAAAGAGATGACAAAGATCTTCTTAAAGACCTTAAGCTCATTTTACTATGATAGAATGGTTGCTAGTGCGCCCAGTGACTTCATCGAGATGGTCGGTATGGGAGTTCGTCTTGAGGAAGCCGTCCGAGAAGGACGTCTAATAAAAGACACTGGATCATCGAGTAGTACAAAACGATACAGTAGTGCTCTCCCTAAGTAAAAAGAGCAAGATATTGGGAATATCTCTCTCGGAAAGCAAAGGTGACGGTACCAACCGGTAGCAGCTGTAACTCCTGCTATCAGCCCTGCGCCTATTCCTACGTATCAACCTCAGGTTGCGCAGAGCCAACCTAATCAACAAAGGACACAACAGTCTCTTCAGCAGACTCGTCCTCTATACAATAACAACCGTACAACGCGGCCACCAGGATTTGATCCTATACCTATGTTGTACGCAGAATTATTTCTGTTACTACTGGCTAAGGGGCACATTCAGACTAAGTCTCCTCTTACAGTACCAGAAAATCCGCCTTTTTGGTTTAAGGTGGATCAGACATGCCCTTATCATCAAGGAGGTTCAGGGCATAACATAGAGAATTATCTCAATTTCAAATCTGACGTGAAAAAGCTTGTTAGGAGCGGGCTCTTATCTTTCAAAGATACGAATCCCAATGTTCTTATGAACCCGCTGCCTCAACATGAGAAAACGATCAGGGATGTGCCCTTGTCCAGGAGGCACTTCAGCACTTGTTAAATCATTGGTGGATGTCAATCTACATGGATGAAGATACTCATCAAATTAGTATCAATAACAGAAACCCTGCTCGGCGTCAAAGTCAGGATGTCCGACTCATGGAAGCTAACCTAGTGAGGTTACATTGTATTCAAAGTGGGCGTGGTCAGGTGCCACCACACAATTATGAACGTTGTGGAGTCTGTTCGGAAAGTAACCAAGGGTGCTACCTTGTGCGAGCAGCTCTCCAGGGGTAGGTAGATCGTGGAGAGATTCGCCCATAACCAGGTTTCAGACCCATTAATTGGTCGCCGAACTACCTTGCCAATGAAATTGAGGACGTTGTCATCATCTCTGATCATCAGAGGACCAGGAATGTTTTTGCCATTATCCCTCTGCTTGATGAATCCAAAGTTCCCAACCGGGAACGGATCGAGATTACGTATAATGGTCAGACAAACCAGAAGGTTCCCATAGTCATCTATCTGCCGGGACCACTACCGTATGAATCAACTAAGGCAATCCCTTACAAATACGGTGCGACGATAATTGAAAATGGAAACAAAATTCCATTACCCTCCGTCGTGAATATTATGGACATCAGTCGTGTAACACGGAGTGGCAGAATCTTCAACAGATAAGTTGGAGAGTCCAACAAAGAAAAGGAACTTCAGACAGAAGCTTTCGATCCACCAGTCTGTCAATCCAGTAATCCCGACCTTTCGAAAAACGATGATGAGATACTAAAGCTCATCCAAAGGAGTGAATACAACATTGTTGATCAACTGTTACAAACTCCTTCAAAGATCTCGGTATTATCTCTGTTACTCAGTTCAGAAGCGCACAGGGAGGCTCTACAGAAAGTCTTGGAGCAAGCCTTTGTGGAACAGGATGTAACAATCAGACAGTTTGATAGTATTGTCTCTAACATCACTTCCTGCAATAATTTGGGATTTAGTGATGAGGAATTACCTGAAGAGGGTCGCCATCATAACATGGTGCTCAATATCACGGTCAACTGCAAGGACGATGCTTTAGCCACCGTACTGGTAGACACAGGGTCACCCCTGAATGTTATGCCGAAGTCCACTTTGACGCAATTATCCTTTAAAGGACCCCCGATGAGAACCAGTGAGGTCGTCGTCAAAGCGTTCAACAGGTCCAGAAAGATGGTTAACGGCGAAGTTGACCTTCCCATAACTATTGGTCCTCACACTTTCCAAGTCACTTTCTAGGTCATGGACATCCGGGAAATGTACAGTTGTTTATTAGGAAGACCTAGGATACATCAGGCTGGAGCGGTCACTTCAACCCTCCACCAACAACTAAAGTTCGTCCAGAACGGCCAACTCATCACAGTCTGTGGGGAACAGGCCTTGCTCGTCAGTAATTTATCGTCATCCACTTATGTGGAACCAGAAGGGATAATCGGAACCCAGTTCCAAGCGCTTTCGTTACACAAGGACGATTAATCCAAAGGAGGAACTTTGATTTCCTCATACAAAGATGTTATTAAAGCGGTTGAGAGTACCGATACAACAGGATGGGGACAGCTTTTCATTCCTACTAGCAATACAACAAAGAAGGGTCTTGGTTTTTCCGCAACCTGTACCCGGACAGCTACTAACGATGAAAGTCTTCATCCCATTCAGAACTTCTTTCACAGTGGAGGGTTCCTTCACCCAGTGCCTCAGGCAATCCATGCTATCAATGAGGAGGATTCCTCTGACATGGATGAAGGATGGAAGTCCTATCTTAACGAAGACGGTTATATGTCTCAGGAAGAGGTGCCTACGCCATTTTGTTATCCCGCACAGAGTTCGAGATTTATACCACGGTCAGATGTCGAAATGATATACGGAGGTTATGATCCGGAAGGATGTCGTGCTCCACCAAATTCATTAGAGGAGGACACTCTGATGAAAGACAACTTTGACCACAATTACTATGGCCCGATGGATGGCCTGCCAGACTTGGGGCCAGAAAGTCAGCCGAGTAATGAAATTCAGCTGAGCATCATTGAACAGAATACCTGTGTCCCCACCATGTCATGGGATCAACACTTAGGTCATTCGGAAACTACGCAACATGACGATGAATTTGCGACGTTTGCAGGACTAGAATTCATTAATTATGCTTTTCCCAAGGTCAACGTCATCGAGAGAGATGACCCCTCCAGTTCCAAAGAAGTGTGGGACACCTTGGGACAACCGAGTGGGAAATACGACTATATGGTCAAGTACACCGCTCCCGAAAGCTCTCGTATCAGGCTCGAAGATATCCAGCCAACTTGATGGGGAGATACAGCTGAGAGCATAAATCCTATGCAAAATGCAACAGAGGAATCCTCCTACGACAACTCTACCTGGGAGACAGATTCCAATGATCCTGCTCCACCAGAAATCAACGTCATTTCTAAAGATAAATCAAGGAAGGTGCCAAATTTTGTGATTCACCGAGGAGTTCGCCGCCAATGGATTGCTGTCGATGTTCCGAAGGTCATTCGCCAATCAAAGTAATTGCCATCTTTAACCTTTCACCCTGCCCAGGTGAAACAGATGTTTTGATAGGGCTCGCTTTCTGTAAATTTTCCCTCTTCGCTTCACCCAAAGTGACAGAGTTTTGTTTTATAGGGCTGTAGTTTCAAGAATCGACTTGTTCATTAATAAAATAACGTTGTTCTGTAATTTTCGCATTAATTACTGTTTTCTCTTTTTGCTTTTTCTCAGAAAATGGTAATCCTAAAAAACATTTCAATAATAAAAACAAGCAGTAATAAAAAAATACACTGCACACACTTTTGCATTCTCTCTATCTCTTCTAAACACGAATCATCACGTCATGCAGATTGCTTGTTTTAAACCCCGTTGAAACATACGATCCGATGCCTTCTCCCAACTTTGAGTTCCCAGTATTTGGGGCTGAAGAAGAAAATGACAACGAAATTCCAGAAGAGATCTCCCGATTACTCAGACAAGGAGAAAGGTCCATTGAACCTCACAAAGAGTCGTTGGAAACGGTCAACTGGGGTTCAGAAAAAGAGAGAAAAGAAATCAGGATTGGGGCACTGCTCAGTCCAACTGCCAAAGAGAGTTTGACAAAGCTTCTCAGAGAATTTCCGGATGTGTTTACTTGGTCCTATCAGGACATGCCAGGGTTGGATACCAGCATTGGTGAACATCACTTACCGTTAAGATCGGAATGTCCGCCACTAAAGTAGAGGTTGAGACGCACTCACCCGGACATGGCCATCAAAATCAAAGAGGAGGTACAGAAACAGATTGACGCGGGTTTCCTCGCTACATCTGAATATCCTCAATGGTTAGCTAATATAGTACCTGTTCTGAAAAAGGACAGAAAGGTAAGAATGTGTGTCGACAACAGGGATCTGAACAAGCCAAGTCCAAAGGATGACTTTCCTTTACCACACATTGACATGCTAGTTGACAGTACAACAAAGTTCAAAGTTTTCTCCTTCATGGATGGATTCTCGGGCTATAACCAGATCAAGATGGCGCCGAAAGACATGGAGAAAACTTCGTTCATTACCCCATGGGGTACCTTTTGTTACAAGGTAATGCCGTTCGGTTTGAAGAACGCTGGGGCAACCTATCAAAGGGCAATGACTACTCTTTTTCATGACATGATACATAAAGAAATCGAGGTATATGTCGATGATATGATTGTAAAATCTAAGACAGAGGAGGAGCATGTGACCCACCTGTCAAAACTATTCGAGTGGTTGAGAAAGTACAAACTCCGCTTGAATCCCAACAAGTGCACCTTCGGTGTCTGTTCAGGGAAACATTTAGGGTTCATCGTCAGCTAGAAAGGAATTGAGGTTGATCCTGACAAGGTCAAGGCCATTCAAGAAATGCCTTCTCCGAAAACTGAAAAACAAGTCAGAGGATTCCTGGGACGTTTGAACTACATCTCCCGATTTATATTCCTCATGACCGCCATATGTGCGCCGATTTTCAAATTACTCAAAAAGAACCAGGATTGCGTTTGGACAGAAGATTGCCAAACCGCCTTCGACAGTATTAAGGAATATCTGTTGAATCCTCCGATTCTATCACCTCCAGTGGAAGGAAGACCACTGATCATCTACCTCACAGTCTTGGAAGACTCAATGGGGTGTGTACTTGGCCAACAGGACAAAACCAAAATGAAAGAGTCTGCCATTTACTATCTAAGCAAGAAGTTCACCGACTATGAAACTCGGTACAAGATGCTCGAGAAAACTTGCTGTGCTTTGGCTTGGGAAGCCAAACGTCTGCGCCAGTACATGATTCGTCACACTACTTGGTTGGTCTCCGAAATGGATCCAATCAAGTATGTATTTGAAAAACCTGCTCTCACGGGAAGGATTGCCCGTTGGCAGATGTTGTTATCAGAATATGACATAGAGTACCATGCTCAGAAAGTCGTTAAGGGGAGTATTTTAGCCGATCATTTGGCTCATGAACCGATTGACGATCAAGAATCAATCGGGTTCGACTTCCCAGACGAAGATGTCATGTATTTGAAAATGAAAGATTGCGATGAACCGCTACCCAGTGAAGGGCCAGAACCAGGTTCCCAGTGGGGACTAATCTTTGATGGAGCAGTTAACCATTATGGAAACGGAATTGGGGCAATAATTGTTACCCCTCAGGGTACCCACATTCCTTTCACCGCCCGACTTACGTTCAAATGTACAAATAACGAGGCCGAATACGAAGCTTGTATTATGGGTCTCAAAGAAGCGATTGATTTAAGGATCAAAAACTTGGACGTATACGGCGACTCAGCCCTGGTTATCAATCAGATAAAAGGAGATTGGAACACATACCAATCAGGATTGATTCCTTACAAAGACTATGCAAGAAGGTTGTTACCTTTCTTCAATAGAATCGAGTTTCATCACATCCCTCGTGATGAGAATCACATGGCTGATGCATTAGCCACACTCTCTTCCATGATTAGTGTAGGTCAATGGAATGACCTACCTAAGATTGACATTATGCGCCTTGAACGGCCCGCTTACATCTTCATGATTGAAGCAGTCATAGACGACAAACCTTGGTATCACGATATCAAATGCTTCCTTAAAAAACAAGAGTACCCACATGGGGCGTCTAGGATGGACAAAAAAACCCTCAGAAGACTAGCAGGTAGTTTCTTCTTGAGTGGTGATACCCTCTATAAGAGGAATTTTGACTTGATTTTGCTTCGATGCGTCGACAGACCAGAGGCAGACATGCTGATAAAAGAAATTCATGAAGGATCCTTTGGCACTCATGCCAACAGACACACAATGGCGAGAAAAATTCTTAGGGTCGGGTACTATTGGTTGACAATGGAATCCGACTGCTACAAATACATGAAGAGGTGTCATAAGTGTCAGATATACTCCGACAAAATTCATGTACCGCCAACGCATCTCAAAGTTCTTTCTTCCCCATGAACTTTTTCCATATGGGGAATCGACATGATTGGCATGATCGAACCCAAAGCTTTAAACGGACATAGGTTCATCCTGGTAGCCATTGACTACTTCACCAAGTGGGTCGAAGCAGCGTCGTACGCTAATGTAACCCGACAAGTGGTGGTCTAATTTATCAAAAACAATATCATCTGCCATTATGGTGTTCCAAACCAGATCATTACTGATAATGGATCTAACTTGAACAATAAGATGATGAAAGAGTTGTGTGCAGAGTTCAAGATTGAACACCATAACTCATCTCCCTACCAACCCAAGATGAACGGAGCGGTAGAAGCGGCTAACAAGAACATCAAGAGGATTGTTCAGAAGATGGTCGTAACCTACAAAGATTGGCACGAGATGCTACCCTTTGCTCTTCACTGTTATCGAACATCTGTCCGCACTTCAACAGGGGCAACCCCTTTCTCTCTAGTGTATGGCATGGAAGCAGTGCTCCCCATAGAAGTAGAGATCCCATCAATCAGGGTATTGATGGAAGCTAGGCTCACAGAAGCTGAATGGTGTCAAAGTCGACACGAAGAACTCAATCTGATCGAAGAAAGGCGAATCACAGCTCTATGCCACGGTCAGTTGTATCAGCAAAGAATGAAGAGGGCATTCGACAAAAAGGTCCGACCCCGTGTCTTCAGGAAAGGAGACCTTGTGCTCAAGAAGATACAATCATTTCTCACTGATTCTCGGGGCAAATGGACTCCGAATTATGACGGCCCCTATGTGGTCAAGAAAGCTTTCTCAGGCGGCGCCTTGAGACTTGCAACCATGGATGGGGA
Source organism: Lathyrus tuberosus (assembly GCA_022829125.1). NCBI lineage: Eukaryota > Viridiplantae > Streptophyta > Magnoliopsida > Fabales > Fabaceae > Lathyrus > Lathyrus tuberosus. The sequence continues at coordinate 3,199,967 of JALAZF010000596.1, forward strand.
GGAATTTGCCTACCCCACAAACGTTGATGTAGTCAAGAAATACTTCGCCTAAAAAAAACGTCTCGGTGGATTGAAAACTCGAAAGGGCGGTCTAGGCAAAAGTTAGAGACAAAATAAAAAAAAAATCATCCCGGTGGATTGGAAACATCACAGTACAATTCAGGCAAAAGTTAGGGATAATGGTAAGTAACTATGTTCAACAGAGGCAAGTCCCTCAGCAGCAGTTACACCATCCGTCGGAGGAAAACTCCAGTCAAAGTCATCTTCGACAGAAGCTCAGGATGTCCCGAATTCAAAGTTGGTAGAAGGATAGTGGTCGTTATGTTTCAACGTAGCCCTTTTCCCTGTAAATTACCATTTTCTAACTTTGTAGATACTCTTTGGAATCACGCGTTTGGCTGATCTCCATCTTATCAATAAAATTTGAGCCCTTGTGCTTTTGTTTGTAATTCTCATTTGTTTTAGCTTTACAGAACGACATTTTAAATATGATTAACGATTCTTGAAATAAAACAAAAATGAATTTACTTGTAAAACTTTTTTTGCTTTAAAATAAAGATGGCAATTTCTTTTGACTGTTAAACATCAAAAGAACATCAACTGCTTCTCCAGAAGTAAGCGAACTTCAAAGTGCAGAATCAAAGCACTCCTTCTAAACCAGTGTGCCTGAATGAAGGATCAGCTATGTCAGATGCGAATACTCCGTCTGACATCCTCGGCCGAGTTCTCATCTCCTAAGCTCGACCAACTTAGTTCCCCGCGAGGACTACTTCTCCTAGGCAAGGTAGAATTGCTACTTATTGGACCAACGGTACTTCTTCGCCCTACTGTGGCCGAGTATCCCGTCATGTTCATCCATTAGTCTGTATGTCGCGTCAATTTTGTCAGCATATACATACATACATCATGCATTATTGATTTGCATTCGCATTCATATTGCATCACTATCACTCTAGTCAGTCTTATCCCCTAGTGATAAAAGTCCTCTCAATCGAGTTATCGTTTCATTCCTCGTCGGGAAATGTTGCGTCTGAACAATCTCTCTCTTCCAGTTTATTTCTGGATGGAAGTTGGCTCCTCGACCACTTTGATAACTTGAACCTCTGAAAAGCCAGAGAACCTTCAGTCAACATCACTCTTCGCCATTGAAGATAATATCCTTGCTTTCCCGAATTAAGGAAAATCCCTAGAGAAAGCCTCTTAATCAGAGATTCGGTGGTACAGCAGCTTTTTTCCGAAAAAACCACTGATGAAAAGGTCATCGACACCTCAAAATTGGATACCATCATATGGCATTTCTCCGGGAAGATCCCGAGAAAAGTATGATGTAATTTCCCCAAGCGCAGAAACAGTCTCTCAAGAGTCTCGTTTTCCCCAATAGAATCAACAAATGGCGTCTCCAACAGAGAAGTTTGTACACCTCTACAACTCAGACGACTGGGTTCCCCAGCAAGTATGACATCAAAACTTTTTCCATCAAATGGCATCTCCCCAGGAAAATTCGGTGAGAAGTTTAAGAAAAACCGCTACGCATAGCGTCCCTTGTCAATAAGGTTTATTGACAAAAGAAACTAAGACCAGTTCTTTGGTAGGAAACCAGGATCGAGGGGAAGTTTAAATTAGAAACTAAGACCAGTTCCTTGGTAGGAAACCAGGATCGAGGGGAAGTTTAAATCAGAAACTAAGACCAGTTCCTTGGTAGGAAACCAGGATCGAGGGGAAGTTTAAATCAGAAACGAAGAGCAGTTCCTTGGTAGGAAACCAGGATCGAGGGGAGGTTTATTTCAAAAGAAAACTGAGACCAGTTCCTTGGCTGAAGACCAGGATCGAGGGGATGTTTACCTTTTCTAAGTATCAGTGTTTAGCGAAAGAAGATGAATGCGTGAATTACCATTCATAGACACCGTCAAAATTTTGGATATTCCGATATTTAATCCTCTTGCCCCCCGAATGCCCGAATTCCTTCGCCATTCACACCTTCGGGTCCAAGAAGATTAAATAGGGGCATCTGTCATACCCCGAATTTTGACCACTAAGATTCCCATCATTGTGTAAATCCTCATCACAATATAGATGTACCTTTATGCCTCATCAATCTCCTCAAGGAATTGTTGAGCATTCACCACAATCAAAATTAGGGTTTCAAGCCCACTTTGAGCTCTTAGACAAATGATCAATCAAGAAATGACATGATCTTCAACTTGTCTAACCTCTCAAACATCCACAATGGATCAAGAAGGCTCCTACTTCAAGGATTAAGCACAAGGTTTCTCCCTTCTAGATGGATCAAGCTTCAAGATCGACAGTGTCACCAAATTAGGGTTTTGGTCGACCAGGGCCTCCAGATGGAAATTTTCATCTGGGCATAAGCCAAAGATCCAAAACATAACCTAATATGCTCCATGGAACCTCATAAACCCAATCATTAAGTCAATCTTGCCTCAGGGGATGCATTCATCAAAAATTAGGAATTAGGGTTTCTTGACCTAATTCACCCCTAAATTGACTTTTGTGACAAATCATGAACCAAGACCTCAAGACATGATTTGAGGGTCTCTAGTATACCATATTGATCCATTTGGGACAATGGATTGATCCAAGAAGCTTGAGCAACAAGTTTCAATTTCATCTGAACCACAGTTAGGGTTTTGCGGGAAAAGTCAACTGTAACTTTGACTTTTGACCAGGACATGCCCCCAAGCCCTAAGACATGATTCAATATATCCTATAACACCCATGGAACATGTCCATCAAGTTTGATTTAGGTCAAGGACATGATTTCCTAAAGAATTGCATAGTTTGGAATTCATCTGACAAAAAGTCAACTGTGCACAAAAGTCAACTTTGACTTTTTGAGATTTTTCACAAAAATGGATTTTTAACCCTAAAATGATGTTAATGTATGATTTGAATCATCATTCATCAAGAAAAACCAAAGAAAATGGGATAACTTGTAAAAGGGGTAACCATAAAAACTTAGAAAATTTTCTAAGTTATGAAAAAAAGTGACAAAGGTACCAACTTTGGAGGATCATAACTCCTAAAACACAAAGCCATTTTCCCCATCCAAAGCTTGATTTGTAGATCTCATTGCCCTCTACAAAATCTTCATACTGACCTATGTCCAAATTTCTCATGGATTTTGAGTTTTGGAGTGATCAAAATCAAGAAAAGTCACTTTGTTCCAACACTTACTGAAAATTTCACTAAGTTAGAATTTGCCTTACTTTTTTCCAAATGTAGGGACATTTTTCACTTGGATCCAAAAAGTATCAAAACCAAATATGATCAAATAGTTGTTGTATCATATAAGAGCTTTCCAAAATGGCCAAGAACATCACCAAATTCAATTTGACCCATGAGATATGACATTGGCAAGTTGCCTTTCTGAAATCTGCCAAGGCAAGGCAGATTTTTGCATTTTTGGTCGATTTACCAAAATTAGCGAATTTCAAGCCTTGTCATCACCTTGGACACATCTGAGGATTGAATCTAAATGGGACAATCACTGAGCCAAGCCTCCAAAGTCCTTGGAACAAGAAATAGCATGTTAAACCTAGAATTGCCCAAAATAGGGACAAGACTCCAATTTTGGATTGGAGCATTCAATGGAAGCACCAAGGTGGCATGGACTGAGCCATTAGCAACTGAATTCAGTCAAGACTTATCCAACACCAAGGGGACCAGCAGCCTGTGTCCTAACTTCTAGTCAATGGCTAGTGGAGACTTGGATTTTCATTTGCCAACATTGGTCAAACCTACTCAGCAGTTGCCATTCACTATTCCTTGCAAAACAAACTTGCTCTACTATAAATAGAGCTCAATTGTGATCAGTTTAAGTATACCAAAGGCCTACAACACTTGCCTTTCTCAAAATCCACTTCTCACTCTAAAAAATGCCTTTCTTAGCAAGTCACTATCGGGTTTTTCATTAGAGAGCAATTCCACTCAAACCAATCACACACACACCTTATATACATCATATGTGAGCTGATCAAACACTTAAACAACATCTGGAACACTGATTTCTCAGAATCACCAGTCAATTGCTCAAGGTTTTAACCAAGTTGCAGTTGAGATGCCGTGAAGTGATCCAGCCAATTTCCATCAAGTCCAAGCATTCAAACACACTCCATAGGGTGTAGGGAAGCTGTTCAGATCATCACAATTCATCTGTAACACCTCCTACTCAGAAATCAATTTGCTCTTGCTGTCACGACCTAGAGGTAAGCCTAAACTTGGTCATCTCTCAATCTATGCATATTTCTGCACAATACTTTTGCCAAATGTTCATAATCATGCATGGAATGTTTCCCCTCAAGTAATTGCTTTGTTTAAATCGTGTATAAAAAATCCCAGCCTTCATGCAGAATTTAGGGTTCTTGAGGATTTTTCGTGATTTCTTGTTTTATGCTTAATTTAAATAAAATTAATTGTCATAAACATGATCGTGAGGTTGAGACGAGCATATTGATATGTGGATTGCATGATATGATCAAGTATTCAGTGAGATTAGATAGAAAATGCAATTCTGGGAAGAACTGAAAAACGCGCGTGTTCTTCAGCTGTTCTTGGCGCCATTTCTCTCAAATTCAAATATTTGAATTTTCTGATTTTATTTAATTGATTCAAAAATTAATTTCTCTCTGAGTTTTAATGATTTTGGGTTGATTCTTTTTATAATAATTCACAAAAATGTTAAAATATTTTATTTTCCCAAAAAATCCCAAAAATATTATTTAGTTCATATAATTGATATTTTTGCAAAGAATTAATATTTTAATTATTTTTTGACATTTTGAATATTTTGTCCACCTTGATTTTGCAACTTTTAATGCCTTCTAATTATTTTGTAGGTCAATACTTAATTTTTGAAGCATTAATCCAAGATCACAATTTGTTTTCCATATGTTAAACAATTTTGATCGTTTTAATTGAATTTTTATTCAATTAAAACACATTTTGAAAACAAATTAGGGTTTTTGATTAATTCAACCCTCATGAATCATTTTCAAAACCCTTTTGGGCCTCTATTAGAGTGTAAGGCCCAACCCTTTGTAAATACAACCTCTTTGGGCCTCACTTATTGTATAAGTCCCGTTGTATTTCAAAAAGTTCAGCGCGATCATCGTCCGTTGAAAAAACAAACTCTGGGCCTACCCTCGAGTAGTAAGACCCATTCTTCTTTTTTAAACTCTTTGGGCCTCTTGAGAGAGTGTAAGACCTAAACCCCCTTGTACAAATAATTTTGGGCCTCACTTATTGTATAAGTCCCTCTGTACAAGTAAACCGCGCTATCGTCGCCTTTTAAAAAATCAATTGGGCCTCTCCTCGAGCTATAAGACCCATTCAAAACTTTTGGGCCTCTATTAGAGTGTAAGATCCAACCCTTTGTAAATACAACCTTTTTGGGCCTCACTTATTGTATAAGTCCTGTTGTATTTTAAAAAGTTCAGCGCGATCATCGTCCGTTGAAAAACAAACTTTGGGCCTCTAATAGAGTGTAAGACCCAATCCCTTTTTAACCAAAACAAATTTGGGCCTCAGATATTGTATAAGCCCCTTTGCGTTAAAAGAAAATCTCGGCGCGATCGCCATTTTAAATGAAAAATCATCTGGGCCTACCCTCGTGTTATAAGCCCCACTCTTTTTCTTTAAACTTTTTGGGCCTCTTGAGAGAGTGTAAGACCCATCCCTTTGTACAGAAAACCTTTTTGGGCCTCAGTCACTCATATAAGTCCCTCTGTACAAATTCAACAGTGCGATCACTGATAAAATCAATTGGGCCTCTCCTTGGGCTGTAAGCCCCAAATCTTTCTTTTTCAAAGCACTTTCTCCCTTGATTTTGAAATATACTGTTGTTTTTAATCATTCTTTGTTGAACAACTAACCAAACAGCATGGAAGCTCTACAACCGAGTAAGTGTTTATACGCTTTCATTTACCGCTTTCATATACATATAACTGTATTGTGGGGCTGTTTCGCTGTAAGTCTTCTTTCATAAACTCATATCAACTGTGTAATAATAGTATAGATATTTAGAGTTTCCCCGGCAACTACGTCTAGCATTAAGCCCGTTGATCACTCTTAAATAGTCAAAACTAGATCCCCATAGGATTACCAGACACAGTTTTCCCTCCTCTTGGGGTTAAACAATATGGAGACATGAAAGGAAGCATTCTCAGTGAACCCTTTCATAGGCTGTCACTCGTAGAAGTTGTCAAAGAAACTCTACTCCCCAGAGATGATCTCTTCTCCATGAATTGTATCTCTTGAGTTTCTTCCAAATTCTCGAACTTTCCTGGCTTGATCTATTCTTTGTGAATAGCCTGCCTTGAACTTCTCGGGGTTTGGGGACCCACAGGCTTCTTAAAAGCATTTGTCAAGAAACTCTATTCCCCAGAGACGATCTCTTCTTTGTGAATTGCATCTCTTAAGTTTCTTCCAAATTCTCAAACTTTCCTAGCTTGATCTATTCTTTGTGAATAGCCTGTCTTGAACTTCTCGGGGTTTGGGGACCCACAGGCTCCCTAAAAGCATCCCCGCCTCCTCTTGGGCGTTGTACAAGGACCCGTCGGCTTCTTAGAAGTATTCACAGCCTCCTCTTAGGCTTCGTATAAATGATTTCTTCCTCTGGGAATGATAGCCTCCTCTTGGGCTACATACAAGGACCACTCGGCTTCTTAAAAGTTTCCAGCCTCCTCTTGGGCTTCGTACAAATTGTCCCGACGACCTCCTAAAGGTATAGGAACAGAAATCAGTCATCTTAGTAGAACAGTCTTTCCAAGAGTCTACTATTGTTTCTCAAAGCATAGTGCAAAAGATGAAACTCTAGACTTGGACAATCTAATTTCCTTGAGTCTCAAAGAAATTCTCAAACACCCTTCAAAACTAGGAGATGAAACCCGTAGACTCGAATAGTCTCAATACCCGTTGGAGTTCCCATTTCCTTAAAGAACCGGAAATATCCCGGATCCTCGAATCAAAATCCTTGAGTACATCATTACTCATATAAGAACTGATTTTCTCTTTAAATCAGCATACTGGACCTGTCACTCAACTGAAACAACACCATAGCCTCTCTCTTGGGCTTTATACAATGATTCTCCCCAGCGGAGCTAACAAATAGCCTCCATCTCGGGCTTCGTACGAGATACAAAATCACTCTCTTGTTGAGTATAAAAGATTCTCTTGGTGAGTCACCATCTTTAGCCTCCATCTCGGTCTTTATACGAGATACCAAAAGACTCCCTCGTTGAGTCAAAACCTTTCAGCCTCTCTCTCGGGCTTTGTACGAGACACATATTAGCCTCCTCTTAGGCTTTGTATAAGAAAACCACTGGTTGATCCAATCAACCTTTTAGCATCAAAGCTGTGCCTCGTTCACAGTACACAAACATCAATAACTCCTTCCCCTTCATCTAATCGCTGTAAGCGGCAAGCCTCTGGATTATTTACATCCACGCCACTGTCCCTCTTTTAGTATGAGAAATTCCTAAGGAAAGATATCATTACTCTAGACTGAGTTAAAGTCTTCTCCTTCAGGTTGGAAATCCCCTATAAAGGAAATTATGGCATTGCCAGATTCACAAATCCCGGTTAAAGTAATTCTCCTTTATAAACAGTTGAGACATACAAACCCCTCTTTAGAGATGACAAATTCTCTCTAAAGTCAAACTCTTTAGCTTCATATCTTGGGCTTTGAACAAGATACAAACTACCTTTAGCTTCACGTCTTGGGCTTTGAACAAGACACCAAAACACCATTTCCTCCTGTAGAATAGGAGGAACTACGATCGCTCTGATTTCCCTGTTTTGGTAAACGGGAATACGTAGGCAAAAGATTGAAAGAAAAATCTTAGCGAGCACCCTAAACAAAAACCCAAAATCCCATACTTTCATACATCCGTCCTAACATTTCAACTGACAACCTAAAACACTTTTTTTTAACAAAATAACCTAAGAGAGACCCCGAATCTTTGTAGCATCTGTAAACCAACAGTTTTGACTGTTTAACCTCAGTATGCAAGCAGGGTTAGTTGGAGACATCTATTTCCCTTCCTTCATCATCTTCAATAGGATAAAAAATGAATCGAGCTATAGTACTAGAGCGATTGTGCTTTGTAACCACATCCAAAAATCACTCGCTACAGACATATAAACATCTACGTAAAATCCACTGGGAATACAAGGCAGATCTGCTGGAGATACAAGATAAAAGCTCTCTGAGGATTAGCCACTTCTGAACAAAACAACCTGGACTTGTTGAGGAAAACAGCAACAAGGTCAAACTGTGGGGGATTTTAGATCAATACTCATCATGAATGAGAGAAAACCCAACAGGTGACTGGTATCATCATTCCTTAAATAGAGATATCATCGGCAACTTCACTGGGGAACACCCGAAATGGTGATGCACAGTCTTCTCTGAAAACAAATAATCTGTAGAGAAATACGACATGGACTTGCCGGGGAAGATAACACTGCTCTGCGCTTGGGAATATCCCAAGCAACAACAACTCACCTAGAAGGTAAAACTCTAATGGAAATTCCTCATATGATTCACACTGGGGGGAAGCGAAAATGAATCTCTGTATGAGGACTACTACTCGACTACCTGACCATATCATAATCAGCTGGAGTAGATCCGGATCAAAACCTAGCTGGGGAAGAACCAAACAACACTGACCCTTATGAATTCAACACATCATAACACAACTTTGAAGGAACACATCATCTTGTAGACAATTGGTTGTAAACAAAACCCTTGCTGAGGAAAACACAACAAACTTTACTGGGGAAATATCGACAAACTCTACTGGGGAGCTGTCAATAACTTCTGCCAAAGGAGCGAGAACGAAGCCTTGCTGAGGAAAACATTGATCCTACCATTCTTGGAATAACCGTTGACATTCTTTTTTTTATATTCATAAATCAAAGAAAATGTTTTTATAATTTTCAAAAATTTAAATCAATTATTTGCATTTTGTTTCAAAAATCATCATAAAAAATAAATGAAATTTTGCAAACAGAAACAAAATAAGAATTGCAAACAAAGGGACAAGGGCCCAAATTTTATTAATGGAATGGTAGTCTACAAATGGCGCAACTCCATGGATCATTACAAAGTTTGAAAAATGGTAAATACGTGGAAAGGGTTACATTGAAATACAATGACCACTATTCTCCCTAACAACTTTGAATTCCACTGTGCTCAAAACTTCAGTTGAGAATGATTGAAGCAGAATCCTCGATAGACAATGTTGCTTTCAAATTGATCAAGACTGGCCAGATGCAGTACTTGCCATAATCCCTAACTTTTGCCCTATATTGCCCTCTTGGGTTTTCAATCTACCGGGACGATTATTTCTGTTTTTGTCTCTAATTTTTGCCTGGACTGCCCTTTCGGGTTTTCAGCCCACCGAGACGCTCATTTTTGCCTAAGCCGCCCTTTCGGGTTTTCAACTTAGCGAGTTGTTCTTTTAATTTTTTAGGCGAAGTATATCTTAACTGTATTGGCATTCACAAGACGAGTGAACTCTTCACCATCCATAGTTATAAGAAGTAATGCACTGCCAGAGAAGGCTCTCTTTACAACATATGGGCCTTCATAATTAGGAGTCCACTTGCCCCTAGAATCATTGGTAAAAGTCGAGATCTTTTTGAGCACGAGGTCGCCTTCTCTGAACACACGAGGACGAACCTTATTATCAAAAGCTTTCTTCATTCTCTGTTGATACAATTGACCATGACACAAGGCCTTCATTCTTTTCTCTTCAATCAAATTCAACTGGTCATATCTGCTTTGGCACCATTCAGCCTCAGAAAATTCAGCTTGTAAAGACCATATACTAATACATGCATCAAATCATATATTATACATGAGTTTCACTTTTGGTACTGAAATACGATAAATTCCTAGTTAACACATTATATACATAAATGCCTCTAATACAAAAGAACTAAAAGTCTAAGGAATTACATATACAAGATGTTCAAAATGATAAAAACTAAGAACTAGATCAATACAATGATCTCAAAACATAAACGCCATAGCGGAAGCCATGCCATCACAAAACCACGATCCGTAAGGAAAGTCAAATAACCTTGTCCTTACCCTTCGCCGAACCTGCAGAACCTGTGATGTAAACAACAACAGTGGGGTGAGATACATCAAATCTCAGTGAGTTCCCTATCTTAAAGTCCTCTCGGCTCTACAAGGTTCTAACAAACCTAACTCAAATCAAAAGGGAAAAAGGGAAGTGACCTTGAGTACACACACACTATATGGACACATGTTATGAGTTCACCTACTCACAATATCACTAATCTGTAACCACACCAAGGCATCCCCTTTTCCCGTCCGCTTCTACGTCTAGAAGACGACCCGAGTCATGGATCCTTGAACCTACTTGACATACGAATGGATTCGGGTTCTACGGGCCATAAACCGTTATGAACCGTCGCTTCACACGGGCCATAAACCGTCACAAGCATACGCTCCCAGAGCGCCATTCGTACTGCACACGGGAATCAAACCTGTCAAGTAGTTGTGCACAAGTTTCAGAGGAGCTCGAGACCCATGAAATGCACTCGCAAAAATAATCGGTTACGATTACGTGATCATACACAGTCGTGATCGTATTCGACAATCACAAGGCCATAATGCCTTAACATAGCCAAACGGTTAACACACATGCTCCATACTAGTGTTTATTCGTTCTAAATTGTCCAACACTGCTTATGGTAATTGTCCTCCCTCTACTTATTTTATGTTTTATCATGCATACATTTTTCAACCACAATTACACAACATTAAACACTAAAATCAACAAACCGACACGATTCCAACAATCCTGATATAATTAAATCGGCCAACAATCTTAAAACCAATGTAATAAGAAAGTACATTTTATTACCTTTCCAACGATACCAAAATTGTTCCAATCCGGGTCACGGATAAAAAGTTACGGCATTGGAAACAATCGATCGGGAAAATTTCACAACAGCAGAATTTCTGCATTTCTCCTAACCATACGCGTATTGGCACATCCCCTACGCGTATTGCCCAGAATTCTCGCCCATCCATACGCGTATAGACCAAGTCCATACGCGTATGAGCAGAGACTGGTTTCTTTGAAAATTTCCTTTTTAAAATCCCATACGCGTATTACCCTTTCCATACGCGTATGAGCAGAGGCTTTTTCCTTTGAAATTTCTCGTTTTAAAAACCATTACGCGTATTGACCTTGCCATACGCGTAACGCCCATGCCCCATACGCGTATCACCTCAACCAATACGCGTATGAGCAGAGGAAATTCTGCAGAATTTTCTGCAGAATTTTTCTGCTACGTGATCATCCAATTTCAACCCAAGAGTCCATTTTTCTCAACCCAAATGCATTGAACAGGTTACAAATACAACAAGCAGTATAATACACTATCACATATTGAATTTCAGCAGTTAGATTTTGGGATTTTCATGCAAAATTACTCAATTTCCACAATTTCAACCTAACTCTAAATTCAACACAAACTCTACTCTAAAGAGTCTAACTAGAACCCACCTGGAGTATTAGACGAGGAGATTGATACTGAGATGATCAGACGAAGAACAGATGAACGGATGATGATTCTTGAGCTTTTGGACAATTTTTCTCTTCTTTCTCTTCCTTTTTCCTTTCCTTCTTCTTTTCCTTCACTTTTCTTTCTTTTCTAACTTTGTTTGTTTTCAAGGAAAATGAAAAGAAAATAGATAGTGTAGAAAACTATCACTTTCAGTACACTACTAAATGTCCAATTTAGCTCAAATGCATCAAACAATAAAATCTCAAAGTTAACTATTATTAATTAAACCAACACTGAGTTCGTCAGTTTACTCTAATTATTCCTTCTAATAATTACTCAGAGTACACCGGAACCCAGTTGATTATAATAATATGAACTAGAGCGGTTATTATTTTACGGGGTATTACACAGCTTCCATCAAAACTCTCATAGAAGGGATTTCAACCTCTACCGGGAGCACTGCTTCCATATCGTAAACAAGAGAAAAAGGGGTTGCCCCTGTTGAAGTGCGGACGGATGTACGATACCCATGCAAAGAAAAAGGGAGCATCTCATGTCAATCCTTATAAGTAACAACCATCTTCTGAACAATCTTCTTAATATTCTTATTAGCAGCTTCAACAGCCCCATTCATCTTAGGTCTGTAAAGAGAAGAATTATGATGCTCAATCTTAAACTCATCGCATAATTCCTTCATCATCTTGTTATTCAGATTCGACCCATTATTAGTGATAATCTTGCTCGGAACACCATACAGACAGATGATTTGGTTCTTGATAAACCGGACCACTACTTGCTTGGTCACATTGGCATATGATACCACTTCAACCCACTTGGTAAAATAGTCAATAGCCACCAATATGAAATGATGTCTGTTCGACGCTTTAGGCTCAATCATTCCAATCATATCAATGCCCCACATGGAGAAAGGCCATGGAGAAGAGATATCATTGAGAGGAGTTGGAGGCACATGAATTTTGTCAGCATAAACCTGGAACTTATGGCACTTCTTCACAAATTTGCAACAGTCAGATTCCATTGTCAGCCAATAGTAACCTGCCCTCAACATCTTCTTAGCCAATGCATGCCCATTGGCATGGGTACCAAAAGATCCTTCATGAATTTCTTTCATCAACATGTCTGCTTCGTGTCTATCCACGCATCTGAACAAGACCAAGTCATAGTTTCTTTTATACAACACATCATCATTCAAGAAGAAACTACCGGCCAATCTTCTCAAAGTCTTCTTATCTTTCTTGGATGCCCCAAGTGGGTACTCTTGATTTTGAAGAAAGCATTTAATATCATAATACCACGGTTTATCATCAACAACCTCTTCAACCGCAAATACATGAGCTGGCCTATCAAGCCGCATAACGTCGATTTTGGGCGCATCATTCCACCGATTCACCACAATCATAGAGGATATAGTAGCTATAGCATCCGCCATTCGATTTGCTGCTCTGGATACATGGTGAAACTCAACCTTATTGAAGAAAGTTAACAACCTTCTTGCATAATCTCGATAAGGAATCAAACCAGGTTAACGTGTCTCCTATTCTCCTTTAATATGATTAATCACTAGGGCTGAATCTCCGTATACATCAAGAATCTTGATTCTTAAATCAATAGCTTCTTCGAAGCCCATAATACACGCTTCATACTCAGCCGCATTATTTGTGCAAGTGAACATCAACCTTGCAGTGAAAGGAATGTGAGAACCATGAGGAGTAACAATTATTGACCCAATAACATTGCCATACTCATTAATAGCTCCATCAAAAATCAAACCCCAATGGGATCCAGGCTCAGGCCCTTCATCGGGTAATGGTTCTTCACAATCTTTAACCTTTAGATACATCACATCCTCGTCAGGAAAATCAAACCTGATTGGTTGATAATCATCAATTGGCTGGTGTGCCAAATGGTTAGCCAATACACTTCCTTTTATCGCTTTTTGAGTTTGGTACTCGATATCATATTCTGACAACAACATTCGCCAACGAGCAATCCTCCCAGTCAAATCAGACTTCTCAAAGATATACTTGATTGGATCGATTTTGGATATCAACCAAGTTGTATGATTCAACATATACTGGCGGAGGCGCTTGGAAGCCCAAGTTAAAGCACAACACGTCTTTTCAAGCATTGAATACCGAGACTCACAATTGGTGAACTTCTTGCTCAAATAATAAATGGTGAATTCTATTCGACCAGATTCATCTTGTTGACCCAGAACACAGCCCATAGACTCTTCCAGTACGGTCAAATATATGATCAAAGGTGTTCCTTTCACGGGAGGAGACAAAATCGGAGGTTCAAGCGGATACTCTTTAACCCTCTCAAAAGCTTTCTAACAATCCTCTGTCTAGATACAACCCTGATCTTTGCAAAGAAGCTTGAAGATCGACGCAAATGTGGCAGTCATATTGGATATAAATCAGGAGATATAATTTAAACGTCCCAAGAATCCTCTTAATTTTTTTTTTGTTTTGGCCGCAGGCATTTCCTGAATGGCCTTAACTTTACCAGGATCAACTTCAATGCCTTTTTGGCTGACAATAAAGCCCAACAACTTTCCAGAACGGACACCAAAAGTGCATTTATTTGGATTCAAACGGAGCTTAAACTTTCTCAAACGTTGAAACAACCTCAATAAGTACTCGATATGATCTTCTTCAGTCTTCGACTTACAAATCATATCATCCACATAGACCTCAATTTCTTTATGCATCATATCATGGAACAAAGTAGTCATAGCTCTCTGGTACGTTGCACCAGCATTTTTCAAACCGAAGGGCATCATTCTGTAACAGAATGTTCCCCAGGCTGTAATGAATGTTGTTTTTTCCATATCCTCGGGTGCCATCTTTATTTGATTATAACCGGAAAATCCATCCATAAAAGAAAAGATACTGAATTTAGCAGTATTATCTACCAACATATCAATGTGTGGCAATGGAAAATCATCTTTCGGACTAGCTTTATTCAAATCTCTATAGTCAACGCACATTCAGACTTTTTCGTCTTTCTTTGGAACAGACACAATATTGGCCACCCATTGAGGATATTCAGAAATCACAAGAAAACAAGCATTAATCTGCTTTTGAACCTCCTCTTTGATTTTCACAGCCATGTCAGGATGAGTTCTTCTCAATTTCTGCTTCACAGGTGGACATTCAGGCTTCAATGGCAAATGGTGCTCCATAATATCAGTATTAAGACCAGGCATGTCTTGATAAGACCAAGAAAACACATCAACATATTCTCTAAGAAACTCCACAATCCTCTTCTTAACATCTGACTGAAGCAGTGCCCCAATCTTGACTTCTTTCTTATCATCATTTGAACCCAAATTAACCAATTCCACCGGCTCTTCATGAGGCTGAATGGTTTTTTCCTCGTGCTCAAGAAACCGAGAAATTTCATCTGGAATCTCCTCAATATCCTCTTCTTCAGCTCCAAACACATGGAACTCAAAGTTGGGAGAGGGCACAGGGTCATTGTTTTTAATGGGTTTAACAATCAATCTGCACAATGATTTATGTTTGATTTTAGAATATGAACAAGAAGCGCAAGTATCATGCAGATAAAAGTGATCATCACATTATTATTATTTTTTTGGTTTCTTATGTTACCATTTTTCAGAAATAAAGCAAAAAGGGAAAACATAACACGGATAAACAAAATAACATTTTATTGATGATGATAAAATTTGAAACAAAGCCCTCACAAATTCACTTTCACCTTGGGCAGAGTGAAAGGATTTTTGAAAGAAACAAAAACAAATTACTTTTAAATATGAACAACAATAGGAACATCAACAGCTATCCAATTCTGGCATATTTGTCCATGTGGCACAAAATCGGGAAGCTCTTCCTCTTCATCATCTTCAATGATGGCACTGACTTCATATTCAAGTTCCTTAAACATCTTTCGAGGGGAATAAAAAGGCACATATGCATCCTTTAGGGACATATACCCGGGGTCTTCCAAATAAGGTTCCCAGTCTTTAGCAGGAATGACATCACTTTCAGAACCAAATGGGATATAGCCTACAGGGTCATCTTCAAGAATTGCAGCCGTAGAAAGATCTTCACTAGGGCAATCTTGAACCATATTGACAGACGCCTTGCCATGATTAGGCAGCGGATTCGATTGGACATTAGGGTTGGAATCTTTGAAAGACAAAATACCACTTCTAGCCAACCTTTTCACTTCCATCTTCAATGGATAACAGTTCTCAGTGTCATGCCCAGCTCCTCCCTGATGGAAAGCACAATGAGCTTCAGGCTTATACCACCACGGTGAATCTTTTGGAACAGCAGGTGGTGGACGGGTCTGAACAAGATTCTTCTTATTTAAACAAGGAAGCAATTCTGTATATGTCATTAGAATCGGATCAAAATCTTTCTGAAAATGGCCCCGCTGATTGTTCTGTTGGTTAGAACGTTGTTGCTGCACAGGAGCTGCCTGAACAACAGGAGCTGAACTGATAATAGGAGTGACATATGCAACATGTTGATGACACTGATTATTATTATTGTAACTCTTTTTGCTTCCTCCATGGGAAATAGCATGGGTCTCACCCTCTTACTTCTTGGCAAATCCTCCACCATATTTCTTGGAATTACCAGCAGAATTACCATCTTTTGACAAACATCCCTCACGGACACCCTCTTCCAATCTCATCCCCATATTAACCATCTTAGTGAAATCACTTAGGGCACTAGCAATCATACGCTCATAATAGTAAGGACTCAGAGTTTTCAGAAAAATCTTAGTCATCTCCTTTTCTTCCAAAGGAAGGTTGATCTGAGCAGTAATCTCGCGCCACCTTTGCGCATATTCTTCGAACGTCTCCTTATCTTTCTGAGCCATTGCCCGAAGCGGGTCACAATCAGGAGCCATATCCACATTATACTTATACTGTTTCACAAACATCTCACCCAAATCTTTGAAAGTGCGAACTCGAGTACTGTCGAGTCCCATATACCATTTCAAGGCTGCACCAGACAAACTATCTTGAAAGTAATGAATGAGAAGCTGATTATTATCCTTCTGAGCCGAAATCTTACGAGCATGTAATACCCTAATTTTTGCCCCTAAGATCCCACATATCATTTGAATTTTTGCATACCACAAACAAGATCACTGGTATCCTTGTGTATTTCTCTTTTGCTTTATGTTTGTTTATGTTTACTAACCTCTAACCAAAATACCAAAAATATGTTGTTGTTTGCTTGTGTGTTGTGCAGGTTTGTCAAAGGAAATGAAGTGATTTCAAGTCACGTGTGACTGTTTGTTCTTGATCCAGTTCAGATGGATGTTTGACCTAATCTTGGTCAAACTATCCAGCAATTGTTTCAAGTGCCAGTTATCTGTTTCAGTGAGTTATTCCTCAAAGCAGCGACTGTCAAGTTGTTGTGTGGTGATATTCATCAGGTTCATCTGAGTTCATCAATCAAGACTGTGTTCATCTGTGGATTTATTTTCCAAGATAGTTGATTCAGATGAATTTTGAAGTGATTCAGAACTTATTATTAGAGATTCAAAGGATATTTGATTCAGATGTTTGTTTCAGTGGCAAGATTGTCCAGTGGTAGCTGTGTGCATTTTATCAGAGGCTTGTGGAAAAAGTTTAAAGTTGGTTCTGGGCTAAAAAAAAAATAAAGATTTTGCTATTCATGATCCATTTTCGTTTCCATTCCTTAAACCATTTTTTTTCTAAACCAATTCCTTTATCCGTTTTTAAACCAATTTTCATATCCACATTTTAGTAACCAAATATCCATTTTTTTTCAAACCAATTTCTAAATCCAATTAAACCATTTTTTTTCTAAACCAATTCTCCATTATCCATTTACTAAATCATTTTCTTATCCTTTCTTGTCCAAATTCTCATGTGAAACCATTTCTCTAAATTTCCATATCCAATTCACCTATCCTTTATTCATAAAATTCATTTCTCTTTAAATCCAATTCTCATTCAATCCAATTTTATACTTTTTTAGCCATGTCCATTTAAAATTCAAATGCATATCCAATGACCACTTTACATATCCATTATCCAATTTAAAGTCCATATCCATTTTTTTTTATAACCATTTCCAAATATTCATTTTTTGAATATCCATTCTCTAAACCATTTTTATCCATAATCCATTCTCTAATTTTTCAATTATCCAAATTCAATTTTCCAATTATCCATTTTTTCTTTTTAATTTCCAAATTATAAATCCATTTTCTTTATCATAACCATTTTGTTTCTAAGCCATTGTTCATTATTAAAAAAAAATATCATAAGCCCATCCAACACACAATAGTCATTAAGCCCATGTATTACCAAAAAAAAAGAGAAAGTTCATGAAAACAATATAAAAAAAAACAAGCTTTTGAATACACACAAGCTGTGAGAGCCTCAAGCTTTACATTCCAAGCCACACGATTCTACATCCAGTCCAGCCATCTTCAACAAGCCGTGTTGCATCAGCTCATACAAAACAAAATCGAAACTCACGAGGAAGTAACCTGAAACGCTGCACAAGGCTAGCAATACAAAGTGCAAAACGCAAGCCAAGTTTCGAGCCAAATCGCAAGCCATCAAGCTATAAACTTCAAGCCACATGAAAGCATTTTACAAGTTGCAAAATGAACGCATCAAGCAAGCAAAACGCTACTGTGAACAATACAAAACGCGGCCAATTGAAAAAAACTGCAGCACAACAACTAATTCCAAAACGCATGAAAACCGAGTTGCAAAACGCAGAAAAAATATTGAAAACGGCAATCCAATTTAAATTTCAATTCCTCTCCAATTCTATAAATAGAGACCACTACTCATTCATTTTTTTCAAGCTTTCACAGCCCCAAAAACTCTGCCAAAATTAAACCAAGCTTAGAAAAACTCCATTGAAGCTCCAATTCCAAAAGCTCCAAATACCACTCCAATCTTCATCAAAAATCGTTTCTAAGAGTGAAATTCTTCACACAACAACAAGAGGAAGAGAGTAGAAGTTGAAGAGGAGTCTTGCTTCCATTTTTCAAGATAGTTCGAATTTTCCGTCGAAACTTTGAAACCCCGATTCATCCAATTCTTGCATCGACGGTTAATTGTGATCACATATTTGAAATCCTCTCCATCTCACGATCGCAACGGTATATGGTTTGAGCTTCGTCGCTCCGATTTGACGGAGCTCAAAATTTGAAGCATGGATGATGAATAGTGCTCGGCGTTGCATTTTGGAGAAGAAGAAGATTTCTTCACTTGCTGACTTTTTCTTTTTCCTTTTCCTTTTAATGTTTTTTTTGTTTTTGGTTCATTCTTTCTCTTTTTTTGGAAAGTGATGGGCTTAGCCCATTCATTACACCACCGCCATTTTCTAAAACTAACCTCCTTCATTTTTTCTCTATTTTTCTTAAAAAGTTAATTCTATTTGGTTTCTATATTTTTTTTAGTAAGCTTTTGAAATTAAATTTTACTTTTAAATTCTGTTTTAGAAATCTCTTGAAATTTATTTGAATATTTTGTTCTTGATTTTCTTTTTTCTTTTTAATTTTGGATTCGAATTACATTTTTTAAGATATTATTTCTCTTTAAATTCATTGGACTTAGGGTGTAGATGAAGTTGGATAAATGTTCACTAATTCAAATCTACCTTTAAAGTGAATTATTTAATTCACTTTAGGTGCTTTGAGTTAATGATATATTTAGCACTTTAATCCACCAAAATGAGTGAATGAACTTAAAGATGGAATTGTCTTGAATTTGTAATTCAAATTTGGTTTCCTCTTTCTTCTATTTCTTTTTCTTTTTGATCGATGAAAGTCGAAGTGATCGTGAAATTTCTTTGTTGAATTTCGATCGAGACGAGATCATTACCACTTTTTCTTTTCGTTTGGCATCGCTTAAGGATAACGATCCCTATATCGTTTATCTCGCGTGCATTAACACATATATCTCATGGCTGGCCTCATTGTAGGGTAATTGCTCGAACAAATTACTCGGCGTGCGCTTAACATAGACCAAAATTTGTCCCGCCTCGGAATAAATATCAAAAATAGTTGATTATTTGTCTTATGGTTCACAACTCATGAAACTTGTTGTTAGGAGGCTTTGGTCTTATCAATCCTCTTATGAGTTTCATCAACCTTGACCTAAGTGCAATTATTCAATCGTTATTGATCACTAACACTAACAATTAACCACTAACTTACTAACAATTTTATTATATTAATTTTGTTTATGTTTCCTTCTCGCTCCTTATCTCTTTTATTTCTTTTATGTTTCATTATTATCATTCCATATAATGTTTATGTTTCCGCAATTTTTCCTTTGTCCGTTGGACATATGTTTATGTCTCCGTAATTTTTCCTTTGTCCGTTGGACATATGTTTATGCTTATGCCTTTTTCTCTTTGTCCACTTGGACTTAAAACATTAATAAAGGATTAAACCATAAAAAACTTAATTCTCCTCATTTTGGACTATTGGTTACTATCCTATGCTTTGGAGTGATCTCTTTATGGACTTTTTTTTGAAGTAATATTGGACTTATGGACCTAGAATTAGGACTTCTTATCCCTTTGCTTGGAGTGTTGATTGAAGACTTGCCTTTATTTGGCCAATTTGCTTAAGGATGGAATTCTTTTAATATTGCTTTGAAGTGGCTCCATTTTGGTTAGATCCTTCTTTTCCCTAGCTTTTATTTCATGCACTAGGATAGTCACTTCTTCTCCTCCCCATTCTTAAATTTTCAAAATCTTCTCTCTTTTTCAAAACCTTCTTGTTTTCAACTTAAAACCGCTTTCATAATAAAACCTCGACTTTTGTCGAGTGACTTTTTAAACTTTGTTTTCTTAATAAATGTCAATCCATTTAACTATATTTTGACTATTTCATAAAAATAAAAAATACAAAACTCATCCAAATTTTTTTTGTGTGCTTTTATGCACCTTTTTCTTTTAAACTTTTCAAAAGGAATTAGACATGAGTCATTCTTTTGATGAGATGTAAAACTCCTAACCGTGGTATTTTGTTGAAAGTATGGTCGTTTTCCACTTAGATGTTGAAGTGATTAGTCTTGTTGATGTTAATCCAAGCAAATCCTCCATCTTAATGTGATGCAAATGCCACTTTCCCATACCTTTGGGTAATTAGTTGAGTATTCTCTCTTGAGAATGACAAGTTGTCTTTTTCAAGATAAAATAAACCATAACCAATAATTTTTGTTCTTTGTACCACGAACTACGGGGTTTTGATCCTACATTGCACTTCGTGGGTACGTAGGCATGAGGCGATAAGTCTCTCCAAACACAAAAATATAAAAAACATTTCTCCCCTCATCTCCTCAATCTTTTTTTCAAGCAAACCATTTTCAGACCAAAAAGCAGTGAATACATCAAAGGGCTCCTATAGAGTACTATAGATGTATTGGGTGCGTAAAACCTTCCCTTTACATAACCAACCCTCCTTACCCTTATCTCTTTAGGTTTTGTTCGCTCTTTTTTCCTTTCCTTTATGGATAAAAATAAAAGTGCGGTGGCGACTCTTGCTTATTTTTGAGTTGAGTTAATTAATAGCTTATACTCGCAAATTTTACCGCTACAGAAAAGTGGCGACTCTGCTGGGGACAGATTGATCTCTTGCTGGTCCATCCCTTGAGGGGTTTAGCCTACTTTGATTTATTTACTGCTTTTTGTCTGTTTTGTGCTGGTTGGATTTTCTGTTTAATGGGCAGGGTGTTCTGAGAGATAAGCCCACTACCCAGGCTTGAGCATACACATAGGTTTTAGTGTGGGCATGCGTGACGCTCCCGTGGTGTTGGCCACGTGCGGGTGATCACGATCCCTACAATCAGACGAGGTTCTATCAGGAGCTTTCTGCTACTGTATGTTGATACAGGCCAGTAGTTATTCTCTTGAGGAATTGTCGACTCTGATGACCATTCCCGAGGACTCAGTAACGACACTCCTCCCGAGAACGATAATGGCAGACCAGAAATGGCAAACCCATTACGTTTCTCGACCCGAGGACCCAATGCTGGGAACTTGCCATAGGATCTTTTTTTTTGAAAGTGAATCAGCGGACGACCTCTTTGATTGGCGATAGCATTGTATCCTTCGGGTTGAATGTGTTATTGCTTCTCAAACCTCTGAAGCTGAGGACCTTTCGTTTTGGAGAATCAGTTGAGGCCTCCTCGATTGATGATGATGCCAAACCAGAAATGGTGAACGTATCATCATTTCTCGACCTGAGAGCTAGGGATACTGAACATCCTAGTACCCACATGTGAGAATGGGCGGGTGTTTACAGGTTTGCAGGAAACCCTGACCTTCAACGTACCCGGTACTTCAAAGCGAACCTCTGTCGTCAGCAACAGTTATTCCGAATCTATGGAAGTTTTGACCCCTTGTTTGCTGCATTCATATTGCATTGCATTTGCATCAAGCATATTTCTGCATTGTTTCTTGCCATTCCCAGGTGTCTTATTTGCTTCCTTTTCTTGGTCTTCGTTCAGCCAAGCTGTCGCACCAGTATAGTACTCGGGCTAATCAGAGAAAGAAGAGCATTTAGCTGATTTTCTGGCATTCGTACCAAGTTTGAGGTAATTACTGAAGGAACATAGAGAGAACAAAAGATGATGATCTCATGTCAGGCTTTACAGTGATGACCAATCCGATGTATAATTCTCCTCTGGACGACGATGTTCCACAAGTGGATGTTCCTACTCGATCCCGACATGTGCAAAATGATCTGGTTGGTCAGGTTGTTGAAAAAGATTCTCGATTTTTGAGGTATATGCCAAATCCTCAGAATGTCCACCCTGTGATAGAGATGATTGATCTTAAAGTTGTGGAAATGAAAGAAGGACTTCGTGATCTCAGTGAAGAATTGAAAATGTTGACAAGACCCAATGCATCTAGTTTTAAGGCTCATGACTTGTGCCTGGTTCCGGGTGTGGTTATTCCTCCGAAGTTCGAAATGCCTGTCTTTGAAATATACAAGGGAGTTAGCCGTCCAAGGCACCATTTGACGATGTTCTGTCGAAAGATGATCGCTCATGTCGACAATGATAAGTTGATGATTCACTGCTTTCAAGAAAGTTTATATGGGGGATCCTTGATGTGGTATATGAAGCTAGAAAGGAACCATATTCAGTCTTGGGAAGACCTAGCTGACGCTTTTGTGAAACAATATGACTACAATTTGGACATGGCTCCAGATAGTGATGAATTGATGAGTATGAGTCAGAAGGACAACGAATCCTTCAGAGAGTATGCACAAAGGTGGAAAGAGTTAGCATCTCAAGTTCATCCGCCACTCTTAGAAAAAGAACTTTCCAAAATGTTTCTAAGAACACTGTCAGACTCTTATTATGTCAGGATGGTAGGCGTTGTCTCTAGATTTCTCCAAAATTGTGGAAGTCGGAGTAAACATCGAAAATGCATTCAAAAGTGGAAGAATCCAATATGGTTTGAATGGCCAAGCTAGTAAAGAAAATGTTGAAGTTGATGCGATTCAGGATTCTCCTCAGTTCCAGAAGCAGCAGAGACCTCTGAATAATTCAGAAAGAGAGACTCGCCAGTTTGATCCAATCCCAATAACTTATAGTCAATTGTGGTCTTATTTTGCCCGAAACTCGGTGATGACACCCAGAAAGACCAGAGCCATGAAGTCTCGTCCTCCTTGGTACAACCCAAATACCAGTTGTGAATTTCATGATGGAGTAATGGGGCATCCAATTGAGGAGTGCAAGGTTTTCCAGGAAAAGGTTTAAGAGATGATTGACGATGAGGTGTTGACCTTCAAGGAAGGAAGCGCATTTGTGAATGGAACGCCTCTATGCTGATATTAGAGTGACCTACAGTGGTTGTATGTTTGCTTCTGTGTCTCCCAAGAAAGTCGATAATGTTCTTTTAAGCTCAAGCTGACACAGTTTCCTCAGATCTTTAGTTCTTTTACTGTGTTTTCATTTGTAATCTTTTATGATTGTTATTGCTTTGTTTGCATGTAGAACTTGTTTGTTTTGAATATTAATCATAATGCAATGAGTATGTTTGTCTTGAAGTGATCCATTCGCATTCGCTCATAAATTGTTTTTCCTGCATTTGCAATACCAACTTCTTGTTTAAACTCTTGGAGGGAGGATGATGAAGTGAAAACGCAAAATTTCTGGTTGTGTGCTTTTGAATAAGACCCTGCTGATGATGTAAGGCATTGTTTCAAATTCCCAAACACCGGAGATATAAGAAAGATAATCCCTTGTTAACCCCTTTGAGCCTTGAAGTAGGAGTTTCTTTTTTAAATGAAAAAACCCTTACATTTAACCTAGGGCAGGGTAGTCTTCAGTTAATTTGACCAAGTGTCCAAATTTCAAAAGGAGTGTGTATCTAGGGACCAACCACAATGGTTATCCCTCATTCCAAAGGGAAGAGGCGGTCATAACCCTTTTAATATGTCAAATAAGGCAGTGTCACATGATATGTTAAAAAAAAAAGAAAGAAATGAAAAGAAAAATAAAAGCCCGCTAAGTCAAAAAAATGGAAAACAAGTGACTTAGGAAAAAATTGGGGCATCCCGTTGGACATCAAAAATTCAAAAAAAAATCAGTCCAGGCAAAAGTCGGGGAAAAATAAAAAGAATGAAAGAAAAAATTCTCATCAAAAGAACAAATCTTTGTGTGACTACAAGTCGAAAAACGATAAGGGTGACTGTTATCCCCGAAAAATATCATTGGTTCTTATACCGTCAGTTTAATCCTTTTTTAGAGATGAACATTTGTGTCAATTAGCTGAATATAGGACTGAAGAACATCACGGAGAATGGGTGGGTACAAATAAATTTTGAGCCTAAAAATCCTTTTTTTTTTTTAAAACTGTGAACCAGACCAAGTTATAACCCTCAAAAGACCTAATTGAAGTAGAGTTTATTTTGAGAGCATACTTTAGCGAGATAGCGTTCCTAACTCCCATGAGTTGCGCTAAAAGATTTTTGTTGGTATTGCATGTGCATTCAAAAATAAATGTCGTATCTAAACTAGTGATTCATTCACAAGGTTTTGCGACATCTTTTCAGTAAAAACTTCAAGATTAACATGTCTGTTGCATTAGAATTATCATTCTCAGAATTAACATTTTCTGCTTGCATAATTTGTTTGACATCATGGAAGTTTACATTCGAGCATCAGTGATAAAGCTAATCTTTTGAGACCTAAAACTCTGATGAGTAATTGGAAAATCATTTCAAGGATGATCCTATCCAGGGGCATGTTGCCTGAAGGTTTTGTTGAGTATGAGTAAACTTATTTTCCCAGTTGATGCTTTCACATGGGGAAAAGCTGGAAGACTCTATTGATTGAAGAATGTGCCAAGTTCAGTTAATCTGGGGCGGTTACGTCGAGATTCGTTGAATCTCTCTAAGAGTTTGAAGACACTGGGGCAGATTATCTTAAGTCGTTATGGTACAAAGTTTCCTTTTGGTGTAAAATCCTTTGTAGACCATGCAGTCTGGGGAAAAAGTTAAATGGTGAATTCGACGCACATAAGCAGATTTGTTCTTGTGGATGTAATCAAGTTGTTAATCATATGATGGATTCCCTCAAGATTGTTGTGAGGTGTTGGACTCTTGAAATCCATTATTCCCCAATTGAGCGCCAGTTTGGGTATTTCCCGTCTAAGTACTATTTTGGGTATTGCTCCAGCTAAGTCTTGATTCAGATTTCCCCAGCTGAGTATGATTCTATTCTCCAGCCAGGTTATTTTCAAGCATTTGTGAAGCTTTGGGATGATGTTTCTCCTTGATGTGGAATCCTCACACAGAGTTTTACCTCTCGTTGTGATTGCTTTGTCACTCCTCAAGCAAAGAGTAATGTTGACTTCTTATTCCCCCAATTGGTTGATATCCCCATTAGGGTTTGCTTTGTGTGTACTCCTTGACAGGATCTCTTTTGGTATCTCTATCTTGTTGAGATTAGCCGAGTATTCAGCTGAGCTGTGGTGTTTATTCATCCTCTGTTTATCCTTATGTCTGTTTTGTCAGCATATTCATACTCATAAGCATAACATGCACATTCTTTTGTTGTGCATAGCATATTGTTGTTGCATTGTGCATTTTGCATCTATTTTAGTGCTTCCTGGCTCTCTGGTGTTATTATCCTCCGCAGAGTGTATGTGTGTGTCCTCTCTCCATTAGAGTGTTGACCCTAAGCAGAAAGCGTTTATCCTTTCTAATTCCCCACTGAGTTCATTCCTCGTGGAAAGTTTTGCTTCAGTTTTCCTTTCCACTTCATTATCTGGATGGGACCAATCCCCAGTTGAGTTATTTCCTCCTTGGGATGAGTCTTGTTTGACCGTTTCTCTCCAGTTGGTTCCTGGATTGAACTTTGGTCCCCGACAGTGACTACTTTGAAACTCTCTAGATTGTGCAACCTAGATGATTGGGAGTGCATTTATTTTGCATCTTTGAGGATTTTGTATTACTCAGCAGATGATCTGTTTGTGTTTACCATCAGAAGATGAAGATTTTGTTTCTCCAGCAGGGTTGTGACAACACTCTTTTGGAATCCTTTGCAGTAGCCTCTTTATGTGAGAAACTTGTGTGTCTCCGGTTATCAGACGTTATCTTTTCCATCAAATGGTATCCCTCAGGTTGTGCCCGTCAGAGAAGTTTTTTGTGAATTTCCAACAGATGGTTATCTCTTTATTTGAGAAGTATGTTGCATGATCTAACTTTCCCATATCTCATGTGAAGATCCCTGGTAGAGTTATTGATTCCTAGTTCCTGGCAAATCTCGGCAGAAGATTTCCAGTTGACCTCGATAGAAGGTATTTTCTTTCCAAGAATCTCAGCAGTAGATTTCTCGGATAATTTCAAAATTTTATTACAGCAACCTCGACAGAAGGTATTTTTCTGTTTAGGATCTCGACAGTAGAATCCTTAAAAGATTTTTCAGTAAAGCCTCGGCAGCAGGCATGTTTTCGATTATTCCTCGGTAGTAGAAATTACATATAAAATCTTGGTAGAAGGTGTTTCATTTGAAGGTTTTCTGGTTGATCTTGGCAATAGATTCCCCAGTAAATTTTTGATGGTTGACACATTTCTCAAAAAAAAAAAAATATTGGTAGAAAGTACTCCAATGAATGGTAAGTCTCTTCGGTTTGATGGGACAGTTCGTTGTCGAGATTTTGTGACTCCGATGAATGGTAAGTCTCTTCAGTTTGATGGGACAGTTCGTTGTTGAGATTTTGTGACTCCGATGAATGGTAAGTCTCTTCGGTTTGATGGGACAGTTCGTTGTTGAGATTTTGTGACTCCAATGAATGGTAAGTCTCTTCGGTTTGACGGGACAGTTCGTTGTTGAGAATTTGTTACTCCGATGAATGGTAAGTCTCTTCGGTTTGACGGGATAGTTCGTTGTTGAGATTTTGTGACTCCAATGAATGGTAAGTCTCTTCGGTTTGACGGGACAGTTCGTTGTTGAGATTTTGTGACTCCAATGAATGGTAAGTCTCTTCAGTTTGATGGGACAGTTCGTTGTTGAGATTTTGTGACTCCGATGAATGGTAAGTCTCTTCGGTTTGATGGGATAATTTGTTGTTGAGATTTTGTGACTCCAATGAATGGTAAGTCTCTTCGGTTTGACGGGATAGTTCATTGTTGAGATTTGTGACTCTGATGAATGGTAAGTCTCTTCGGTTTGACGGGACAGTTCGTTGTTGAGGTTTTCTACTCAGAAGGATGGTTGGTCTCCTTGGTTAGACGAGACAGTTCATTGTTGAGGTATTGATTTTCTCCAGTGGAATCTTGTTGTGCTAAGTCTTCCCTGTTGAGTTACATCCTTGTTGTGTTGTGGTTTATTTCCATATGCGGTTATCCCCAGTTTGAATCTTTTCCTCAGCTGAGTCCCAGTAGTTGTGCGGTGTGTTCCCCAGCTAGTTGGTGATCTCATGTGATGTGTCTCCCCGATGGAGTTTATTTCTCCCGTTCTTAGTTTTGTTTATCTCCTGTGGCATATTCTTCCCCACAGTGGTCTTGTGTCTACATATCATTTGCATAATCATATCATTTTGTGGTCTCTTAGGGCCAAAAATTGGGTTTATTGTTATATTTAAGTCTCTTCTATCCCGTCGAGACAAAGATGTCAATCTTCTTATCTCCGGATAGAAGAAACTTAAATAGGGGCAGCTGTAATACCCTAATTTTTGCCCCTAAGATCCCACATATCATTTGCATTTTTGCATACCACAAACAAGATCACTGGTATCCTTGTGTATTTCTCTTTTGCTTTATGTTTGTTTATGTTTACTAACCTCTACCCAAAATACCAAAAATATGTTGTTGTTTGCTTGTGTGTTGTGCAGGTTTGTCAAAGGAAATGAAGTGATTTCAAGTCACGTGTGACTGTTTGTTCTTGATCCAGTTCAGATGGATGTTTGACCTGATCTTGGTCAAACTATCCAGCAATTGTTTCAAGTACCAGTTATCTGTTTCAGTGAGCTATTCCTCAAAGCAGCGACTGTCAAGTTGTTGTGTGGTGATATTCATCAGGTTCATCTGAGTTCATCAATCAAGACTGTGTTCATCTGTGGATTTATTTTCCAAGATAGTTGATTCAGATGAATTTTGAAGTGATTCAGAACTTATTATCAGAGATTCAAAGGATATTTGATTCAGATGTTTGTTTCAGTGGCAAGATTGTCCAGTGGTAGCTGTGTGCATTTTATCAGAGGCTTGTGGAAAAAGTTTAAAGTTGGTTCTGGGCTAAAAAAAAAATAAAGATTTTGCTATTCATGATCCATTTTCGTTTCCATTCCTTAAACCATTTTTTTTCTAAACCAATTCCTTTATCCATTTTTAAACCAATTTTCATATCCACATTTTAGTAACCAAATATCCATTTTTTTAAAAACCAATTTCTAAATCCAATTAAACCATTTTTTTTCTAAACCAATTCTCCATTATCCATTTACTAAATCATTTTCTTATCCTTTCTTGTCCAAATTCTCATGTGAAACCATTTCCCTAAATTTCCATATCCAATTCACCTATCCTTTATTCATAAAATTCATTTCTGTTTAAATCCAATTCTCATTCAATCCAATTTTATACTTTTTTAGCCATGTCCATTTAAAATTCAAATGCATATCCAATGAACACTTTACATATCCATTATCCAATTTAAAGTCCATATCCATTTTTTTTTTATAACCATTTCCAAATATTCATTTTTTGAATATCCATTCTCTAAACCATTTTTATCCATAATCCATTCTCTAATTTTTCACTTATCCAAATTCAATTTTCCAATTATCCAGTTTTTCTTTTTAATTTCCAAATTCTAAATCCATTTTCTTTATCATAACCATTTTGTTTCTAAGCCATTGTTCATTATTAAAAAAAAAATATCATAAGGCCATCCAACACACAATAGTCATTAAGCCCATGTATTACCAAAAAAAAAGTGAAAGTTCATGAAAACAATAAAAAAAAAAAAAACAAGCTTTTGAATACACACAAGCTGTGAGAGCCTCAAGCTTTACATTCCAAGCCACACGATTCTACATCCAGTCCAGCCATCTTCAACAAGCCGTGTTGCATCAGCTCATACAAAACAAAATCGAAACTCACGAGGAAGTAACCTGAAACGCTGCACAAGGTTAGCAATACAAAGTGCAAAACGCAAGCCAAGTTTCGAGCCAAATCGCAAGCCATCAAGCTATAAACTTCAAGCCACGTGAAAGCATTTTACAAGCTGCAAAATGAACGCATCAAGCAAGCAAAACGCTACTGTGAACAATACAAAACGCGGCCAATTGAAAAAAACTGCAGCACAACAACTAATTCCAAAACGCAAGAAAACCGAGTTGCAAAACGCAGAAAAAACTTTGAAAACGGCAATCCAATTTCAATTTCAATTCCTCTCCAATTCTATAAATAGAGACCACTACTCATTCATTTTTTTCAAGCTTTCACAGCCCCAAAAACTCTGCCAAAATTAAACCAAGCTTAGAAAAACTCCATTGAAGCTCCAATTCCAAAAGCTCCAAATACCACTCCAATCTTCATCAAAAATCGTTTCTAAGAGTGAAATTCTTCACACGACAACAAGAGGAAGAGAGTAGAAGTTGAAGAGGAGTCTTGCTTCCATTTTTCAAGGTAGTTCGAATTTTCCATCGAAACTTTGAAACCCCGATTCGTCCAATTCTTGCATCGACGGTTAATTGTGATCACATATTTGAAATCCTCTCAGTCTCACGATCGCAACGGTATATGGTTTGAGCTCCGTCGCTCCGATTTGACGGAGCTCAAAATTTGAAGCATGGATGATGAATAGTGCTCGGCGTTGCATTTTGGAGAAGAAGAAGATTTCTTCACTTGCTGACTTTTTCTTTTTGCTTTTCCTTTTAATGTTTTTTTGTTTTTGGTTCATTCTTTCTCTTTTTTTGGAAAGTGATGGGCTTAGCCCATTCATTACACCACCACCATTTTCTAAAACTAACCTCCTTCACTTTTTCTCTATTTTTCTTAAAAAGTTAATTCCATTTGGTTTCTATATTTTTTTTAGTAAGCTTTTGAAATTAAATTTTACTTTTAAATTTTGTTTTAGAAATCTCTTGAAATTTATTTGAATATTTTGTTCTTGATTTTCTTTTTTCTTTTTAATTTTGGATTCGAATTACATTTTTTAAGATATTATTTCTCTTTAAATTCATTGGACTTAGGGTGTAGATGAAGTTGGATAAATGTTCACTAATTCAAATCTACCTTTAAAGTGAATTATTTAATTCACTTTAGGTGCTTTGAGTTAATGATATATTTAGCACTTTAATCCAACAAAATGAGTGAATGAACTTAAATATGGAATTGTCTTGAATTTGTAATTCAAATTTGGTTTCCTCTTTCTTCTATTTCTTTTTCTTTTTGATCGATGAAAGTCGAAGTGATCGTGAAATTTCTTTGTTGAATTTCGATCGAGACGAGATCATTACCACTTTTTCTTTTCGTGTGGCATCGCTTTAGGATAACGATCCCTATATCGTTTATCTCGCATGCATTAACACATATATCTCATGGCCGGCCTCATTCGTAGGGTAATTGCTCGAACAAATTATTCGGCGTGCGCTTAACATAGACCAAAATTTGTCCCGCCTCGGAATAAATATTAAAAATAGTTGATTATTTGTCTTATGGTTCACAACTCATGAAACTTGTTGTTAGGAGGCTTTGGTCTTATCAATCCTCTAATGAGTTTCATTAACCTTGACCTAAGTGCAATTATTCAATTGTTATTGATCACTAACACTAACAATTAACCACTAACTTACTAACAATTTTATTATATTAATTTTGTTTATGTTTCCTTCTCGCTCCTTATCTCTTTTATTTCTTTTATGTTTCATTATTATCATTCCATATCATGTTTATGTTTCCGCAATTTTTCCTTTGTCCGTTGGACATATGTTTATGTTTCCGCAATTTTTCCTTTGTCCGTTGGACATATGTTTATGCTTATGCCTTTTTCTCTTTGTCCACTTGGAATTAAAACATTAATAAAGGATTAAACCATAAAAAACTTAATTCTCCTCATTTTGGACTATTGGTTACTATCCTATGCTTTGGAGTGATCTCTTTATGGACTTTTTTTTGAAGTAATATTGGACTTATGGACCTAGAATTAGGACTTCTTATCCCTTTGCTTGGAGTGTTGATTGAAGACTTGCCTTTATTTGGCCAAATTGCTTAAGGATGGAATTCTTTTAATATTGCTTTGAAGTGGCTCCATTTTGGTTAGATCCTTCTTTTCCCTAGCTTTTATTTCATGCACTAGGATAGTCACTTCTTCTCCTCCCCATTCTTAAATTTTCAAAATCTTCTCTCTTTTTCAAAACCTTCTTGTTTTCAACTTAAAACCGCTTTCATAATAAAACCTCGACTTTTGTCGAGTGACTTTTTAAACTTTGTTTTCTTAATAAATGTCAATCCATTTAACTATATTTTGACTATTTCATAAAAATAAAAAATACAAAACTCATCCAAATTTTTTTTTGTGCTTTTATGCACCTTTTTCTTTTAAACTTTCAAAAGGAATTAGACACGAGTCATTCTTTTGATGAGATGTAAAACTCCTAACCATGGTATTTTGTTGAAAGTATGGTCGTTTTCCACTTAGATGTTGAAGTGATTAGTCTTGTTGATGTTAATCCAAGCAAATCCACCATCTTAATGTGATACAAATGCCATTTTCCCATACCTTTGCGTAATTAGTTGAGTATTCTCTCTTGAGAATGACAAGTTGTCTTTTTCAAGATAAAATAAACCATAACCAATAATTTTTGTTCTTTGTACCACGAACTACGGGGTTTTGATCCTACGTTGCACTTCGTGGGTACGTAGGCATGAGGCGATAAGTCTCTCCAAACACAAAAATATAAAATACATTTCTCCCCTCATCTCCTCAATCTTTTTTTCAAGCAAACCATTTTCAGACCAAAAAGCAATGAATACATCAAAGGGCTCCTATAGAGTACTATAGATGTATTGGGTGCGTAAAACCTTCCCTTTACATAACCAACCCCCCTTACCCTTATCTCTTTAGGTTTTGTTCGCTCTTTTTTCCTTTCCTTTATGGATAAAAATAAAAGTGCGGTGGCGACTCTTGCTTATTTTTGAGTTGAGTTAATTAATAGCTTATACTCACAAATTTTACCGCTACAGAGCATATATAGTCAAATGACTCATCGGACAAGAGTTACCCTTATACTTTTCATAGTCAGAGACTTTGAAATTATGCGGGATCTTCACATTAGGAACCAAGCATAACTCATGAGCATTCTTTCCAAACAGCTCTTTACCTCTCAGAGCTTTGATCTTTTTCTGCATTTCAGCAAACTGTTCTTGAATCTCTTCCATTCTATCATAAGCACTGACATTTTCACTTGGAGCAGTATGGAAAATCTGCTCTTCACCAAAAGGAACAATATGAACCACAGGCGGTGGCACAGTCATCACAGATTGAACGGTAGGAACAACTGGAATTTCAAGATGTGGTGGTGGTTGATAACCCTCAGGAACAAAGTTATGAGACATGCCCCAGGGGAAACCAGGAGGCGTGGAGTATTGAGGAACAGTAGCAGGCGCCACAGAGATGGGCGTGGAGACATTCTCAGAAATGGCTGTCGTTTGCACAGGAGTTGAAAGCGGAGGAGGAGGTGGTGGTGGCTAATTTTGAGCAGCCACCAGAGCTTCCATCATAGCAGTGATTCTTTCCAAACTATCCTTCAGAGTTGATACTTCTTCACGAAGCTCACGGTTCTCTTGTTGCAATTGACCCATCTTTTTCTTCAGATTAGCCCGAGTATTATACTGGTGCGGCAGCTTGGCTGAATGAAGACCAAAGGAAACAATAAGACACCTGAAAAGGCCAGAAACAATGCAGAATGATGCTTGATATGCAAATACAAATGCAAAATTTCAAGGAATTATAAGGCATATTGCAAACATTGTTATTTGAAATACTAAAATCTCATTCATTAATGATGGAAAAGATTACATCTCGGAAGTACAAATTCAAGAATCCTAAAACAATAGAGAATAAAGAAAACTAGATCCCTAGAGAATACTATGAGAAAAAGTCCCAGCTCTATCTTCCAGCTTCTTGATGTGGGCCTGCATCTGAGTCTTCTCAATCAGCAACTGATCAACGATCAACTTCCAAGGAGATTCTGAACTCTTCGGAATATCAGAAACTGGCTGAATGCGAGAGGAAAATAAATCCTCTTGCGCCTTTCTCTTCTTGTTGGCAACTTTATCTTCGTTCTTCTTCTTGAAGTGCTCTTGAAGCTTTGCATTCTCTAACTCAACAATATGATACTTGTTCTTCCAAGCATCTCTCTCTTGTTGCATCTCGGCCAAAGCGATCTGAAGCTTCTCTGTGTCTTCCATAAAGTAGAGAATAGGCTTCTTATCAGTTAGAGATAAAGGCTCCTGACGCGCATATGGCATCTTCAAAGTAATAGCTCTATTTTTAAACCACTGGAGGTAAGGTTCCAAAGAGACACAATTCGGATTTCCCAAACTTTCCTTTCCTTTTCTACGAATGCTGCACCAAGCTTCCACAATTTCTCTCTTGAGAGCAACCTGAGATTCTTCTTCCTTGAAAAAGAGACCAACCAAATGAATGTTCTCTGGTACCTCTCGCAAAGGATATCCCAAATGACGACGAGCCAACACCAGATTGTAGTTGATTCCTCATTTTGTACCAAGAAGAGGCACGTTGGGAAAATCACCACAACTATCAATAATCATCGCTCCAGAAGGAACACGGCTACACCAATCAATATCAGAATGAGTGAGAGACATGATTTTCCGCGACCAATATAAACCGTCCTTGAGATTCTAGAAAGCTGCAGACTTCGGCAAGTGAGAAATAAAGCACTTGTAAAGCAAAGGCGCACAACAGATAATCATCCCATCACCATGGAAATTCCTGAGGTGAATAGAATGGTAAGCATCGGCGAGCAAAGTGGGAATTGGATTCCCAATCAAGAAGATCTGAATAGCGTTGATATCGACAAAGTTCTTAACATTCGGGAAGAGCAACAATCCATAAATAAGAAAGGCAAGAATAGCCTCAAAAGCAACTATGTTCTTCACACTAGCAAAGTGATGAGCTCTATCCATCAAGAACTTAGAAGGTAACCCAAGAATCTTTCCTTTGGTATCCATGCGAGCCTTAATCTCAGAAACCTTCAAGTGAGTAGCCTTTGCAATAACATCATGCTCGGGAGCGGGGTCCAAACGAGAAAACATCTGACCATGAACATGAAAACCAAGCAGGAGAGAATACTCCTCTAGCGTAGGTACCAACTGATAATCAGGAAAAGTGAAACAATGAAGCAAAGGGTCATAGAACTGAACCAAAGTAGCAAGCAATCCTTCAGCCATATCAACCTTCAAGAGAGATAAAAGCCTTCCATATATGGACTCAAACTTCTTGGTATCAACAACCAAAGATCCTAGCTCTCTCAAACCCCCTAACTTAGGATTCTTGAAAGTGTACTTCTTTGTACTTCTTCTTCCAAAATCCATAACAAAAGTACCTACAATGTTTGCAATAACACCTTTAAGTTCCTTGAAACCTTCCAAAAGAATGCTCATGAATGCATGAGTGCATGAATGCAACACCCACAAACAAGATCACACAAAGCACACGGGTCAAGGTTCAAGTCACGAGCATGAAGCCAAGGGTAAGAACCAATCCCACAAAGGTATGTACTAAGGTTTTGTGTTCAATGTACCTGCAGAAAACAGTGGTTCTAACAAAGTGCCCAGGGTCCACAATCCACTATCAGACACACCAGCACACCAATTTGCTCGGAGGTTGGTAGTTATCCTCAAAAGAATCTAACCTGAGTGTAGCATCACGTGACAGCTAAGTCAGATTTGCATCTTCATAGCTTCCGCGCTATGATCCTAAAAGGCTAGGATGGGTTAAGGGTTACTACGGTCCTCAGTGTTATAGGCTTTTATGGAAAAAGTAATGCCTTCTCGATCGCTCGATCGGCATCTGTAATTCCAAAGAGGCAACCACTGAGTGGATAGATTCTCAAGTTCTTCTTTTTCAGGATTCGACTCCTTCAAAGTTCCCTTGACTATACTATCCTCTTATCTCAAAGTGCACTCTGGTCCGGGTATAGGACCTATCTCACACACAGAGGAACTCCCAAACAGAACAAACAAGTAACAAGCAAATCAAACAAAAAGCAGTAAATAAATCAAAGTAGGCTAAACCCCTCAAAGGAAGGTAAGAGGTCCCCAGCAGAGTCGCCACTTTTCTATAGCGGGGAAATTTATGAGTGTAAGTTATTGATTAACTTAACTAAAAAATAAACAAGAGTCGCCACCGTACTTTTATTTATTCCACAAAGGAAAAGGAAAAAAGAGCGAATAAATCCTAAGAAGTCTAAAAAAGCAAAAGCTAAAAAAGACAAAGAGAAATGGGTAAGGGGGGTTGGTTACACAATGGGAAGGTGTTAGCACCCAAAACGTTTATAGTACTCTATAGGAGCCCTTAGAAATATCTACCGCTTTTTGGTCTGAAAATGGTTTTCTTGTAAAGAGATTGGGAGAGATGAGAAGAGAAATATTTTTTAAGATTTTTGTGTTTGGAAAGACTTATCGCCTCATGCCTACGTACCCACGTTGTGCAATGTAGGATCAAAACCCCGTAGTTCGTGGTACAAAGAACAAAAAATTTGTTTGTTTTGGTTGATTTTAAGTGTAAAGACAATTCGTCATTTCTAAGCGAATAATTCCGCTTAAAGAAATGAATCATGTCTAAACTTATGAAAAGGTTTTAAAAAGAAAAAGTGCACAAAGTACAAAAAGAGATTGATGAGTTTTTATATTTTTTATGTTTTTATGAAATGGTCAAAATATGGTTAATATTGGTTGACATTTATTAAAGAAAACAAAGTTTGAAAATCACTTGACCAAAGTCAAGGTTTTATTATGAAAGCGGTTTCGAGTTTGAAAACAAGAAGGCTTTGAAAAAGAGAGGAAGTTTTGAAAATTGAAGAAGGGGTGGAGAAGAAGTGACTATCCTAGTGCATAAAATAAAAGCTAAGGATAAGAAAGATCTAACCACATGGACAAGCTCCATAGCATAAGCAATTTTCCCTTTTTGATTTGGTCTTGATTCGAAATATAGTCTTCAAAAGAAAAGACTCCAAGTATCCAAAATCCAAGGTTTTCCATCACAAACTCCCAAGCATAGGTTAGGATCCTAATTCTAAATCTAAAGTCCGTAATCAAGAGTATAGTTCTTCCAATGCAAAGGATAGTGGCCATAGTCCAACAATTAAGAGCACAAGTCTTTTAGTGGTTTAATCCTTTATTAATGTTTTTGAGTCCAAAATGGACAAAAGAAAAAAACAAAGCACAAGATAATATGGTCCAAGTGGACAAAAGAAAAATGACATAAACATAAACATGATATGATAAATCGGATAAAGCATAAAAAATAAAGAGAGATATAGAGCGAGAAGGAAACGTAAAGTTAGAAGTTAGTGGTTAGTAGCACAAGGCTCTAGTGCCATAAGCCTTCACCGATTATTCTGTTCCGCATTATGAACTATAGTGATTAAACAATACACTTAGGCCAAAGTTAATGAACTTGACAAAAGATTGGTAGAACCAAAGCGTCTACAAAGCCAAGTTTCAAAGATTATGGACCTAATGCAAAAGATCAATCACCATTGGGTTGACGCGACCAATCAAGGTCCGGACCACGAAAGTTCAAATTCCGAATTGGATAAAGAGGGACAAATGTTGCGCTATGTTATGCAATCGCCGAGTAATTTACAGAGTAATTACCCTACAATGAGGTCGGTCAATATATCTTTGTGCTAATGCATGCTAGATGAACGATATGTAGATCGTCATCCGAAAGCAATACCGCACGAAAAGAAAATAGATAACGATCTAGTCTTGATCAAGAATTCAACAAAGAAATTTTAAGATCCATAAGACTTTCATCGATCAAAATAAAAAGAAATAGATGAAGAGAAAGCTAAATTGAACTACAAAGTCAAGAACCTTTCATCTTCGAGTTCAATCACCTTTAATTGATAGATTTAAGTGTGAAAACATATCACTAATTCAAAGCACCTCAAATGAATTCAACAATTCATTTAAAGATAGATTTGAACTAATGAATGTTTAATTACTCTAACCATATTCAAAGTCAATTGAAATTGAAGAGAAATTAATCTCAACAATGTATTTCAAGGCTAAAATAAGAAGAAGGGGGAAGAAGGAAGGAAAAAAAAACCAAAACTGCCCTAAAAACAAGTGAAAATATGCATTCTTTTTTGAAGTAACCGGTTACAGCATATCTGCTAACCGGTTACTTAGTTCAAAATAGGCGCAATTTTTCAAAATTAACACAGAGTAACTGGTTACAGCATAACTGCTAACCGGTTACTCTGCACCAGAATGCAGAAAAATGTGCAAAATTCAGCATAATCCACTTTCAAAACTTTTTACAAACACTTTGTGATCATGGAACTGAAATTGCACGAAATTTAAAGTAAAATAACAGTGAAAACCAGCAATTAAACATAATTACAAGATCCAAAGGATCAATTAACAAAGATCTCCAAAGATCTACATTATGGAAGATGAAGATGAAGCTTCAACAATGGTGAAAAATGGATTACCACTTCAAATCTGAAAATTCCTTCAAATTGCTTCAAGATCCAAACACCAAAACCTTGATCTATGAGAATTGATGAAGAAATCAAGTTTGGATGAAGGTTTAGCTCAAAGTTGAACAAGATTCAATGTGAATTCTAGTTAACTTTCAAAAGAAGAAAAGTGAGCTTTGGTGAATTTTGTGGTTGGGAAGAGAATTTGCAAGAGGTTTGTTGGCTATCAAAAGCTTGTAGAATGAATGAAATGAAGCCTCTATTTATAGAGTTTAGGCTTGGAAATTTGGTGGTTTGGAGTTAGGCTTGGATGATCAAAATTAGGATTGGAATTCAAATTTGGAGGGAATTATCAAAAGAGTGGTGATTATTGAAGGTGCATGGTGGAAAATGGTCAAAGTGATGTAGGGGAATTAAAATGAGGTGGCCTAAAATATTCCAAATATGATCAAGGGATGAGATTGGTGCCAATTGCTGAAATTTGATTTTGCTGCCAATTTTCAAAATTTCACGAGGGTAACCGGTTATAGCATAACTGTTAACCGGTTACTCAGTGCAAAATTTGTGAAAAATGAGCATTTTGTTGCACTGTTGTGGTTCCGACTTGATTCCTTTGCTTGTCAAAGAAGGCATGGAAATAAACACATGAACCTTGGAGTCTCTTGAATAATAATCAATTAAATCTTGGAAACTCTTGATCAGGTAATTCTTGAATTAATTGCGGATCAACTTTGACTTTGTTCAGATGGAATTCATTCGAGCTAAGGGACTGTTGTTTTGGTATTTTTAACCCGTTCTTCCCCTGAAAATGTTAGTGAAAGAAAAAAAAATATTTTTGGATTTTAATTAATGGTTAGTAAACATAAACAAATTAAGCAATAGACAAATAACAAACACACACACACACAAACCCAAAGATCCCTGCAAGGCACAAATCCTATAGAAGAGGGAACCAATGCGTGATCTTGCTTGTGGTATGAATGCACAAGAAAAGCAAAGAATCGTAGGGGAAAAAATTAGGTATTACACTTTGGCAGCTCTGGAATCTTGAAATTTTGTGGCAGCACAACATTAGGAACCAAACACAAGTCTTTGGCATCCGTGCCAAAAGTATAATATCCTTTGATAGCTCTGATCCTTTCATCTAACAGCTTATAGTCAGTAGGCATGTTATGATTAGCAGGTCTGACAAGAGTCTTTGGATTTGGAAGTTACGACGTGGCTGGAGCAGGCTTCTGAGGAGAATCAAACTGAGGCGGATATACCAACCCAGAATTTACTATCTGACCAGAGTTCTGAACTATCTGAAAACCATACGGATAACCAGGAGGAGGTACCACAGCGGCTGAGGATGCCCCAAGATAAGGATTCCAGAATGAACATTTTGAACAGCGGTTTGAGCATATTGAGACAAAACTGGGGCATGAATCGGAGGACCTCTATACACATGCTCATCCTCCTCAGAAGCCTCAACATCAATAGATCCCGGAGTCTGGTGAACCTGTGCTTGAGGAATATCATGATCATTATTATTCACCACAGGAGGCAGAATCGGAGTTGGCATTGCCCATGGGTAAGCAACAGAATTCCTAGTGGGCATAGGTGCAACAAAAGGTTGATACGGCACAAAGGCACTACTGTCATACCCTAAATTTTGACCACTAAGATTTCCCATCATTGTGCAAATCATCATCACAATATGGATGAACCATCATGCCTCATCAATCTCCTCAAGGATTGTTGAGCATTCACTACTATCAAGAATTAGGGTTTCAAGCCCTCTCAGAGCCTTAGACAAAGGATCCATCAAGGAATGACATGATCTTCAACTTGTCTAACCTCTCAGACACCCACAATGGATCAAAAGGACTCCCACTTCAAGGATCAAGCACAAGGCTGCTCCCTTCTAGGTGGATCAAGTCTCAAGATCGACAGTGTCACCAAATTAGGGTTTTGGTCGACCAGGGCCTCCAGATGGAAATTTTTCATCTGGGCACAAGCCAATGATCCAAAACATAACCTAATATACTTAATGGGACCTCATGGACCCAATCATCAAGTCAATTTTACCTCAGGGGATGCATTCATCAAAAATCAGGAATTAGGGTTTCTTGACCTAATTCACCCCTAAGTTGACTTTTAGGGCAAATCATGAGCCAAGACCTCAAGAGAGGGTTTTAGGGTCTCTAATGAACTATATTGAATCATTTGGAACAATGGATTAATCCAAGAAGCTTGAGCAACAAGTCTCAATTTCATCTGCACCACAATTAGGGTTTCGCGAGGAAAGTCAACTGTAACTTTGACTTTTGACCAGGACATGCTCCCAAGCCCTAAGACATGATTCAATATACCCTATGACACCCATGGAACATGTCCCTCAAGTTTGATTTAGGTCAAGGACATGATTTCCTGAAGAATTGCACAGTTTGGAATTCATCTGATAAAAAGTCAATTGTCACAAAAGTCAACTTTGACTTTTTGAGATTTTTCACCAAAACGGATTTTTCACCCTAAAATGATGTTAATGTATGATTTGAATCATCATTCATCAAGGAAAATCAAAGAAAGTGGGATAACTTGTAAAAGGGGTAACCATAAAAACTTAGAAAATTTTCTAAGTTATGGAAAAAGTGACACTAATGTGCCAACTTTGGAGGACCATAACTCCTAAACCACAAGGCCATTGTTCCCCATTCAAAGCTTGATTTGTAGATCTCATTTCCCTCTACAAAATATTCATACTGACCTATGTCCAAATTCCTCATGGATTTTGAGTTATGGAATGATCAAAATCAAGAAAAGTCACTTTGTTATTCACTAAGTCAGATTTTACCTTACTTTTTGCCAAATGTAGGGGGATTTTTCACTTGGATTCAAAAGAGATCAAAACCAAACATGTTCAAACAGTTGTTGTATCATGTAAGGGCTTTCCAAAATGGCCAAGAACATTACCAAATTCAATTTGAGTCATGAGATATAACATTGGCAAGTTGCCTTGTTGAAATCTGTCAAGGCAAGGCAGATTTTGCATTTTTGCTCGATTTGCCAAAATCAGCCAAATCCAAATACTCCTATCCACTTGGACACCTCTGAGGATTGAATCTAAAGGGGACAATCACTAAGCCAAGCCTCCAAAGTCTTTGGAACAAGAAATAGCATGTTGAACCTAGAATTGCCAAAATAGGGACAAGACTCCAATTTTAGATTGGAGCATTCAATGGAAGCATCAAGGTGGCATGGACTGAGCCATTCTCAATTGAATTCAGTCAAGACTTATCCAAGACCAAGGGGACCAGCAGCCTGTGCCCTAACCTCTAGTCAATGGCTAGAGGAGACTTGGATTTTCATTTGCCAACATTGGCCAAACCTACTCAGCAGTTGCCATTCACTATTCCTTGCAAAAAAAACTTGTTCTACTATAAATAGATCTCAATTGTGATCAGTTTGAGTACACCAAAGCCATCAAACAAATGCTTTCCTCAAAATCTCTTCTTTCACTCCAATTTTGCCTTCTAAGGCAAGTCACTATCGGGTTTTGAGTTTGAAAGCTTTTCCAACCAAACCAATCACACACACACCTCACATACATCATATAGAAGTGATCCAAACACTCACATAACATCTGGAACACAGATTTCACAAAATCACCAGCCAATTGCTCAAGTTCTTGACAGATTTGCAGTTGGGGTACCATCTCAAGTTCCAGATCATTTCAATCCATTCCAAGCATTCATACACACTCCATGGCACCTAGGGAAGCTATCCAGATCATTGGAACCTTGCTGTAACACTTCCAACACAAATCACGATCACCAGCTGCAAGTGGTAAGCATGAGCTCTTCTAACTCTATGATTCATGCAATTTTTGCTGCACAATAATTTGGCCATATGTTCATAATCATGCATGGAATGTTTCCCCTCAATTAATTACATTGTTTGAATCGTGTATCAAAAATCCTAGCCTTCATGCATAAATTAGGGTTCTTGAGGATTTTTCATGATTTCTTGTTATATGTTTAATTTAAATGAAATTAAATACCATAGACATGATCGTGAGGTTGAAACGAGTTGATTGGTATGTGGATTGCATGATATGATTAAGTATTCAGTGAGATTGGAGAGAAAATGCAAATCTGGGGAAAACTGAAAAACGCGCGTGTTCTTGCCTTTGTTCTTGGCGCCATTTTTCAATATTTGAATATTTGAATTTTGTGATTTTATTTAATTGATTCAAAAATTAATATCTCTCTGAGTTTTAATGATTTTGAGTTGATTCTTTTTTTAATAATTCACAAAAATGTTAAAATATTTTATTTTCCCAAAAAATCCCAAAAATATTATTTATTTTGCATAATTGATATTTTTGCAAAGAATTAATGTTTTAATTGTTTTTAACATTTAAAATATTTTTTCCACCTTGATTTTGCAACTTTTAATGCTTTCTAATTATTTTGTAGGTCAATACTAAATTTTTGAAGCATTAATCCAAGATCACAATTTGTTTTTCCTATGTTAAACAATTTTGATCATTTTAATTGAATTTTTATTCAATTAAAACACATTTTGAAAACAAATTAGGGTTTTTGGATTAATTCAACCCTCATAAATCATTTTCAAAACACTTTGGGCCTCTAATAGAGTGTAAGATCCAATCCTTTTTTTTTACCAAATCATTTTTGGGCCTCAGTGTATTGTATAAGTCCCGATACCGTAAGAAATAAACGACGCGATCGTTGCCTTTTGAAAAATAACCTTTTGGGCCTCTCCTTGAGCTATAAGACCCATTCAAAACTTTTGGGCCTCTAATAGAGTGTAAGACCCAATCCCCTTTTAACCAAAACCATTTGGGCCTCAGATATTGTATAAGTCCCTCCGCATTAAAAGAAAACCTCGGGGCGATCGCCATTTTAAACGAAAAATCATCTTGGCCTACCCTCGTGTTATAAGCCTCACTCTCACTCTTTTAAAACCTTTTGGGCCTCTTGAGAGAGTGTAAGACCCAAATCCCTTTGTACAGAAAACAATTTTTGGGCCACAGTCACTTGTATAAGTCCCTCTGTACAAATTCAAACAGTGCGCTCACTGATAAAACCCTGGGCCTCTCCTTGAGCTGTAAGCCCCAAGTCTTTCTTTTTCAAAGCACTTTCTCCTTTGATTTTGAATATACTGTTGTTTTCAATCTTTCTTTGTTGAACAACTAACCAAACAGCATGGAAGCTCTACAACCGAGTAAGTGGTTATACGCTTTCATTTACCGCTTTCATATACATATAACTGTATTGTGGGGCTGTTTCGCTATAAGTCTTCTTTCATAAACTCATATCAGTTGTGTAATAATAGTATAGATATTTCGAGTTTCCCCGGCAACTACGTCTAGAACTAGGTGACGCCGTTTCGTTTATTCGTAGAAATAGACAACTAGATCCCCAATAGGATCACCAGATACAGTCTTCTCTTCGGCTGTCCTCATTAGGAATTGTCAAGAAACTCTACTCCCAGAGATGAATGTATTCTCTGTGAATGGCATCTTTGAGTATCTTCCAGATTCTCGAACTTTCCCGGCTTGATCTATTCTTTGTGAATAGCCTGTCTTGAACTTCTCGGGGTTTGGGGACCCACGGGCTTCTTAAAAGCATCGGCCTCCTCTTGGGCATCGTACGAGGACCCACATGCTTCCTAAAAGCAACCCCGCCTACTCTTGGGCTTAGTACAAGGACCCTTCAGCTTCTTAGAAGTATTCACAGCCTCCTCTTAGGCTTCGTATAATGATCTCTTCCTTCGGGAATGATAGCCTCCTCTTGGGCTTTGTACAAGGACCTCTCGGCTTCTTAAAAGTTTCCAGCCTCCTCTTGGGCTTCGTACAAATTGTCCCGACGACCTCCTAGAGGTATAGGAACAGAAATCAGTCATCTTAATAGAGCTGTCTTTATAAGAGTCTACTACTGTTTCTCAAAGCATAGTACAAAAGATGAAACTCTAGACTTGGACAGTCTAATCTCCTTGAGTCTCAAAGACATTCTCAAGTGACCCCTTCGTTAAATAGGAAGAAAACCCGTAGACTCGGACAGTCTCAATACCCTTTGGATTTCCCATTTCCTTAAAGAAACAGGAAATAACCCTGATCCTCGAATCAAAATCCTTG
Organism: Lathyrus tuberosus; assembly: GCA_022829125.1. NCBI lineage: Eukaryota > Viridiplantae > Streptophyta > Magnoliopsida > Fabales > Fabaceae > Lathyrus > Lathyrus tuberosus. The sequence goes on from JALAZF010000596.1 coordinate 3,243,887, forward strand.
AGTACAGTGTTGCTCATATAAGAACCGATTTTCTCTTTAAATCAGCATAATGGACCTGTCACTCAACTGAAACAGTAACCATAGCCTCCTCTTAGGCTTTGTGTAATGATCCTTCTCCAGTGGAGTTCAGCCTCCTTTTGGGCTTTGTACAATGATTCTCCCCAACGGAGTCAAACAACGTTCAGCCTGTCTCTCGGGCTTTGTACGAGACACATAAGAGGCTCCCTCGTTGAGTCAATCACCCATTTTGCCTCTATCTCGGGCTTTATACGAGATACAAAAAGGTTCTTATTGAGCCAAACAAACAAACAACAACCTCCATCTCGGGCTTCATACGAGATCCAAAAAAAACTCTCTTGTTGAGTCAAATAGCCTTCATCTCGGGCTTTATACGAGATACCCAAAAGATTCCCTCGTAGAGTCAAAACCTTTTAGCCTCTCTCTCGGGCTTTATACGAGACACATATTAGCCTCCTCTTAGGCTTTGTATAAGAAAACCACTGGTTGATCCAATCAACCTTTTAGCATCAAAGTTGTGCCTCGTTCACAGTACACAAACATCAACAACTCCTTCCCCCTTCATCTAATCGCTGTAAGCGGCAAGCCTCTGGATTATCTACATCCATGCCTCTGTCCCTCTTTTAGCATGAGAAATTCCTAAGGAAAGATAGAATTGCTCTACACTGAGTTAAAGTCTTCCCCTTCAGGTTAAAATCCCCTATAAAGGAAATTATGGCATTGCCGGATTCACACATCCCGGTTAAAGTAATTCTCCTTTATAAACAGTTGTGACATACAACCCCCTCTTTAGAGATGACAAATTCTCTCTAAAGACAACACCTTTTAGCTTCACATCTTGGGCTTCGATCAAGATACAAATAGACCTTTCAGCTTCACATCTTAGGCTTTGAACAAGATACAAACCACCTTTCGCTTCACGTCTTGGGCTTTGAACAAGACACCAAATAGCATTTCATAGGAGGAACTACGAACGCTCTGATTTCCCTGTTTCGGTAAATGGGAATACGTAGGCATAAGATTGAAAGAAAAAATCTTAGCGAGCACACTAAACAAAAACCCAAAATCCCATACTTTCATACATTCGTCCCAACATCCTAACCGATAGCCTAAAGCACCCCTGTTCAACAAAATAACCTAGGAGAAACCCCGAATCTTTGTAGCATCTGTAAACCAACAGTTTTGACTGTTTAACCTCAGTATGCAAGCAGGGTTAATTGGAGACATCTATTTCCCTTCCTTTATCAGCTTCAATAGGATAAAAAATGAATCGAGCTATAGTACCAGAGCGATTGTGCTTCGCAACCACATCCAAAAATCACTCGCTACAGAAAAATGGCGACTCTGCTGGGGATGATCGGGTCTCTTTAGGGATCTTGTTCTCTTTTTGTCCCCTAGGTAGAAACCTTGACGTCACTAGGATCTTAGGTCAAAACGCCGTTAATTTGGAATGAAACCGTAGGATGGTAACTCCACCGGGAAACCATTTTCTGTCAGGAACTTAAGATTCTTAGCTTTTAAAAGTCTAGGACATTAGGACAAATATATATACTGCTTTTCCTAATTGCTATACGTGTTTATTTTTCTGCTAATGGGAATGCGTGTGATGCCGCATGTGGAAAGATTGAGTATAAACTTAAGATAAGTGATGGCGACGAGGTCGACCATCAACCTCAGTGGAGGCTGACCAATGCAACCCATTCTCTCACCTAGACAATGGGCCGATTGTGATGTCCGAGAAGCTGAGGAGCCAAACCCTTTTGTAGTGCGGAAACTATCGGAAATAGTTGTCACGCGATACTACCCTCATTTGAGGCTGGTGATCTATTCTCGGTGAATGGCACTTACTCTAAGATTGCTCTACAACTCGCTGGCGATCCGCTTCTCGTTTTGCTTTCCTGGGAGGAGCTGATGATAATGAGTACAGGTACAAAAATCACCCTAGTATAAACCTTTGGGGATGGGTAGAGCCTGGACTTCATGACAACGACCCTTTGACCCCATGTTTTTCCTATGTTTTTGTGTGCTGCATTCATGCATTCATTAAAACAAAAAAAAAATTCTCTTCTAGCCTCTCTGTTTTTCAAATTAAACTAAGACTGTGATTGCAAATATCAGAGAAAAGGATTGCGCTAATGGATTTCGGTAGAAGGAGAACTCATAAGTACACCTTCAAGGTTCCAAAACTAGAGGATTTAAGAGGTTTGGCGAGGATGATCACAAACCAAGAGGCTTTCAGAGCCAAACACGGAGGTCTACTACCACTGTTAAGAGTCCATGTGATTGAGGGAATCATGGATGCGCTCATTCAGTTTTATGATCCAGTTTATCCGTGTTTCACATTCGAGTATTCTCATCTGATTGATCTACATATCACTGATCGAGCTCCATTTTCCAGACTGGAAGAAATTCCAAAGAATCAGACCATTGCAAGAGCGATTCATTTGGATGAGTCTGAGGTCAGGACTCACATGACTACTAAGGGTGGCATACAAGGTTTGCCAGCCCAGTTCTTGACAAAGAAAGCCCTATATTTTGCTAGTATAGGAAACGTGACTGCTTTTGAAAGCATCTTTGTCTTGCTCACCTACGGGTTATTTTTGTTTCCCAACATCAATAACTTCGTCGATATCAACGCCATTAAGGTTTTTCTCATTGGAAACCCTGTGCCGACTTTGCTCGCAGATACGTATCATTATGTACACTTGGGAAATTTGTACAGCGGAGGGGAAATCACATGTTGTGTACCTTTGCTTTACAAATGGTTTATCTCCCACTTGCCCAAGTCTGCTGCTTTTTGGGATTGTAAGAGTGCCTTACGTTGGTCGCAGAAGATCATGTCTCTTACCAACTCTGATATAGATTGGTGTAATAGGATCTTTGATGGAATCAGGATCATTGAACGTTGTGGAAACTTCCCCAACGTACCCCTTATAGGAACTAAGGGAGGAATCAACTATCATCCGATATTGGTTCGCCGTCAGTTTGGATACCCGATGAGGCATGTTCCCCGGAATGCTCATCTGGAAGGTCTTTTCTTCAAGGAAGGAGAAAGTGACAGAGCACTAAAGATGGAAATAGTGCACGCCTGGAAACACGTTCATAAGAAAGGACGGGAGTCTCTAGGAAAACCGGACTGTGTCTCGGTGGAGCCTTATCTCCACTGGGTACAAACTAGAGCTCTCAAGCTAAAGATGCCTTATCTGCGTCACGAAATTCATCCGCCGAGAGAATCTGTCATGTACTTCATGACGGAAACAGAAAAGCTTCAGGTTACTCTCAACAAAGTTCAACGGGAGATGAGGTCTTGGAAGAACAAGTGCCGCACCCTCGACGTAGAGTGCATCAAAATACAACAATTACTGAAAGAGAAGGATGCTCTAATTGAAATTTTGGAGCAACATGCTGTAGAGAATCAAGATGACCAAAGGAATTTGCTCACTCCTTTCACTTGGCAAAGGAATGAAAACCCGACAATGGCCCAAGAGCCCCGGTCAAAGAAAAGGAAAATACCAGAATCAGCACCCGATTTCTCTTCAGAGAGGACTCAGGACCCATTAGCTTAGGTTTCTGTTTCTGCACCTTGTAATCTATTGTATTTCCATTTCTGTAATCCTTGGGAATTCAATAAAAAGGGGTTTCCCCACTGTTTGATATTTGCAATCTAATTGTCGAAGTTTATTTTGATTAAACCAAAAAATAATTAATAGAATCATTGCATTCATCATTCTCACATTGCGTATTCTTCTTACCTACGAATCTCACGTTTGTGTCTCGGTTCTAGAGTCAAATTGTCTCATTCGTACAATACTCGGGCCAATCGTCAGAAAAAGATGGATGATCTTGAGGAAGAAAACAGAGAGTTGAAGGAAGAGATTGACGCTCTAAGAGAGGATATGAGAAATCTTCGTAACGACATGCAAGCCATGGCAGAAGCTCAGCTACAAAGAACTGTGATCTCAGAGATCACCTCAACGCCCATAGTGGAGAAGTATGATCCTAGGTATCTGATGCCGAAAGATCATCCTTGGGGCATGCCTGTTAACTATATCCCAGAAGGATATGTTCCGCCGATCACTGAAGATCAGGGAATCATAACAGAAGCCGCTGGGCCTAAAGGTTACAAACTTCGGGAAAGCGAAGATGCCAGGGGAATACTGAAAACTCCTGAAGGTTAAAAACTTCGGGAAACGCCAAGATTCACTGCCATAGTCACGGTACCACCCCCTGTGGTGCACACTGTCCCGAAAGGACAGATTCCACTGATACCTTCTGGTAAAAAGGAAACTATGTTCGATAGAATGGATGAATTCCAGGAGCAGTTCCTGGAAATGCAGAAGGAGCTGCAAGCCATTCGCGGTCAGGATTTATTTGGAAAGGACGCCGCAGACCTCTGCTTGGTCCCCAATGTGAAAGTCCCGCACAAGTTCCAAGTGCCCGACTTTGGAAAGTACAAGGGTAACTCTTTCCCTCAAAGCCATCTGGTGATGTACGCTCGGCGGATGTCAGCTCAGACGGAGAATCAGGACCTACTGATTCACTACTTCCAGGATAGTTTAACCGGTGCCGCATTAAAATGGTACATGGGTTTAAACCGTACTGCGATCAGCACATTTAGAGATCTTGGCACTGCCTTCGTCCAACAATACAAATACAATTTGGACATGGCACCCGACAGAGATCAACTCAGATCGATGTTGCAAAAGGACAAGGAAACCTTTAAGGAGTATGCTCAAAGGTGGCGTGAAATTGCCGCTCAGATTTGTCTACCTCTTGAGGAAAAAGAGATGACAAAGATCTTCTTAAAGACCTTAAGCTCATTTTATTACGACAGAATAGTTTCCAGTGCGCCCAGTGATTTCACCGAGATGGTGGGCATGGGAGTTCGTCTTGAAGAAGCGTCCGAGAAGGACGTTTGGTAAAAGACACTGGATCAACGAGCGGTGCTAAAAAATACGGTAGTGCTCTCCCTAAGAAAAAAGAGCAAGATATTGGGAATATCTCTCTTGGAAAGCAAAGGCGACGGTACCAACCAGTAGCAGCTGTGACTCCTGCTATCAGCCCTGCGCCTATTCCTACGTATCAACCTCAGGTTGCACAGAGCCAACCTGATCAGCAAAGGACACAACAGCTTCTTCAGCAAGCTCGTCCTCCATACAACAACAACCGTACAACACGACCATCAGGATTTGATCCTATACCCGTTGTACGCAGAACTATTTCCGTTACTGATAGCTAAGGGGCACATTCAGACTAAATCTCCTCTTACAGTACCGAAAAATCCGCCTTTTTGGTTTAAGGTGGATCACACATGCCCTTATCATCAAGGAGGACCAGGGCATAACATAGAGAACTGTCTCAATTTCAAATCCGACGTGCAAAAGCTTGTTAGGAGCGGGCTCTTATCTTTCAAAGATACGAATCCCAATGTTCTCACGAACCCGCTGCCTCAACACGAGAAGGCTGCCGTCAAATTAATACAAGGAGAGACTAACAATGTCTACCAAATTCACGATGTACTCTTGTTGAGGACCAATCTAGTCAAGATGCATTGTAGACAGAGTGGATATGGCCATGTGCCACCTCATAATTATCACCAGTGTGATGTCTGCTCTAAAAATAATCAAGGATGTTATGTGGTTCAAGCAGCTCTGCAGGAACATATGGATCTCGGATGGATCTAAGAGCACCGAGTTTGTGGAGTTGACATGGTCTATACGAACTCCAACGTCATTCATAACCATGACGTTCGTGCAATGAATGTCAACTTGGTGGCGATGCACTCAAGGCAAAGCCAGTATCATAATCTGCCGCGACACGATTACAGTTCCTGTCTGACTTGCTCGGTAAACAAACAGGGATGTTCTTTCATACAAGAGGCCCTCCAGCGTCAGATGGATCTTGGATGGATCCAAGACTACCATGATAGGAACCCTTATCAGATCAACATGGTTCAGATCTTCGATATTCGCGTGATGAATACCAACTTAGTAGAGTTACATGCTAAACAGGTCCGACTCGGATTCTTAATAGCACACGACTATCAAAGCTGTAAAGCAGGTTGCGAAAACGATCGAGGTTGTACCCTTGTCCAGGAGGCACTTCAGTACTTGTTAAATCATTGGTGGATGCCAATCTATATGGATGAAGATACTCAGCAAATTAGTATCAGTAATAGGAATCCTACTCGGCGTCAAAGTCAGGATGTCCGATCTGTGGAAGTTAACCTAGTGAGGTTACATTGTATTCAAAGTGGGCGTGGCCAGGTGCCACCACACAATTATGACCGTTGTAGCGTCTGTTCGGAAAGTAACCAAGGGTGTTACCTTGTGAGAGCAGCTCTTCAAGGTTAGGTGGATCGTGGAGAGATTCGCCCATGTCCGGGTTCTGGACCCATCAACTGGACGCCGAACTACCTTGCCGATCAAGTCGAGGATGCTGTTGTAATCTCTGGTCATCACAGGACCAGGGATGTTTTTGCCATTATCCCTCTACTTGACGAATCTAAAGTTCCCAACCAGGAACGTATCGAGATTACTTACGATGGTCAGAAAAATCAGAAGGTTCCCATAGTCATCTATCTGCCAGGACCAACACCGTATGAATCAACTAAGACTATCCCTTACAAATACGGTGCAACGACAGTTGAAAATGGAAAGGAAATTCCATTACCCTCCGTCGTGAATATTGTAGACATCAGTCGTGTAACACGGAGTGGCAGAATCTTCAACCGAGGGGTTGAGGAACTTAACAAAGAAAAGGAACTTCAGACGGAAGCTTTTGATCCACCAATCGGTCAATCCAGTAATCCCGACCTTTCAAAAATTGATGATTAGATGCTGAAGCTCATCCAAAGGAGTGAATGCAACATTGTTGATCAACTGTTACAGACTCCTTCAAAGATCTCGGTATTATCACTGTTACTCAGTTCAGAAGCCCACAGGGAGGCTCTGCAGAAAGTCTTGGAGCAAGCCTTTGTGGAACAGGATGTAACAATCAGACAGTTCGATAGTATTATCTCTAACATCACTTCCTACAATAATTTGGGATTTAGTGATGAGGAATTACCTTAAGAGGGTCGCCGTCATAACATGGCGCTCAACATTACAGTTAACTGCCAGGACGATGCTTTAGCCAGATTACTGGTAGACACAAGGTCAGCCCTGAATGTTATGCCGAAGTCCACTTTGATGCAATTATCATTCAAAGGCCCTCCGATGAGAATCAGCGAGGTCGTCGTCAAAGCATTCGACGGATCCATAAAAATGGTTATCGGCGAAGTTGATCTTCCCATAACTATCAGTCCTCACACTTTCCAAGTCACTTTCCAGGTCATGGACATTCGGGCAACGTACAGTTGTTTATTAGGAAGACCTTGGATACATCAGGCTGGAGCGGTTACTTCAACCCTCCACCAAAACCTAAAGTTCGTCAAGAACGATCAACTTGTCACAGTTTGTGAGGAACAGGCCTTGCTGGTGAGTAACTTGTCATCATCTGCTGGTATAGAACCCGAGGAGGTTATTGGAACTCAGTTCCAAGCGCTGTCGGTGAGCAAGGACGATCAATCCCAAGGAGGAACTTCCATTTCTTTATATAATGATGCTATCAAAGCGGTCGAGAGTACCGATACAACCGGATGGGGACAGCTTGCCATTCCTATTGACAATAAAACAAAGAAGGGTCTTGGTTTTTCTGCAACCTGTACCGGACAGCTGCCAACGATGAAAGTCTTCATCCCATTCAAAACTTCTTCCACAGTGGAGGTTTCCTTCACCCAGTGTCTCAAGCAGTACATGCTATCAATGAGGAAGATCCCTCTGACACAGATAAAGAATGGAAGTCCTATCTTAATGGGGGCGGTTATATGTCTCAGGAAGAGGTGCCTATACCATTTTGCTATCCCGCACAGAGTCCGAGATTTATACCACGGTCAGATGTCGAAATGATATACGGAGATTGTGATCTGGAAGGATGTCGTGCTCTGCCAAATTCATTAGAGGAAGACACTCTGATGAAAGACAACTTTGACTACACCTACTATGGCCCAATGGATGGTCTGCCAATGTGACAACCTTATCCAGGAGACTTGGGGCAAGAGAGTTAGCCGAACAATGAAAATCAGTTGACCGTCATTGAACAGAATACCTGTGTCCCCACCATGTCATGGGATTAACACTCAGCTCATTCAGAAACTACTCAACATGACGATGAATTTGCAACGTTTGCGGGACTTGAATTCATCAACTATGCTTTTCCTGAGGTCAACGTCATCGAGAGAGATGACTCCACCAGTTCCAAAGAAGTATGGGACACCCTGGGACAACCAAGTGGAAAATTCGACTATATGGTCAAGTACACCGCTCCCGAAAGCTCTCGTATCAGGCTCGAAGACATCCAGCCAACTGGATGGGGAGATACAGCTGAGAGCACAAATACTATGCAAAATACAACTGAGGAATTCTCCTACGACAATTCTGCCTGGGAGACAAATTCCAATGATCCTGCTCCACCAGAAATCAGCGTTATTTCTGAAGACAAATCAAGGAAGGTACCCGACTTTGTCATTCATCGAGGAGTTCGCTGCCAATGGGTTGCCGTCGAGGTTCCGAAGGTCGTTCATCAGTCAAAGGAATTGCCATCTTTAACCTTTCACCCTGCCCAAGTGAAATGGATGTTTTGATAGGGCTCGCTTTCTGTAAATTTTCCCTCTTCGCTTAGCCCAAAGCGACAGAGTTTTGTTTTATAGGGCTGTAGTTTCAAGAATCGACTTGTTCATTAATAAAATAACGTCGTTCTGTAATTCCCGCAATATTTGCTGTTTTCTCTTTTTGCTTTTTTCAGAAAATGGTAATCCTAAAAAACAAATCAATTATAAAAACAAGCAGTAAGAAAAATACACTGCACACACTTTTGCATTTTCTCTATCTCTTCTAAACACGAATCATCACGTCATGCAGATTGCTTGTTTTAAACCCCATTAAAACATACGATCCGATGCCTTCTCCCAACTTTGAGTTCCCGGTATTCGAGGCTGAAGAAGAAAATGATGACAAAATTCCATAAGAGATCTCCCGATTACTCAGACAAGAGGAAAGGTCCATTGAAGCTCACAAAGAGCCGTTGGAAACAATCAATGTGGGTTCAGAAAAAGAGAGAAAAGAAATCAGGGTTGGGGCACTGCTCAGTCCGATTGCCAAAGAGAGTTTGATAAAGCTTCTCAAAGAATTCACCGATGTATTCGCTTGGTCCTATCAGGACATGCTAGGGTTGGATACCAGCATCGTGGAACATCACTTACCGTTAAAGTTGGAATGTTCGCCGGTAAAGCAAAGGTTGAGACGGACTCACCCGGACATGGCCATCAAAATCAAAGAGGAGTTACAGAAACAGATTGACGCAGGTTTCCTCGCCACATCAGAGTATATTCAATGGTTAGCCAACATTGTACCCGTTCCCAAAAAGGACGGAAAGGTCAGAATGTGTGTCGACTACCGAGACTTGAACAAGGCAAGTCCAAAGGACGACTTTCCTTTACCACACATTGACATGCTGGTAGAAAGTACTACAAAGTTCAAAGTTTTTTCCTTCATGGATGGATTCTCGGGCTATAACCAAATCAAAATGGCGCCGAAAGATATGGAGAAAACTTCGTTCATTACCCCATGGGGTACCTTTTGTTACAAGGTAATGTCGTTCGGCTTGAAGAATGTCGGGGCAACCTATCAAAGGGCCATGACAACTTTTTTTCATGACATGATACACAAAGAGATAGAGGTATATGTCGATGACATGATTGCAAAATCTAAGACAGAAGAGGAGCATGTGACCCACCTGTCGAAACTATTCGAGCGTTTGAGGAAGTACAAACTCCGCTTGAATCCCAACAAGTGCACCTTCGGTGTCCGTTCAGGGAAACTATTAGGGTTCATCGTCAGCCAGAAAGGAATTGAGGTTGATCCTGATAAGGTCAAGGCCATTCAAGAAATGCCTTCTCAGAAAACGGAAAAACAAGTCAGAGGATTCCTGGGACGTTTGAACTACATCTCCAGATTCATATTCCTTATGACCGCCACATGTGCGCCGATTTTCAAATTACTCAAGAAGAACCAGGATTGCGTTTGGTCAGAAGATTGCCAAACTGCCTTCGACAGTATCAAGGAATACCTGTTGAATCCGCCGATTCTATCACCTCCAGTGGAAGGAAGACCACTGATCATCTACCTCACAGTTCTAGAGGACTCAATGGGATGTGTACTTGGCCAACAAGACGAAACCAAAAGGAAGGAGTCTGCCATCTACTATCTGAGCAAGAAGTTCACCGACTGCGAGACTCGGTACACGATGCTTGAGAAAACTTGTTGCGCTTTGGCTTGGGTAGCCAAACGTCTACATTAATACATGATTCGTCATACTACTTGGTTAATCTCCGAAATGGATCCAATCAAGTACGTCTTCGAAAAACCTGCTCTCACGGGAAGGATTGCCCATTGGCAGATGTTGTTATCAGAATATGACATAGAGTACCATGCTCAGAAAGCCGTTAAAGGAAGTATTTTAGCCGATCATTTGGCTCATCAACCGATTGACAATCAAGAATCAACCGGGTTTGACTTCCCAGACGAAGATGTCATGTATCTAAAAATGAAAGATTGCAATGAACCGTTACCCAGTGAAGGGCCAGAACCAGGTTCCCAATGGGGACTTATCTTTGATGGAGCAGTTAATCATTACGGAAACAAAATTGGGGCAATCATTGTTACCCCTCAGGGTACCCACATTCCTTTCACCGCTCGACTTACGTTCAAATGTACGAACAACGAGGCCGAATACGAAGCTTGTATTATGGGTCTCGAAGAAGCGATTGATTTAAGGATCAAAAACTTGGACGTATACGGCGATTCAGCCCTGGTTATCAATCAGATAAAAGGAGATTGGAACACATACCAATCAAGACTGATTCCTTACAAGGACTACGCAAGAAGGTTGCTACCTTTCTTCAACAGAGTTGAGTTTCATCATATCCCTCATGATGAGAATCACATGGCTAATGCATTAGCCACTATCTCTTCTATGATTAGTGTAGGTCAATGGAACGACCTACCTAAGATCGACATAATGCGCCTTGAACGGCCCGCTTACATCTTCACGATCGAAGCAGTCATAGATGACAAACCTTGGTATCACGATATCAAATGCTTCCTTCAGAAACAAGAGTACCCACCTGGGGCACTAAGGAAGGACAGAAAAACCCTCAGAAGACTGGCTGGAAACTTCTTCCTGAGCGGTGACACTCTTTATAAGAGGAATTTTTATATGGTCTTGCTCTGATGCGTAGACAGACCAGAAGCAGACATGCTGATAAAAGAAATTCATGAAGGATCCTTTGGCACTCATGCCAACGGACACATAATGGCGAGAAAAATTCTAAGAGCAGGGTACTATTGGTTGACAATGGAATCCGACTGCTACAAGTACATGAGGAGGTGTCACAAATGTCAGATATACTCCGACAAAATTCATGTACCGCCATCACATCTCAAAGTTCTTTCTTCCCCGTGGCCTTTTTCCATATGGGGAATCGACATGATTGGCTTGATCGAACCTAAGACTTCAAACGGACATTAGTTCATCCTGGTAGCCATTGACTATTTCACCAAGTGGGTCGAAGCAGCGTCGTACGCTAATGTAACCCGACAAGTGGTGGTCCGATTTATCAAAAACAATATCATCTGCCGTTATGGTGTTCCAAGCCAGATCATTACTGATAATGGATCTAACTTGAACAATAAGATGATGAAAGAGTTGTGCGTTGAGTTCAAGATTGAACACCATAACTCATCTCCCTAGCGACCCAAGATGAACGGAGCGGTAGAAGCGGCCAATAAGAACATCAAAAGGATTGTTCAGAAGATGGTTGTAACCTACAAAGATTGGCACGACATGCTACCCTTTGCTCTTCACGGTTATCGCACATCTGTCCGCACTTCAACAGGGGCTACCCCTTTCTCTCTAGTGTATGGCATGGAAGCAGTGCTCCCCATAGAAGTAGAGATCCCGTCAATCCGAGTATAGATGGAAGCTAAGCTTACAGAAGCTGAATGGTGTCAAAGCTGACACGACAAACTGAATCTGATCGAAGAAAAGAGAATAACGGCACTATGCCACGGTCAGTTGTATCAACAAAGAATGAAGAAGGCGTTCGACAAAAAGGTCCGACCTCGCATCTTCAGGAAAGGAGACCTCGTGCTCAAAAAGATACAATCATTTCTCACTGATTCTCGGGGTAAATGGACTCCGAATTATGATGGCCCCTATGTGGTCACGACAGCTTTCTCAGGCGGCGCCTTGAGACTTGCAACCATGGACGGAGAGGAATTTGCCTACCCCATGAATGTTGATGTAGTCAAGAAATACTTCGCTTAAACTAAAAAAAATGTGTCTCGGTGGATTGAAAACCCGAAAGGGCGGTCCATGCAAAAGTTAGAGACATAAAAAAAAATCATCCCGATGGATTGGAAACATCATAGTACAATCCAGGCAAAAATTAGGGATAATGGCAAGTAACTATGTTCAACAGAGGCAAGTCCTTTATCAGCAGTTACACCATCCATAGGAGGAAAACTGTGACGCCCCCAATCTATACCCCCAATTAACATGCAATTAAAGCACTAAAAGAAAATTCGAAATTTCGTCAGAGTACATTTGAATTCGCGGCATAGAAAGGGAGAAATCACATCAACTGTAACAAAACATAGCATACAACACCTGCTCATTTAGATATGCAACGTGGGGTAGCAAATCATACTGAGGAAACTTCGTTCCTTACACCCACTTTTCAGAAATTAGAATTAAAGCGGAAAGATCTAAAATCTGAATAACACATATACATATATACATATAAACATGTTTGTCATACATCCAGTTATACATATACAACCAAAATATATCATCAGATATACAAAATAATCGCAAACGGCCACCCTAGCTACCCGGAGTCACATATCAGAGCCGACCGACAAAAGAATGAAGACGCAAAGCTTCACAAAAAGAATACCTCCAGCAACTCTAATCTGCAACGCCTCATAGAGCGTTATAAAACAGCAGAAGGGTGAGAAAAACAACCATAATATAATTGCATAAAATTATATATTAACACAAAAATACACGAGTAACATATTCTCACCACCAAAGCACACAGATCAATTATAACAGCACACAGTACAATTCTCACGTATCATATATCACAGCACATCAATCATTCACATCACAATCACACATATTCCATCTCATTAAATCACATTCACAATTTCATACACAAATGACTCATGATGAATGCAAATGCACAGAGACCGACACCACGACTCTATGCACATGTCATGCGGTACCGACTTCCTTTGTCACGTCATGTCACGTCATTAGTCCACTCAGGAACTATTGGAACCATCGCTCGTTACTGAGAATCTCAAGTAACTCCCCGTCGGGCCTACGATGTTCACCCGTCGCTTTAGGTCCTCAGGCATCGCCTCATATTTTCGAGGCACACGACGTTAAGGATTGCTTTAAGTCTCCAAAGGAGCCCACAATCGTCTATACCCATCGCTTTAAGTCCTCAGTCATCGCCTCATATTTTCGAGGCACACGATGTTATAGCATATTCCCCTCGGGAATCAAACCGTCACTCAGGACGTTTCCACAATGCACATTATGATGCTTGGCATACAATGACTCATGACATTCACATTGTATACATACACCCATTCATAATCATGCATATATCATCAAATACCACACTTATCATTTTCTTTCTTTTCGGCCACAAATCATCATCACAACAGCACATAAGGCATACACATTCAAAGCACAAACATATAACATAATACACGTCAAATACGCACCATTAAAATGACAAATGTCGAGATTCAACACTATTCATATTTTCCGACAAAATTTAATCGGCTAACAATTCTCAAAACCTCATAATCACAAAGTACGACTCGATACCTTTCCAACGACACCAAGAATACAAAAATCGGATAATCGGAACCAAAGTTACGGACAAAACCGAAAACAACATTTTGAAAAATCACATTTTTGCAATCCCTCTGCTCATACGCGTATCACCCATGTCCATACGCGTATGGGCAGAACCAATTTCTCTTCACAAAATCACATTTTCAAAAACCTTACGCGTATGCCCCTCGCCCTTACGCGTATCACCAGAGGGCCGGTAAAACAAGTAATTCATACGCGTAATGCCCCCAAAACAGCACAATGTTACGCGTAACGCCTTGGCTCATACGCGTATTGGCAAGTCCCTTACGCGTATGGCCAGGACAGACCCAGAAAAATTCTGCAGAATAATTTCTGCGTTTTTTTCCACCCCAATCATCCAATTTCTCCCCTAAAACTCAGAAAATCACCAAATAGAAGTGTAACAATGCACAACAAACATGTATAGACAATCTAAAACACAATCAACACAAGTTTCGACACATTCAAATTAATTTCTAACCAATTTTACCAAATATGGGTTTTTACTCAATTTACTCCAATTAATCCAAAATTAACAACAAACACGCATACATAATCGTATACAATCATAGAATAATCGAGTTTCGCACCCTTACCCGATTTAATCGACTCTACAACTTGCTCTTGATGATTTTTCCACACTTTCTTCAATTTTCTCTCTTCTCCTCTTTTCTTCTCTTTTTCCTTCTTCCTCCTTTCTTTCTCTCTATTTTTCTTTCTTCCCTTTTTTTTTTTTTTTTCTATTCTTACTAACTTATCCAAATATCTATGTGTAATACCCCAAATTTTGACCACTTAGATTTCCCATCATTGTGAAAATCATCATCACAATATGGATGAACCATCATGCTTCATCAGTCTCCCCAAAGATGGGTGAGCATCCAATACAATCAAAATTAGGGTTTCAAGCCCTCTCTGAGTGCTTAGACAAAGGATCAATCAAGAAATGACATGATCTTCAACTTGTCTAATCTCTTAAACATCCACAATGGATCAAAAAGGACTCCCACTTCAAGGATTAAGCACAAGGCTGCTCCCTTCTAGGTGGATCAAGTCTCAAGATCAACAGTGTCACCAAATTAGGGTTTTGGTCGACCAGGGCCTCCAGATGGAAATTTTCATCTGGGCACAAGGCAATGATCCAAAACATAACCTAATATGCTTCATGGAACCTCATGAACCCATGCATCAAGTCAATTTTGCCTCAGGGGATGTATTCATCAAAAATCAGGAATTAGGGTTTCTTGACCTAATTCACCCCTAAGTTGACTTTTGGGACAAACATGAGCCAAGACCTCAAGAGATGATTTGAGGGTCTCTAATATACCATATTGATCCATTTGGAACAATGGATTGATCCAAGAAGCTTGAGCAGCAAGTTTCATTTTCATCTGCACCACAATTAGGGTTTTAAGGGAAAAGTCAACTGTAACTTTGACTTTTGACCAGGACATGCTCCCAAACCCTAATACATGATTGAAGATACCCTATGACACCCATGGAACATGTCCATCAAGTTTGATTTAGGTCAAGGACATGATTTCCTGAAGAATTGCACAGTTTGGAATTCATCTGATAAAAAGTCAACCGTGCACAAAAGTCAACTTTGACTTTTTGAGATTTTTCACCAAAATGGATTTTTAACCCTAAAATGATGTTAATGTATGATTTGAATCATCATTCATCAAGAAAAATCAAGAAAAGTGAGATAACTTGTAAAAGGGGTAACCATAAAACTTAGAAATTTTTCTAAGTTTAAAATAAAGTGGCAAAGGTACCAACTTTGGAGGACCATAACTCCTAAACCACAAGGCCATTTTTTCTCATCCAAAGATGGATTTGTAGCCCTCATTATCACCTACAAAACCTTCAACTACAAGTCATTCCAATTCATTAAGGATTTTGAGTTATGGAGTGATCAAAGTGGCTGAAAAGTGAAAATGTCTCTTTTTCCAACACATAGTGAAATTTTCACTAAGTCAGAATTTGCCTTCACTTTTTGCCAAATGTAGGGGGATTTTTCACTTGGAATCAAAAGAGATCAAAACTAAACTTGTTCAAACAGTTGTTGTATCATGTAAGAGCTTTCCAAAATGGCCAAGAACATTGCCAAATTCAACCTACATCATGAGATACAACATTGGCAAGTTGCCTTGCTGAAATCTGTCAAGGCAAGGCAGAATTTGCATTTTGGCTCGATTTGCCAAAATCAGCCAATTTCAATTGCTCCAATCCACTTGGACACCTCAGAGGATTAAATCCAAAGGGGACAATCACTGAGCCAAGCCTCCAAGGTCCAAGGAATAAAGAATAGCATGTTGAACCTAGAATGGCCAAAATAGGGACAAGACTTCAAATTTGGAATGAGGCATTCAATGGAACCATCAAGGTGGCATGGACTGAGCCATTCTCATCTGAAATCAGTCAAGACTTATCCAAGACCAAGGGGACCAAAGCTCTGTGCCCTAACCTTTAGTCAATGGCTAGAGGAGACTTTCATTTCCATTGGCCAACATTGAGGAAACCTACTTACCAGCTGCCATGCACTATTCCTTGCAAAACAAACTTGATCTACTATAAATAGAGCTCAATTGTGGTCAGTTTAAGTACACCAAAGCCATCTAACAGATGCTTTCCTCAAAATCTCTTTCTCTTGGCAAAAATGCCTTTCTTAGCAAGGTAGCTATCGGGTTTTGAGTTTGAGAGCAATTCCAATCAAACCAATCACTCACACACCTCACATACATCACATATGAGCTGATCAAACACTCACATAACTTCTAAAACATCAATTTCTTGAAATCACCAGCTGGTTGCTCAAATTTTCAAACAAGGTGCAGCTGAGATGCCATAAACTGATCCAGCCCATTTCAATTCAATCCAAGTGTTCAAACACAATCCATAGGGTGTAGGGAAGCTGTTCAGATCATCACCACTCATCTGTAACACCTCCAACTCAAAATCACATCTGCTCTTGCTGTCATGACTTGGAGGTAAGCACATACTTGGTCATCTCTCAATCTATGCATATTTCCTCGCACAATAATTTGGCCATATGTTCATAATCATGCATGGAATGTTTTCCCTCAATTAATTGCATTGTTTGAATCGTGTATCAAAAATCCTAGCCTTCATGCAGAAATTAGGGTTCTTGAGGTTTCTTCGTGATTTCTTGTTGTATGTTTAATTTAAATGAAATTAAAGTACATAGACATGATCGTGAGGTTGAGACGAGCATAATGATATGTGGATTGCATGTTATAATTACGTATTCAGTGAGATTGGATGGAAAATGCAAATCTGGGCAAACTGAAAAACGCGCGTGTTCTTGGTGTTGTTCTTGGCGCCATTTTCATATATTTGAATATTTGAATTTTGTGATTTTGTTTAATTGATTCAAAAATTAATTTCTCTCTGAGTTTTAATGATTTTGAATTGATTCTTTTTTTAATAATTCACAAAAATGTTAAAATTTTTTATTTTATCAAAAAATCCCAAAAATATTATTTATTTCATATAATTGATATTTTTGTAAAGAATTAATATTTTGATTGTTTTTGGCATTTTAAATATTTTTTCTACATTGATTTTGCAACTTTTAATGCTTTCTAATTATTTTGTAGGTCAATACTTAATTTTTGAAGCATTAATCCAAGATCACAATTTGTTTTCCATGTGTTAAATAATTTTTGATCATTTTAATTGAATTTTTATTTAATTAAATACATTTTGAAAACAAATTAGGGTTTTGGATTAATTCAACCCTCATAAATCACTTTCAAAACTTTTTTGGGCCTCTTGAGAGAGTGTAAGACCCATCCCCCCTTGTACAAAAACTTTTTGGGCCTCACTCATTGTATAAGTCCCACTGTACAAGTAAACGGCGTGATCATCGCCCGTTTAAAATAAAACTCATCTGGGTCTCTCCTTGAGCTATAAGACCCATTCAAAACACTTTGGGCCTCTATTAGAGTGTAAGACCCAATCCTTTTTTTGACCAAATCATTTTTGGGCCTCACTTATTGTATAAGTCCCGATACCGTAAAAAAAAAACAAACGGCGCGATCGTCGCCTTTTCAAAAATCATCTGGGCCTACCCTCGAGTAGTAAGACCCATTTATTTTTCATTCAAAACACTTTGGGCCTCTATTAGAGTGTAAGACCCAATCCCCTTTTAACCAAAACATTGTGGGCCTCACTTATTGTATAAGTCCCTCTGCGTTAAAAGAAAATCTTGGCGCGGTCGCCATTTTTAAAAGAAAAATCATTTGGGCCTACCCTCGTGTTATAAGCCCCACTTTTTTCTTTAAACCTTTTTGGGCCTCTTGAGAGAGTGTAAGACCCATCCCTTTGTACAGAAAACCTTTTTGGGCCCCAGTCACTTGTATAAGTCCCGCTGTACAAAGTCAAACAGTGTGCTCACTGATAAAACCCTGGGCCTCTCCTTGAGCTGTAAGCCCCAAATCTTTCTTTTTCAAAGCACTTTCTCCTTTGATTTTGAATATACTGTTGTTTTCAATCTTTCTTTGTTGAACAACTACCCAAACAACATGGAAGCACTACAACCGAGTAAGTGGTTATCGCTTTCATTTACTGCTTTCATATTATAAACTGTATTGTGGGGCTGCTCACTGTAAGTCTCCTTTCATAAACTCATATCTACTGTGTAATAATAGTATAGATATTTCGAGTTTCCCCGGCAACTACGTTTAGAACTAGGTGACGTCGTTTCATTTATTCGTAGAAATAGACGCCTAGATCCCCACTAGGAGCACCAGATACAGTCTTTTCTTCGGCTGTCCTCCTTAGGAATCGTCAAGAAGCTCTACTCCCCAAGATGAATGTATTCTCCGTGAATGGCATCTTTGAGTTTCTTCCCAATTCTCGAACTTTCCTGACTCGATCTATTCCTTGTGGATAGCTTGCCTTGAATGTCTCGGGGTTTGGGTACCCACTACGGTCATAATCTTGGACCTTAACTAAGGAACCCTCTTTAAAAGCTAAAAGTCGCTGGATAGTAAACCTCGCACGTTTACCAGTGGTTTTTATCTTTAAAAGAGTTATCTCTCCTAATGGAAGGAGATGATAGACCCACGGGCTTCTTAAAAGCATCGGCCTCCTCTTGGGCATTATTCAAGGACCCTACGGCTTCTTAGAAGTATTCACAGCCTCCTCTTAGGCTTCGTATAATGATCTCTTCCTCCGGGAATGATAGCCTCCTCTTGGGCTTCGTACAAGGACCCGTCGGCTTCCTAATAGTCTCTAGCCTCCTCTTGGGCTTCGTACAAATTGTCCCGACGACCTCCTAGAGGTATAGGAACAAAACCTAGTCATCCTCATAGAACAGTCCTTTCATAGAGTCTACTACTGTTTCTCGAAGCATAGTACAAAAGATAAAACTCTAGACTTGGACAGTCTAACTTCCTTGAGTCTCAAAGACATTCTCAAGCACCCTTAGTTAAATAGGAAGGAAACCCGCAGACTCGGATAGTCTCAATACCCTTTGGATTTCCCGTTTCCTCAAAGAGAAGGAAATATCCCTGATCCTCAAATTAAATCCCTGAGTACAGTGTTGCTCATATAAGAACTAATTTTCTCTTTTAAATCAATATATTGGATCTGTCACTCAACTGAAACAGTTACAATAGCCTCCATCTCGGGCTTCGTACGAGATACCAAAATTCTCCCCAGTGGAGTCAAAATAACCTTTTCGCCTCTCTCTCGGGCTTTGTACGAGACACAAAAACACTCTATTACTGAGTATAAAAGATTCTCCAACTGAGTCAACTCTTTGCTAGCCTCCTCTTAGGCTTTGTATAACGATATGCCCCACTGGGTCAAAAACCTTTTAGCCTCTCTCTTGGGCTTTGTACGAGACACAAAATAGCCTCCTCTTAGGCTTTGTATAATGATTTTCCTAGCGGAAATTAGCCTCCTCTTAGGCTTTGTATAAGAAAACCACTGGTTGATCCAATCGACCTTTTAGCATCAAAGTTGTGCCTCGTTCGCAGTACACAAACATCAACAACTCCTTTCCCTTCATCTAATCGCTGTAAGCGGCAAACCTCTGGATCATCTACATCCATGCCACTGTCCCTCTTTTAGCATGAGAAATTCCTAAGGAAAGATGGCATTGCTCTACACTGAGTTAAAGTCTTCTCCTTCAGGTTAAAACCCTTTCTTCGGAAATTATGGCATTGCTCGGATCCGCGTATCCCAGTTAAAGTAATTCTCCTTCTCCCCTCTTTAGAGATGACAAATTCTCTCTAAAGTCGAGGTCTTTTAGCTTCACGTCTTGGGCTTTGAACAAGACACAAATAGACTTTTTAGCTTCACATCTTGGGCTTTGAACAAGATACAAATCACCTTTCGCTTCATGTCTTGGGCTTTGAACAAGACACCAAAACACCATTTCCTCCCATAGAATAGGAGGAACTACGAACGCTCTGATTTCCCTGTTTTGGTAAACGGGAATATGTAGGCATAAGATCGAAAGAAAAGATCTTAGCGAGCGCAATCAACAAAAAACCCAAATCCCATATCTTCATCAATTAAAAGCAGTATTTCAAAAGCATCAGTCCTAACATCCTAATCCTTATTCCCCGCCAGGAACCTTCTGCCCAGATCGAAAGAAAGAAACCTGTATTGGCGAAATACGAATAACCAGTACAAAGGCCCCCTCACATTGATAGCATCCGTAACCTAACAGACCGCTGTTTAAACTCAGTATGCAAAGCAGGGTTAATTGGAGACATCTATTTCCCTTCCTTATTCAGCTCACAATAGGATAAAAAATGAATCGACCTGTAGTTTAAAGCTCAAACCACAGAGAGCGACCAGCGCTTAAGAACCGCGTCCAAAATCGCTCGCCACAGAAAAGTGGCGCCCACCGTGGAGCATCATCCCCGTTTTCTATGGAAAATGGGAACTCTGTTGAGGAGAAAGATTGACCTATGCTGGTCCATCTCGTAGACAGAGAACCACAGATTGGGGCTTCCGCCGGGGAACCCATTTCTGTCAGGAACTTAGGATTCTTAGCTTTATAAGTCTAGGATGTTTAGGACAAATATATATACTGCTTTTCCTAATTGCTATACGTTTTTATTTTTCTGCTAATGGGAATACGGGTGATGCCGTATGTGGTGAGATTGAGTATACACTTAAGAAAAACCAACCTTTTTCGTAGTGCGGAAGCTATCGGAAATAGTTGTTACGCTATACTACCCTCATTTGAGGCTGGTGATCTATTCTCGGTGAATGGCACTTACTCTAAGATTGCACACAACTCGCTGGCGATCCGCTTGTTGTCTGCTTTCCTGGGAGGAGCTGAGATAATGAGTACAGGTACAAAAATCACCCTAGTATAAACCTTTGGGGATGGGTAGAGCCTTGACTTCATGACAACGACCCTTTGACCCCATATTTTTTCTATGTTTTTGTGTGCTGCATTCATGCATTCATTTAATAAAACATTAAAACATTCAAAAAAATTCTCTTCTAGTCTCTCTGTTTTTCAAATTAAACTAAGACTGTGATTGCAAATATCAGAGAAAAAGATTGCATTAATGGATTTCGGTAGAAGGAGAACTCGCCAGTATACCTTCAAGGTTCCAAAACTAGGGGATTTGAGAAAGTTAGCGAGGATGATCGTTAACCCAGAGGTTTTCAGAGCCAAGCATGGTGGTTTGCTACCACTGTTAAGAGTCCATGTAATTAAGGGAATCATGGATGCGCTCATTCAGTTCTACGATCCAGTTTATCACTGTTTCACATTCCCGGATTACCAGCTAGCACCAACGCTGGAGGAGTATTCTCATCTGACTGATTTACATATCACTGATCGACCTCCATTTTATGGACTGGAAGAAATTCCAAAGAATCAGACTATTGCAATAGCAATTCATTTGGACGAGTCTGAGGTCAGGACTCACATGACCACTAAGGGTGGCATCCAAGGTTTGCCAGCCCAGTTCTTGACAAAGAAAGCTCTGTACTTCGCTAGTATAGGGAACGGGACTGCTTTTGAAAGCATCTTTGTCTTGCTCACCTACGGGTTATTTTTGTTTCCCAACATCAATAACTTCGTCGATATCAACGCTATTAAGGTTTTTCTCATTGGAAACCCTGTGCCAACTTTGCTCGCAGATGCGTATCATTCTGTACACTTAGGAAATTTGTACATCGGAGGGGAGATCACATGCTATGTACCTTTGCTTTACAAATGGTTTATCTTTCACTTGCCCAAGTCTGCTGCTTTTTGGGATTGCAAGAGTGTCTTACGTTGGTCGCAGAAGATCATGTCTCTCACCAATTCCGATATAGATTGGTGTAATAGGATTTATGAGGGAATCAGAATCATTGACCGTTGTGGAAACTTCCCCAGCGTACCCCTCATAGGAACTAAAGGAGGAATCAACTATCATCCGATATTGGTTCTTCGTCAATTTGGATACCCGATGAGACACATCCCACTGGGTGTTCATCTGGAAGGTCTTTTCTTCAAAGAAGGAGAAAGTGACAGAGCACTAAAGATGGAAATAATGCAAGCTTGGAAACATGTTCATAAGAAAGGACGAGAGTCTCTGGGAAAACCGGACTGTGTCTCGGTGGAGCCTTATCTCCATTGGGTACAAACTAGAGCTCTCAAGCTAAAGATGCCTTATCCTCGTTACGGAATTCTTCCGCCGAGGGAAATTGTCATGTACTTCATGACGGAAACTGAAAGGCTTCACGTTACTCTCAACAAGGTTCAAAAGGAAAGAAGATCTTGGAAGAACAAGTACCGCACCCTCGACGTAGAGTGTATCCAAATACAACAACTACTAAAAGAGAAAGATGCTCTCATTGAAATTTTGGAGCGGCATGCTGTAGAGAATCAAGATGACCAAAGGAATTTGCTCGCTCCTTTCACCTGGCAAAGGAATGACAACCCGACAACGGCCCAAGCGCCCCGGTCAAAGAAGAGGACTCGGGACCCATTAGTTTAGGTTTCTGTTTCTGCACTTTGTAATCTACTGTATTTCCATTTCTGTAATCCTTTGGAATTCAATAAAAAGGGGTTTCCCCACTGTTTGATATTTGCAATCTAATTGTCGAAGTTTATTTTAATTAAACCTAAAAACAGTTAATATAATCATTGCATTCATCATTCTCACATCGCGTATTCTTCTTCCCTACGAATCTCACGTTTGTGTCTCGATTCTAGAGTCAAACTGTCTCATTCGTATAATACTCGGGCCAATCATCAGAAAAAGATGGATGATCTTGAGGAAGAAAACAGAGAGTTGAAAGAAGAGATCGACGCTCAGAGAGAGGATATGAGAAAGCTTCGTAACGACATGCAAGCCATGGCAGAAGCTCAGCTACAAAGAACTGTGATCTCAGAGATCACCTCAACGCCCATCATAGAAAAGTATGATCCTAGGTATCAGATGCCGAAAGATCGTCCTTGGGGCATGCCTATTAACTATATCCCGGAAGGATATGTTCCGCCGATCACTGAAGATCAGGGAATCTCAACAGAAGCCGCTGGGCCTGAAGGTTACAAACTTCGGGAAAGCGAAGATGCCAGGGGAATACTGAAGACTCCTGAAGGTTACAAACTTCGGGAGACGCCAAGACTCACTGCCGTAGTCACGGTACCACCCCCTGTGGTGCACACTGTCCCGGAAGGACAGATTCCACCAACACCTTCTGGTAAGAAGGAAACTATGTTTGACAGAATGGATGAATTCCAGGAACAGTTCCTGGAAATGCAGAAAGAGCTGCAAGCCATTCGCGGTCAGGATCTATTTGGAAAGGACGCCGCAGACCTCTGCTTGGTCCCAAATGTGAAAGTCCCGCACAAGTTCCAAGTGCCCGACTTTGAAAAATACAAGGGTAACTCTTGCCCTCAGAGCCATCTGGTGATGTACGCTCGGCGGATGTCAGCTCAGACAGAGAATCAGGACCTGCTGATTCACTACTTCCAGGATAGTTTAACCGGTGCCGCACTCAAATGGTACATGGGTTTAAACAGTACTACAATCAGTACATTCAGAGATCTTGGTACTGCCTTCGTCCAACAATACAAGTACAATTTGGACATGGCACCCGACAGAGATCAACTCAGATCAATGTCGCAAAAGGAAAAGGAAACCTTTAAGGAGTATGCTCAAAGGTGGCGTGAAATTGCTGCCCAAATTTGTCCACCTCTTGAGGAAAAAGAGATGACAAAGATCTTCTTAAAGACCTTGAGCTCATTTTACTATGACCGAATGGTTGCCAGTGCGCCCAGTGATTTCACCGAAATGGTCGGCATGGGTGTACGTCTTGAGGAAGCCGTCCGAGAAGGACGTTTGGTAAAAGACACTGGATCAACGAGCGGTACTAAAAAATACGGTAGTGCTCTCCCTAAGAAAAAAGAGCAAGATATTGGGAATATCTCTCTCGGAAAGCAAAGGCGACGTTATCAGCCAGTAGCAGCTGTTACTCCTGCTATCGGCCCCGCGCCTGTTCCTATGTATCAACCTCAGGTTGCGCAGAGCCGACCTGACCAGCAAAGGACACAACAGCCTCTTCAGCAGGCTCGTCCTCCATATAACAACAACCGTACAATACGGCCACCAGGATTTGATCCTATACCCGTAACGTACGCAGAGCTGTTTCCGTTACTGCTGGCTAAGGGGCACATTCAGACTAAGTCTCCCCTTTCAGTTCCGGAAAATCCGCCTTTCTGGTTTAAGGTGGATCAAACATGCCCTTATCATCAAGGAGGTTCAGGGCATAACATTAAGACTTGTCTCAATTTCATATCCGACGTGCAAAAGCTTGTTAGGAGCGGGCTCTTATCTTTCAAAGATATGAATCCTAATGTTCTTACGAACCTGCTGCCTCAACATGAGAAAGCTGCAGTCAATCTGATTGAGAAAGAGACTAACAATGTCTATCAAATTCATGATGTACTCTTGTTAAAGACCAATCTGGTCAAGATGCATTGTAGACAGAGTGGATATGGCCATGTGCCCCCTCATAACTATCACCAGTGTGATATCTGCTCTAAAGATAACCAAGGATGTTCTGTAGTGCAATCAGCTCTACAGGAACAAATGGATCTTGGATGGATCCAAGAGCACCGAGTTCGTGGAGTTAACATGGTTTACATGAATTCCAACATCATTTAAAACCACGACATCCGTGCGATGAATGTCAACTTGGTGGCGATGCACTCAAGGCAAAGCCAGTATCATAATCTGCCGCGGCACGATTACAGTTCCTGTCTAATTTGCTCAGCAAACAAACAGGGATGCTCTTTCATACAAGAGGCCCTCCAGCGTCAGATGGATCTTGGATGGATCCAAGACTACCATGATAGGAACTCCTATCAAATCAACATGGTTCAGATCTTTGACATTCGCGTGATGAATACCAACCTGGTAGAGTTACATGCTGAGCAGGTCCGACTCGGATTCTTAATATCACATGACTATCAAAGCTGTAAAGCGGGTTGCGAAAACGATCGAGGTTGTACCCTTGTCCAGGAGGCACTTCAGCACTTGTTAAATCACTGGTGGATGCCAATCTATATGGACGAAGATACTCAGCAGATTAGTATCAATAACAGGAATCCTACTCGTCGTCAAAGTCAGGATGTCCGATCAATGGAAGATGACCTAGTGAGGTTACATTGTATTCAAAGTGGGCGTGGCCAGGTGCCACCACACAACTATGACAGTTGTAGTGTCTGTTCGGAAAGTAACCAAGGGTGTTACCTTGTGAGAGCAGCTCTTCAGGGTCAGATCGATCGTGGAGAAATTCATCCATATCTAGGTTCAGGACCCATCATTTGGTCGCCGAACTACCCTGCCGATCAAGTTGAGGATGTTGTCACGATCTCTAGTCATCACCAGATCAGGGATGTTTTTGCCATCATCCCTCTACTTGACGAATCTAGAGTTCCCAACCGGGAACGGATCGAGGTTACTTATGACGGTCAGAAAAATCAGAAGGTTCCCATAGTCATCTATCTACCGGGGCCACTACCGTATGAATCAGCTAAGGCCATCCCTTACAAATACGGTGCAACAACAATTGAAAATGGAAAGGAAATTCCATTACCCTCCGTCGTGAATATTGCAGACATCAGTCGTGTAACACGGAGCGGTCGAATCTTCAACCGAGGGGTTGGAGAATCCAACAAAGAAAAGGAACTTCAGGCAGAAATTCCTGATCCACCAGTCGGTCAATCCGGTAATCCCGACTTTTTAAAAGACAAAGATGAGATGCTAAAGCTCATCCAAAGGAGTGAATATAACATTGTTGATCAACTGTTACAGACTCCTTCAAAGATCTCAGTACTATCACTGTTACTCAGTTCAGAAGCACACAGAGAGGCTCTACAGAAAGTCTTGGAGCAAGCCTTTGTGGAACAGGATGTAACAGTCAGACAATTCGATAGCATTGTCTCTAACATCACTTCCTGCAATAATTTGGGATTTAGTGATGAAGAATTACCTGAAGAGGGTCGTCGTCATAACATGGCGCTCAATATCACAGTTAACTGCCAGGGCGATGCTTTAGCCAGCGTACTGGTAGACACAGGGTCAGCCCTGAATGTTATGCCGAAGTCCACTTTGACGCAATTATCATTTAAGGGCCCTCCGATGAGAGTCAGCGAGGTCGTCGTCAAAGCATTCGACGGATCCAGAAAAACAGTTATCGGCGAAGTTGATCTTCCCATAACTATTGGTCCTCACACTTTCCAAATCACTTTCCAGGTCATGGACATCCGGGCAACATACAGTTGTTTATTAGGAAGACCTTGGATACATCAGGCTGGAGCGGTTACTTCAACCCTCCACCAAAAGCTAAAGTTCGTCAAGAACGACCAACTTGTCACGGTTTGTGGGGAACGAGCCTTGCTTGTGAGCAACTTATCTTCATCTACTTGTGTAGAACCCAAGGAGGTTATTGGAACTCAGTTCCAAGCACTATCGGTGAGCGAGAACGATCAATCCGAAGAAGAAACTTCAATTTCTTCATACAAAGATGCTATCAAAGCGGTCGAGAGTACCGATACGACAGGATGGGGACGGCTTGTCATTCCTATTGACAATAAAACAAAGAAGGGTCTTGGTTTTTCTGCAACCTGTACCCAGACAGCCGCCAACGATGAAAGTCTTCATCCCCTTCAAAACTTCTTCCACAGTGGAGGTTTTCTTCACCCAGTGTCTCAGACAGTTCATGCTATCAATGAGGAAGATTCCTCTGACACAGATGAAGAATGGAAGTCCTACCTTAACAAGGACGGCTATATGTCTCAGGAAGAGGTGTCTATGCCTTTTTGCTTTCCTACAGAAAGTCCGAGATTTATACCAAGATCAGATGTCGAAATGATCTACGAGGATTGTGATCCGGAAGGATGTCGTGCTCCACCAAATTCATTAGAGGAAGACACTCCGATGAAAGACAACTCTGATCACAATTACTATGGCCCGATGGATGGTCTGCCAATGTGGCAGCCTTACCCAGGAAACTTGGGGCAAGAAAGTCAGCCGAGTAATGAAACTCAGCTGAGCGTCATTGAACAGAATACCTGTATCCCCGCCATGTCATGGGATCAACACTCAGGTCATTCAGAAACTACTCAACATGAAGATGAATTCGCAACGTTTGCAGGACTTGAATTCATCAACTATGCTTTTCCTGAGGTCAACGTCATCGAGAGAAATGACTTCTCCAGTTCCAAAGAAGTTTGGGACACTCTGGGACAACCAAGTGGAAAATACGACTTTATGGTCAAGTACACTGCTCCCGAAAGCTCTCGTATCAGGCTCGAAGATATCCAGCCAACTGGATGGGGAGATACAGCTGAGAGCTCCAATTCTATGCAAAATACAACTGAGGAATTCTCCCACGACAATTCTGCTTGGGAGACAGATTCCAACGATCCTGCTCCACCAGAAATCAGCATCATTTCTGAAGACAAATCAAGGAAGGTGCCAGACTTTGTGATTCACCGAGGAGTTCACCGCCAATAGGTTGCTGTCGAGGTTCCGAAGGTCGTTCATCAGTCAAAGTAATTGCCATCTTTAACCTTTCACCCTGCCCAGGTGAAACAGATATTTTGTTAGGGCTCGCTTTTTGTAAATTTCCCTCTTCGCTTTGCCCAAAGCGACAGAGTTTTGTTTTATAGGGCTGTAGTTTCAAGATTCGACTTGTTCATTAATAAAATAACGTCGTTCTATAATTTCCGCATTAATTGTTGTTTTCTCTTTTTGCTTTTTCAAAAAATGGTAATCCTAAAAAACATTCAATAATAAAAACAAGCAGTAAAATCAAAACACTGCACACACTTGCATTTTCTCTATCTCTTCTAAACACGAATCATCACGTCATGCAGATTGCTTGTTTTATACCCCGTTGAAACATACGATCCGATGCCTTCTTCCAACTTTGAGTTCCCGGTATTCGAGGCTGAAGAAGAAAATGACAACGAAATTCCAGAAGAGATCTCCCGACTACTCAGACAAGAGGAAAGGTCCATTGAACCTCACAAAGAACCGTTGGAAACGGTAAACTTGGGTTCAGAAAAAGAGAGAAAAGAGATCAGGATCGGAGCATTGCTCAGTCCAACTGCCAGAGAGGGTTTGATAAAGCTTCTCAAAGAATTTCCTGATGTATTCGCTTGGTCCTATCAGGATATGCCAGGGTTGGATACCAGCATCGTGGAACATCACTTACCATTGAGATCAGAATGTCCTCCAGTAAAGCAAAGGTTGAGACGCACTCACCCGGACATGGCCATCAAAATCAAAGAGGAGGTACAGAAACAGATCGACGCGGGTTTCCTCGCTACATCTGAATATCCTCAATGGTTAGCCAACATCGTACCCGTTCCCAAAAAGGATGGAAGGGTCAGAATGTGTGTTGATTACAGAGATCTGAACAAGCCAAGTCCAAAGGACGACTTTCCTTTACCACACATTGACATGCTGGTTGACAGCACAGCAAAGTTCAAAGTATTCTCCTTCATGGATGGATTCTCGGGCTATAATCAGATCAAAATGGCGCCGAAAGACATGGAGAAAACTTTGTTCATTACCCCATGGGGTACCTTTTGTTACAAGGTAATGCCGTTCGGTTTGAAGAATGCCGGGGCTACCTATCAAAGGGCCATGACTACTCTGTTTCATGACATGATACACAAAGAAATCGAGGTATATGTCGATGATTTGATTGCAAAATCAAGAACAGAGGATGAGCACGTTGAACATCTGTCAAAATTGTTCGAACGTCTAAGAAAATTCAAGCTCCGCTTGAATCCCAACAAGTGCACCTTCGGTGTCCGTTCAGGGAAACTACTAGGGTTCATCGTCAGCCAGAAAGGGATTGAGGTTGATCCTGACAAGGTCAAGGCCATTCAAGAAATGCCTTCTCCGAAAACTGAAAAATAAGTCAGAGGATTCCTGGGACGTTTGAACTACATCTCCAGATTCATATTCCTTATGACCGCCACTTGTGCGCCGATTTTCAAGTTATTGAAAAAGAACCAGGATTGCATTTGGTCAGAAGATTGCCAAACTGCCTTCGACAGTATTAAGGAATATCTGTTGAATCCTCCGATTCTATCACCTCCAGTGGAAGGAAGACCACTAATCATTTACCTCACAGTCCTAGAGGACTCAATGGGGTGTGTACTTGGCCAACAAGACGAAACCAAACGGAAAGAGTCTGCCATTTACTATCTAAGCAAGAAATTTACCGACTGCGAGACTCGGTACACAATGCTTGAGAAAACTTGTTGCGCTTTGGCTTGGGCAGCCAAACGTCTTCGCCAGTACATGATTCGTCATACTACTTGGTTGGTCTCCGAAATGGATCCAATCAAGTACGTTTTCGAAAAACCTGCTCTCACGGGAAGGATTGCCCGTTGGCAGATGTTACTATCAGAATATGACATAGAGTACCACGCTCAGAAAGCCGTTAAGGGAAGTATTTTAGCCGATCATTTGGCTCATCAACCGATTAACGATCAAGAATCAATCGGGTTTGACTTCCCAGAGGAAGATGTCATGTATCTAAAGATGAAAGATTGCGATGAACCGCTACCTAGTGAAGGGCCAGAACCAGGTTCCCAGTGGGGACTTATCTTTGACGGAGCAGTCAATCATTATGGAAACGGAATTGGGGAAATCATTGTTACCCCTCAGGGTTCCCACATTCCTTTCACTGCCAGACTTACGTTCAAGTGTACAAATAACGAGGCCGAATACGAAGCATGTATCATGGGTCTCGAAGAAGCGATTGATTTAAGGATCAAAAACTTGGACGTATACGGCGACTCAGCCCTGGTTATCAATCAGATAAAAGGAGATTGGAACACATACCGATCAGGGTTGATTCCTTACAAAGACTATGCAAGAAGGTTGCTGCCTTTCTTCAACAGAGTTGAGTTTCATCACATCCCTCGTGATGAGAATCACATGGCTGATGCATTAGCCACTATCTCGTCCATGATTAGTGTAGGTCAATGGAATGACATACCTAAGATCGACATCATGCGCCTTCAACGGCCCGCCTACATCTTCACGATTGAAGCAGTCATAGATGACAAACCTTGGTATCACGATATCAAATGCTTTCTTCAGAAACAAGAGTACCCATCTGGGGCACTCAGAAAAGACAGGAAAACCCTCAGAAGATTGGCTGGAAACTTCTTCCTGAGCGGTGACACTCTTTATAAGAGAAATTTTGACATGGTTTTGCTCCGATGCGTCGACAGACCAGAAGCAGACATGCTCATGAAAGAAATTCATGAAGGATCCTTTGGCACTCATGCCAATGGACACACAATGGCGAGAAAAATTCTCAGGGCTGGGTATTATTGGTTGACCATGGAATCCGACTGCTACAAGTACATGAGGAGGTGTCACAAGTGTCAGATATACTCCGACAAAATTCATGTACCGCCATCAGATCTCAAAGTTCTTTCTTCCCCGTGGCCTTTTTCCATATGGGGAATCGACATGATTGGTATGATTGAGCACAAGGCTTCAAACGGACATCGGTTCATCCTGGTAGCCATTGACTATTTCACCAAGTGGGTCGAAGCAGCATCATTCGCCAATGTAACCCGACGAGTGGTGGTCCGATTTATCAAAAACAATATCATCTTCCGTTATGCTGTTCCCAGCGAGATCATTATTGATAATGGATCTAACTTGAACAAGAAGATGATGAAAGAGTTGTGTGCAGAGTTCAAGATCGAACACCATAACTCATCTCCCTACCGACCCAAGATGAACGGAGCGGTAGAAGCGGCTAACAAGAACATCAAGAAGATTGTTCAGAAGATGGTTGTAACCTACAAAGATTGGCACGAGATGCTACCCTTTGCTCTTCACGGTTATCGAACATCTGTCCGCAATTCAACAGGGGCAACCCCTTTCTCTCTAGTATATGGCATGGAGGCAGTTCTCCCCATAGAAGTAGAGATCCCATCAATCAGGGTATTGATGGAAGCTAAGCTCACCGAAGCTGAATGGTGTCAAAGTCGACACGACGAGCTGAACCTGATCGAAGAAAAGAGAATCATGACACTATGCCACGGTCAGTTGTATCAACAGAGAATGAAGAGGGCGTTCGACAAAAAGGTCCGACCTCGTGTCTTCAGGAAAGGAGACCTCGTGCTCAAGAAGATACAATCATTTCTCACTGACTCTCGGGGCAAATGGACCCCAAATTATGATGGCCCCTATGTGGTCACGAAAGCTTTCTCAGGCGGCGCCTTGAGACTTGCAACCATGGACGGAGAGGAATTTGCCTACCCCACGAATGTTGATGTAGTCAAGAAATACTTCGCCTAAAACTAAAAAAAAAAACGTCTCGGTGGATTGAAAACCCGAAAGGGCGGTCCAGGCAAAAGTTAGAGACATGAAAAAAAATCATCCCGATGGATTGGAAATCTCATAGTACAATCCAGGCAAAAGTTAGGGATAATGGCAAGTAACTATGTCCAACAGAGGCAAGTCCCTCAGCAGCAGTTACAGCATCATCTATCGGAGGAAATCTCCAGTCAAAGGTCATCTTCGACGGAAGCTCAGGATGTCCCGAACTCAAAGTTGGTAGAAGGATAGTGGTCGTTATGTTTCAACGTAGCCCTTTTCCCTGTAAATTACCATTTTCAAACTTTGTATATACTCTTTGGAATCACGCGTTTGGATGATCTCCATCTTATCAATAAAATTTGAGCCCTTGTGCTTTTGTTTGTAATTCTTTACTTGTTTTAGCTTTACAGAACGACGTTGTTTAAACTTAATCAGCGATTCTTGAAATAAAACAAAAATGAATTTACTTGTTAAAACTTTTTCTGCTTTTAAATTAAAGATGGCATTTCTTTTGACTGTTGAACATCAGAAGAACATCGATCGCTTTTCACGAAGTAAGCGAACTTCAAAGTGCAGAATCAAAGTACTCATTCTAAGCCAGTACTCCTGAATAAAGGGATCAACTGTGTCAGAGACCTTGTTTCGTCTGACATCCTCGGTCGAGTTCTCATCTCTTAAGCCCGATCAACATAGCTCCCAACGGGACTATCTCTCCTAAGCAAGGTGGAATTGCTATTTTGAATCAACGGTACTTCTTTGCCCCGCGATGGCCGAGTATCCAATTGTGTTCATCTCTTAGTCTGTATGTCGCGTCTGTTTTGTCAGCATATACATACATACTTCATGCATTTTATTTGCGTTCGCATTTCGTATTGCATCAATATCACTTGAGTCGGTCTTGTCCCCTAGTGATAAACAGTTTTCTCAATCGAGTTTGTCAGTTCTTTCCTCGTCAGGAAGTGTTGCGTCTGCACAATCTCGCTACCAGTGTATCTTTAGATCAGAGTCGGCACTTGACCACTTTGATAACTTGAACCTCTGAAAAGCCAGAGAAAACTCTCAATAAACATCACTCTTCGCCATTGAAGATGATATCCTTGCTTTCCCGGATTAAGGAAAATCCACAGAGAAAGCCTCGTGATCAGAGATTCAGCAGCATGCCAGTTTTGCTCCGAATGGACCGCTGATGAAAAGGTCATCGGCCCCACAAAATTGGACCCCATCATATGGCGTTTCTCCGGGAAGATCCCGAGAAAAGTATGATGAAAGATCCCAAACGAAAACAGTCTCTCAAGAGACTCGCTTTCCCCAGTAGAATCGACAAATGGCGTCTCCAAAACAGAGAAGTTTGTGTACCTCTACAACTCAGACGAATGGGTTCCCCAGCAAGTCTGACATCAAAACTTTTTCCACTCAAATGGCATCTCCCCAGGAAAATTCGGCGAGAAGTTTGAGGAAAGCCGCTATGAATAGCGTCCCTTGTCAAGAAAGTTTATTGACAAAAGAAACTAAGACCAGTTCCTTGGTAGGAAACCAGGATCGAGGGGAAGTTTACATCAGAAACTAAGACCAGTTCCTTGGTAGGAAACCAGGATCGAGGGGAAGTTTACATCAGAAACTAAGACCAGTTCCTTGGTAGGAAACCAGGATCGAGGGGAAGTTTAAATCAGAGACTGAGACCAGTTCCTTGGTAGGAAACCAGGATCGAGGGGAAGTTTACCTTTTCTAAGCATCATCGCTTAGCTAAAGAAGATGAATGCGTAAGCTACCATTCATAACCACCATCAAAATTTTGGATATTCCGATATTTAATCCTCTTGCACCCCGAATGCCCGAATCCCTTCGTCATTCATACCTTCGGGTCCAAGAAGATTAAATAGGGGCATCTGTAATACCCCAAATTTTGACCACTTAGATTTCCCATCATTGTGAAAATCATCATCACAATATGGATGAACCATCATGCTTCATCAGTCTCCCCAAAGATGGGTGAGCATCCAATACAATCAAAATTAGGGTTTCAAGCCCTCTCTGAGTGCTTAGACAAAGGATCAATCAAGAAATGACATGATCTTCAACTTGTCTAATCTCTTAAACATCCACAATGGATCAAAAAGGACTCCCACTTCAAGGATTAAGCACAAGGCTGCTCCCTTCTAGGTGGATCAAGTCTCAAGATCGACAGTGTCACCAAATTAGGGTTTTAATCGACCAGGGCCTCCAGATGGAAATTTTCATCTGGGCACAAGGCAATGATCCAAAACATAACCTAATATGCTTCATGGAACCTCATGAACCCATGCATCAAGTCAATTTTGCCTCAGGGGATGTATTCATCAAAAATCAGGAATTAGGGTTTCTTGACCTAATTCACCCCTAAGTTGACTTTTGGGACAAACCATGAGCCAAGACCTCAAGAGATGATTTGAGGGTCTCTAATATACCATATTGATCCATTTGGAACAATGGATTGATCCAAGAAGCTTGAGCAACAAGTTTCATTTTCATCTGCACCACAATTAGGGTTTTAAGGGAAAAGTCAACTGTAACTTTGACTTTTGACCAGGACATGCTCCCAAACCCTAATACATGATTGAAGATACCCTATGACACCCATGGAACATGTCCATCAAGTTTGATTTAGGTCAAGGACATGATTTCCTGAAGAATTGCACAGTTTGGAATTCATCTGATAAAAAGTCAACTGTGCACAAAAGTCAACTTTGACTTTTTGAGATTTTTCACCAAAATGGATTTTTAACCCTAAAATGATGTTAATGTATGATTTGAATCATCATTCATCAAGAAAAATCAAGAAAAGTGAGATAACTTGTAAAAGGGGGTAACCATAAAACTTAGAAATTTTTCTAAGTTAAAAATAAAGTGGCAAAGGTACCAACTTTGGAGGACCATAACTCCTAAACAACAAGGCCATTTTTTCTCATCCAAAGATGGATTTGTAGCCCTCATTATCACCTACAAAACCTTCAACTACAAGTCATTCCAATTCATTAAGGATTTTGAGTTATGGAGTGATCAAAGTGGCTGAAAAGTGAAAATGTCACTTTTTCCAACACTTAGTGAAATTTTCACTAAGTCATTATTTGCCTTCACTTTTTGCCAAATGTAGGGGGATTTTTCACTTGGAATCAAAAGAGATCAAAACCAAACTTGTTCAAACAGTTGTTGTATCATGTAAGAGCTTTCCAAAATGGCCAAGAACATTGCCAAATTCAACCTACATCATGAGATACAACATTGGCAAGTTGCCTTGCTGAAATCTGTCAAGGCAAGGCAGAATTTGCATTTTGGCTCGATTTGCCAAAATCAGCCAATTTCAATTGCTCCAATCCACTTGGACACCTCAGAGGATTGAATCCAAAGGGGACAATCACTAAGCCAAGCCTCCAAGGTCCAAGGAACAAAGAATAGCATGTTGAACCTAGAATGGCCAAAATAGGGACAAGACTTCAAATTTGGAATGAGGCATTCAATGGAACCATCAAGGTGGCATGAACTGAGCCATTCTCATCTGAAATCAGTCAAGACTTATCCAAGACCAAGGGGACCAAAGCTCTGTGCCCTAACCTCTAGTCAATGGCTAGAGGAGACTTTCATTTCCATTGGCCAACATTGAGGAAACCTACTTACCAGCTGCCATGCACTATTCCTTGCAAAACAAACTTGCTCTACTATAAATAGAGCTCAATTGTGGTCAGTTTAAGTACACCAAATCCATCTAACAGATGCTTTCCTCAAAATCTCTTTCTCTTGGCAAAAATGCCTTTCTTAGCAAGGTAGCTATCGGGTTTTGAGTTTGAGAGCAATTCCAATCAAACCAATCACTCACACACCTCACATACATCACATATGAGCTGATCAAACACTCACATAACTTCTGAAACATCAATTTCATGAAATCACCAGCTGGTTGCTCAAATTTTCAAACAAGGTGCAGCTGAGATGCCATAAACTGATCCAGCCCATTTCAATTCAATCCAAGTGTTCAAACACAATCCATAGGGTGTAGGGAAGCTGTTCAGATCATCACCACTCATCTGTAACACCTCCAACTCAAAATCACATCTGCTCTTGCTGTCACGACTTGGAGGTACGCACATACTTGGTCATCTCTCAATCTATGCATATTTCCTCGCACAATAATTTGGCCATATGTTCATAATCATGCATGGAATGTTTTCCCTCAATTAATTGCATTGTTTGAATCGTGTATCAAAAATCCTAGCCTTCATTCAGAAATTAGGGTTCTTGAGGTTTCTTCGTGATTTCTTGTTGTATGTTTAATTTAAATGAAATTAAAGTACATAGACATGATCGTGAGGTTGAGACGAGCATAATGATATGTGGATTGCATGTTATAATTACGTATTCAGTGAGATTGGATGGAAAATGCAAATCTGGGCAAACTGAAAAACGCGCGTGTTCTTGGTGTTGTTCTTGGCGCCATTTTCATATATTTGAATATTTGAATTTTGTGATTTTGTTTAATTGATTCAAAAATTAATTTCTCTCTGAGTTTTAATGATTTTGAATTGATTCTTTTTTTAATAATTCACAAAAATGTTAAAATATTTTATTTTATCAAAAAATCCCAAAAATATTATTTATTTCATATAATTGATATTTTTGTAAAGAATTAATATTTTGTTTG
Source organism: Lathyrus tuberosus (assembly GCA_022829125.1). Classification (NCBI taxonomy): domain Eukaryota; kingdom Viridiplantae; phylum Streptophyta; class Magnoliopsida; order Fabales; family Fabaceae; genus Lathyrus; species Lathyrus tuberosus. The sequence continues at coordinate 3,280,478 of JALAZF010000596.1, forward strand.
TTTTTGGCATTTTAAATATTTTTTCTACATTGATTTTGCAACTTTTAATGCTTTCTAATTATTTTGTAGGTCAATACTTAATTTTTGAAGCATTAATCCAAGATCACAATTTGTTTTCGATGTGTTAAACAATTTTTGATCATTTTAATTGAATTTTTATTCAATTAAATACATTTTGAAAACAAATTAGGGTTTTGGATTAATTCAACCCTCATAAATCACTTTCAAAACTTTTTTGGGCCTCTTGAGAGAGTGTAAGACCCATCCCCCCTTGTACAAAAACTTTTTGGGCCTCACTCATTGTATAAGTCCCACTGTACAAGTAAACGGCGCGATCATCGCCCGTTTAAAATAAAACTCATCTGGGCCTCTCCTTGAGCTATAAGACCCATTCAAAACACTTTGGGCCTCTATTAGAGTGTAAGACCCAATCCTTTTTTTGACCAAATCATTTTTGGGTCTCACTTATTGTATAAGTCCCGATACCATCAAAAAAAATAAATGGCGCGATCGTCGCCTTTTCAAAAATCATCTGGGCCTACCCTCGAGTAGTAAGACCCATTTATTTTTTTATTCAAAACACTTTGGGCCTCTATTAGAGTGTAAGACCCAATCCCCTTTTAACCAAAACATTTTGGGCCTCACTTATTGTATAAGTCCCTCTGCGTTAAAAGAAAATCTCGGCGTGATCGCCATTTTTAAACGAAAAATCATTTGGGCCTACCCTCGTGTTATAAGCCCCACTTTTTTCTTTAAACCTTTTTGGGCCTCTTGAGAGAGTGCAAGACCCATCCCTTTGTACAGAAAACCTTTTTGGGCCCCAGTCACTTGTATAAGTTCCGCTGTACAAAGTCAAACAGTGTGCTCACTGATAAAACCCTGGGCCTCTCCTTGAGCTGTAAGCCCCAAATCTTTCTTTTTCAAAGCACTTTCTCCTTTGATTTTGAATATACTGTTGTTTTCAATCTTTCTTTGTTGAACAACTAACCAAACAGCATGGAAGCACTACAACCGAGTAAGTGGTTATCGCTTTCATTTACTGCTTTCATATTATAAACTGTATTGTGGGGCTGCTCACTGTAAGTCTCCTTTCATAAACTCATATCTACTGTGTAATAATAGTATAGATATTTCGAGTTTCCCCGGCAACTACGTCTAGAACTAGGTGACGCCGTTTCATTTATTCGTAGAAATAGACGCCTAGATCCCCACTAGGAGCACCAGATACAGTCTTCTCTTCGGCTGTCCTCCTTAGGAATCGTCAAGAAGCTCTACTCCCCAAGATGAATGTATTCTCCGTGAATGGCATCGTTGAGTTTCTTCCCAATTCTCAAACTTTCCTGACTCGATCTATTCCTTGTGGATAGCTTGCCTTGAATGTCTCGGGGTTTGGGTACCCACTACGGTCATAATCTTGGACCTTAACTAAGGAACCCTCTTTAAAAGCTAAAAGTCGCTGGATAGTAAACCTCGCACGTTTACTAGTGGTTTTTATCTTTAAAAGAGTTATCTCTCCTAATGGAAAGGAGATGATAGACCCACGGGCTTCTTAAAAGCATCGGCCTCCTCTTGGGCATTATTCAAGGACCCTACGGCTTCTTAGAAGTATTCACAGCCTCCTCTTAGGCTTCGTATAATGATCTCTTCCTCCGGGAATGATAGCCTCCTCTTGGGCTTCGTACAAGGACCCGTCGGCTTCTTAAAAGTCTCTAGCCACCTCTTGGGCTTTGTAACGCCCCAGTTTTGTTAGATTTATTTAATAGAGTAGATTTAATTGGTTTTGGTTTTATATTATTTTATTCTTGACTTTTATTTGACAATATATTATTTTTCATCGTTGTTTATGTTTTGTCGCGTTTTGAGAGCGTTTGCGAGATATTTGAGCTGAGGGGTATTTTGGTCATTTGGGTAGTTAGATATTATAAATAGAAGTGGAAAGAAAAAGAGAGAAAAGAAAAGGAAAAGAGAAAGAAAGAGAAGAGAAGAGAAAAGAGAGGAAGGAAAAAGGGAGAAGAGGAAAAGTGGAGAAATCAAAGATTCGTCCGTTTCGAACACGATTTAATCGGGTAAGGGTGTGAAATATTATTATCTTATCCATGCTTATGATTATGTATGTGTTTTGTGTGGATGTTTTGGTTGGTTTTCCATATTTTTCCGTTTAGGTCGAATTGGACATAATCGATAGAAATCGATGTTTTCAAGGATGAATTTCGAAATAAATTGCGTAGATTAGTCGTATGAGGTTAGACCGAGATTATAGAAACTCGTTTGGTTGAAATCGGTTGATATTGTGAGTTTTGACATTTTTGGGTTTTGAGAATGTGAGATTTTGGTGAAAATCAAACGTCGTAGAATTATCGTTTTATGGTCCTAAAACGTTGATATATATTTGGTAAGGATTACTGTGTATTTGTTTCGTATCATAGAATTGAATCGGTCGGATTTTCGGGCAAAATAGCCGAAATCCGTAGCAGCCCGCAGGCGTACGGACGCGTGCTGTAGGTGGAAAATTCTGATTTTTCGGAAAACTTCGGAAATTCATATCTCTTGAACCGTAAGTCGGTTTTGATCCCCGTTCGAAGCGTTGGGAAGCTAACGAGATGTTCTTTCTAGGAAAAATAGTTTTGAGGTCTGAACCTAGTCCAATCGGTACAGTTTTTTTCGAACCGTTTCGTAGTGTCGGGCGTCCGGTTTATGTTTTTGCGTTATTTTGAAATATTCATATCTTCTTCGTTGTTTATCGTATTTAAGTGTTCTTTATACCGAATCGAAGCTGTCGATGAGCACTTTTTGATGATGATAGAAAATATTATTTTTGGCCGACTTTTAGCCGACTTTTTTGAGAAACCGTAAAAATGGAATTTTGAGTTATTTTCTATATTGTGCGATAGGATATGATATGTAACGTATGACTTGTGTGAGGGATGTTTGATGGGTATATGATGTCGTGGTGAAGGTTTGTAGCCGTTTGGAAAATATGTGCATTGTATTATATGTACTTGAAATGCATGATTTACTGTATGAGTCTTGATTGCCATGGGTCATTATATGACATGCATCATGCATGAAGACATTGTAAGATCCCTTCGTGGGTGTAAACAATGCATGAAGACATTGTAAGATCCCTTCGTGGGTGTAAACAATGCATGAAGACATTGTAAGATCCCTTTGTGGGTGTAAACAATGCAGTTAGACATTGTAGATCCCTTTGTGGGTGTAAACAATGCATGTTGAATTGTAGATCCCTTATGGGTGTAAGCAATTGTGGTATTGATCGTGTGCCTATTATAAAGGACTAAAAACGATCCATAACGTCGTATGCTTGTTGATAAGTGGTAGCGACGGGGGACATCGTAGGCCCGACGGGGAGTTACTCTATGTAACGAGCGATGATTCCAGCAGAGTTCCTGAGTGAACTAGTGGTGATTGAGTCGGTACCGCATTGCATCTGCATAGAGTCGTGAGTCAGTCTCTATGAGTTGCATTTGTCATCATTGTATTTGTGCATTGATGAATAAACATATATATGTATATGTTGATGTGGAATGAGTAGAATTGTGCAGGTGTGCATGGATGGATAAACATGAATATGTGTGTTTATGTTGAATAATAAGCATTATGAGGAATATGCTTGGTTATATATATATATATATGCCTTGCGATGTATATTGAGTGAGATGTGATGATTGTGACATAGTAAACATAATATGTATGTTTATGTGGTATGATGGAATGGTGAGAATATGTGGTATATGTGTATTTTTATGATTGAGATATATAATTATATGCATTGTTATTATGATAATGTTTCTCACCCTTCTGCTGTTTTATGATGCTCTACGAGGCATTGCAGATTAGGTATCTGGTGGTCTTTTGTGAAGTGTGTCTTCATACCTTTTTGGTCGGTTGGCTCTGATATGTAGCACCGGGTAGCTAGGATGCTTATGTTTGATTCCTTTTTGTGATACATTCGTGTATGTATCTTGCTGATGAATTTGTGTATATAAACATGAATGATGTTGTTGTATCATACTTGTTGATGTATATATATATATATAATGTATATATGTTTGATGTTATCAATGTTTATATTTTCCGCTTTTATTCTAAATGTTGACATGTGGGTATAAGGACAGAGATCCTTTGTTGTTTGAAAGTTACCCCACTGTTGCATATCATTTGTTGAGCAGGTGTTGTATGTTTTAATTTCAAGCATAATGTGACATACCTTTTTATGTCGTGTTTACAATTATACTCTGATGAAATTTTCAATACGTGCCTAAATGATTTATTTGATTATTTGGGGGTATAGAAAGGGGGTGTTACATTAAGTGGTATCAGAGCCAGTGTTGAGTCAGTTGTTGAGTCTGTTGGTGTGACAGTTGAATACTGTCGTTGTTGTTGGTCCCTCAGTACGTGATATGTGTGGGAAGCACTGTCAGTACTTTCTGATTTTCTAATCCTTTGTTTTCAGGAGTTAGAATGAGATAAGTGGGGGAGAAGCTGGTACTTCTCCATGTTGCTTCAGGTGTGGAGCGCTGACTCAGTATGTTGTAGATTGCAAGAGTGTAAGTGTTGTTTGGACAGTGTTGTTCCCGGTTCCGGAGGGAATGCGGAGGTAAGGTTTACGTCAACTAAGGATTTGTGCCTTAGGTAGTTGTGCCCAGGATGCAAGAATGCTATTATGGTTTGGTAAAGATGGTTTATGCCCCATCATGATTGACGGCTGTCTATTGGCAAATTGAGGAACTGATCACCCTTAATCTCTTGTTGATAGCAGACGGAAATTATGTTGGATGGAATAGGCGGGTCTTTCCGGCTTTGATAGTGTGTGAAATGAATTGTTTGGAATTTAAGGAGATGATTACAGATTGTTTTGATGAGTCGATGAAGATGCTAATATCGGAAGATGAAATGGATTAGAGGTTTTGGTGTGTTAGTCCAGTTGGGAAGTCATTGAGAGAGAATGATTGGGTTTTATTTAAGGACTGCTTCACAGAGAGTAGAGATTGAACTTAATTGGACGAAGGTGAATAGTTGAGGTTTATATCTGCTAAGTAAGTAGGAAACTCTTAGTAGATGGGAATAATATGTTTATTTTGTCTGTGATGGTAGTGTTCTAGGAATTGGCAGGAAGTCGCAGTGATGGGCCGTCAGTTGGGCATAATTTTCAGATGTGTTTTTGGATGTAACATTGTGTTTGAGAATTCTTTTTGGTTGGTTGTTGATACATGTTGGAATTGCGGAATTGGACGGTCAGGAGAAGAAATTGGGTATGGATTACTAATAGTTGAATAGGGTAATGATTGAGAATAAGTGTCCACTTTCATGAACAGATGACTAGAATGGTTTGGTTGAGTTTGAGTGAATTACAATTGTTTGGAATGTTTGATAAGAGTGGTGAATTGTGTGAGTTGAGGCTTTGATCGATTTAATGTGACTGGTTAGGTTTGTTATCTTCAGAATAGGTTGTTATTTACTCGGTTAAGCTTGTATGTGAGTAACCAGTTACCCAGTGAAAAGTTTTGCAAAAGCTTTAAGGATTTATATCTTTTGGATTTTGGTTGGGAATTGCAACGTACAGTGATGGTATTTGGTGTTAGTAACACGTCCCTAATGTTTATGGAGTAGAGGAATCGTATCTTCCATATTTAATTGGATAAGTTTGTAGTGGTTTCGATTGAGGATATTTGGATTTGTTATAAACTCAGAGGAAGAATGAGTAAAGTGTTTGAGATTTGAATTACAAGTGTTGAAAAGAGATGAAGTTTTATGCTAAGTTATTCGAGTGAGAATTTTGGTTGAAAAGGGTTAGTTTCTTGGAAATATTATTTCAGATGAGAGTATGGTTAATGGATCCATCGGAAGTAGATGTAGTTCTACATGAGAGGCTCCGAAGTTAGTTAAGGAGATTAGAATCTTTTTGGACTTTTAGTTGGTTATTACCGGAGGTTATGGAAGGCTTTTCCAAGTTAGCGTTTTCGTTACTTCAGTTGACACGCAGAGGGTGAGTCGTTTGTTTGGATGTTCGTTGTGAGTAAGTTTTGGTGAGCTGGAGTAGAAGTTGTCTACGGTTTCAGCTTTGATTTTGTATGATCCTAATAAACCGGTTGTGGGGTATTGTGATGTGTCTTTGATGAGTTTAGTCAACGTGGTAATGCAAGGGGGTAAAGTCGTGGCTTATGCTTTACGACAATTGAGGATTTATAAAAGGATCTGTATTATTATGGATTTGGAATTGGTTGCGGTGGCATTGTGTTGGAATATTTGGAGGTATTATCTTTATGGTTCTAGGTTCGAAGTGTTTGGTAATCGCAAGGATATTGAGTACTTGTTTGGTCTAAAGGAATAGAGTATGAGACAACAAGGATGGTTAGAGTTCGTGATGAGTTATGAATTTGGCTTGGATTATCCTTCGGGGAAAAGCTGTTGTTGTGCCTGAAAAGTTAAGTTGGAAGTTTCTATGCATGTCTATTTTGATGGTCAGGGAGTTAGAGTTATTTGAGCAGTTCAGAGACTTGTGTCTGGTGTGTAAGCTAACATGCAGAGTGCGAGGTTGGGTATATTAAAGTGCACAGTGATTTTTGGCAGAGGTGAGAAAGAGTTAGACTTTGGACGTGAGATTGGCAGACTTGATGGTTTCGAGTAATCAGAGTGTGCAGCGGAAGTGTGAGGTGGCACATTTTGTAACTACGTGTGGGACTTATAAGAGTTCATAGGTTGAACATTGGAAACATGTAGGAGTGTTGAGACCATTGGACGTTTCAGAATGGAAGTGTTAGGTGAAAGGTTTAGATATTCTTCATGGGCTACTATGTAGATGGAGGTTTTGGTTGTATGTTCGATTGGTGAATCGTAGCATGGTTGTAATAAGGTTGTGTGACAAGGATGTTGGTATTCTAGTTTTGTTGAGGTTGTTGAGACAATGTGGTGTAGTGGAACTTGTGTTCTTGTTTGTGTTGTTGCCTCGTTCCTATCGTGTTGGTTCGAGTGCGAGTAGCTAATTCCTGTGTGGGGAGTTAGGGGAGTGTTACCTAGAGTGAGGGTAACGATCTTGTTGTGTTTCGGTTCAAGAGTGAACCTGTGTGTTGGTATCGTGGTTTTCCTTGAGTTGTGAGTTGGTCGTCAAGTGCATTGTATGGGTTTTGCATCTTGTCGTTGTAGTTGTCATCGTTGTCGTGTCGTTGTTGTAGCTGCGGTTAGCTAGGTGGTTTGTCAGTTTGTGTTATTCGTGGTGTGCTTTTGTTGGCATGTTAGTTTGTTGGTCGGATGCGAGAGTCGTATCCGGAGTTATTCGTAGCGGTTATATTTTCGAGGACGAAAATGTCTAAGTGGGGGAGAGTTGTAACGCCCCAGTTTTGTTAGATTTATTTAATAGAGTAGATTTAATTGGTTTTGGTTTTATATTATTTTATTCTTGACTTTTATTTGACAATATATTATTTTTCATCGTTGTTTATGTTTTGTCGCGTTTTGAGAGCGTTTGCGAGATATTTGAGCTGAGGGGTATTTTGGTCATTTGGGTAGTTAGATATTATAAATAGAAGTGGAAAGAAAAAGAGAGAAAAGAAAAGGAAAAGAGAAAGAAAGAGAAGAGAAGAGAAAAGAGAGGAAGGAAAAAGGGAGAAGAGGAAAAGTGGAGAAATCAAAGATTCGTCCGTTTCGAACACGATTTAATCGGGTAAGGGTGTGAAATATTATTATCTTATCCATGCTTATGATTATGTATGTGTTTTGTGTGGATGTTTTGGTTGGTTTTCCATATTTTTCCGTTTAGGTCGAATTGGACATAATCGATAGAAATCGATGTTTTCACGGATGAATTTCGAAATAAATTGCGTAGATTAGTCGTATGAGGTTAGACCGAGATTATAGAAACTCGTTTGGTTGAAATCGGTTGATATTGTGAGTTTTGACATTTTTGGGTTTTGAGAATGTGAGATTTTGGTGAAAATCAAACGTCGTAGAATTATCGTTTTATGGTCCTAAAACGTTGATATATATTTGGTAAGGATTACTGTGTATTTGTTTCGTATCATAGAATTGAATCGGTCGGATTTTCGGGCAAAATAGCCGAAATCCGTAGCAGCCCGCAGGCGTACGGACGCGTGCTGTAGGTGGAAAATTCTGATTTTTCGGAAAACTTCGGAAATTCATATCTCTTGAACCGTAAGTCGGTTTTGATCCCCGTTCGAAGCGTTGGGAAGCTAACGAGATGTTCTTTCTAGGAAAAATAGTTTTGAGGTCTGAACCTAGTCCAATCGGTACAGTTTTTTTCGAACCGTTTCGTAGTGTCGGGCGTCCGGTTTATGTTTTTGCGTTATTTTGAAATATTCATATCTTCTTCGTTGTTTATCGTATTTAAGTGTTCTTTATACCGAATCGAAGCTGTCGATGAGCACTTTTTGATGATGATAGAAAATATTATTTTTGGCCGACTTTTAGCCGACTTTTTTGAGAAACCGTAAAAATGGAATTTTGAGTTATTTTCTATATTGTGCGATAGGATATGATATGTAACGTATGACTTGTGTGAGGGATGTTTGATGGGTATATGATGTCGTGGTGAAGGTTTGTAGCCGTTTGGAAAATATGTGCATTGTATTATATGTACTTGAAATGCATGATTTACTGTATGAGTCTTGATTGCCATGGGTCATTATATGACATGCATCATGCATGAAGACATTGTAAGATCCCTTCGTGGGTGTAAACAATGCATGAAGACATTGTAAGATCCCTTCGTGGGTGTAAACAATGCATGAAGACATTGTAAGATCCCTTTGTGGGTGTAAACAATGCAGTTAGACATTGTAGATCCCTTTGTGGGTGTAAACAATGCATGTTGAATTGTAGATCCCTTATGGGTGTAAGCAATTGTGGTATTGATCGTGTGCCTATTATAAAGGACTAAAAATGATCCATAACGTCGTATGCTTGTTGATAAGTGGTAGCGACGGGGGACATCGTAGGCCCGACGGGGAGTTACTCTATGTAACGAGCGATGATTCCAGCAGAGTTCCTGAGTGAACTAGTGGTGATTGAGTCGGTACCGCATTGCATCTGCATAGAGTCGTGAGTCAGTCTCTATGAGTTGCATTTGTCATCATTGTATTTGTGCATTGATGAATAAACATATATATGTATATGTTGATGTGGAATGAGTAGAATTGTGCAGGTGTGCATGGATGGATAAACATGAATATGTGTGTTTATGTTGAATAATAAGCATTATGAGGAATATGCTTGGTTATATATATATATATATGCCTTGCGATGTATATTGAGTGAGATGTGATGATTGTGACATAGTAAACATAATATGTATGTTTATGTGGTATGATGGAATGGTGAGAATATGTGGTATATGTGTATTTTTATGATTGAGATATATAATTATATGCATTGTTATTATGATAATGTTTCTCACCCTTCTGCTGTTTTATGATGCTCTACGAGGCATTGCAGATTAGGTATCTGGTGGTCTTTTGTGAAGTGTGTCTTCATACCTTTTTGGTCGGTTGGCTCTGATATGTAGCACCGGGTAGCTAGGATGCTTATGTTTGATTCCTTTTTGTGATACATTCGTGTATGTATCTTGCTGATGAATTTGTGTATATAAACATGAATGATGTTGTTGTATCATACTTGTTGATGTATATATATATATATAATGTATATATGTTTGATGTTATCAATGTTTATATTTTCCGCTTTTATTCTAAATGTTGACATGTGGGTATAAGGACAGAGATCCTTTGTTGTTTGAAAGTTACCCCACTGTTGCATATCATTTGTTGAGCAGGTGTTGTATGTTTTAATTTCAAGCATAATGTGACATACCTTTTTATGTCGTGTTTACAATTATACTCTGATGAAATTTTCAATACGTGCCTAAATGATTTATTTGATTATTTAGGGGTATAGAAAGGGGGTGTTACATTAAGTGGTATCAGAGCCAGTGTTGAGTCAGTTGTTGAGTCTGTTGGTGTGACAGTTGAATACTGTCGTTGTTGTTGGTCCCTCAGTACGTGATATGTGTGGGAAGCACTGTCAGTACTTTCTGATTTTCTAATCCTTTGTTTTCAGGAGTTAGAATGAGATAAGTGGGGGAGAAGCTGGTACTTCTCCATGTTGCTTCAGGTGTGGAGCGCTGACTCAGTATGTTGTAGATTGCAAGAGTGTAAGTGTTGTTTGGACAGTGTTGTTCCCGGTTCCGGAGGGAATGCGGAGGTAAGGTTTACGTCAACTAAGGATTTGTGCCTTAGGTAGTTGTGCCCAGGATGCAAGAATGCTATTATGGTTTGGTAAAGATGGTTTATGCCCCATCATGATTGACGGCTGTCTATTGGCAAATTGAGGAACTGATCACCCTTAATCTCTTGTTGATAGCAGACGGAAATTATGTTGGATGGAATAGGCGGGTCTTTCCGGCTTTGATAGTGTGTGAAATGAATTGTTTGGAATTTAAGGAGATGATTACAGATTGTTTTGATGAGTCGATGAAGATGCTAATATCGGAAGATGAAATGGATTAGAGGTTTTGGTGTGTTAGTCCAGTTGGGAAGTCATTGAGAGAGAATGATTGGGTTTTATTTAAGGACTGCTTCACAGAGAGTAGAGATTGAACTTAATTGGACGAAGGTGAATAGTTGAGGTTTATATCTGCTAAGTAAGTAGGAAACTCTTAGTAGATGGGAATAATATGTTTATTTTGTCTGTGATGGTAGTGTTCTAGGAATTGGCAGGAAGTCGCAGTGATGGGCCGTCAGTTGGGCATAATTTTCAGATGTGTTTTTGGATGTAACATTGTGTTTGAGAATTCTTTTTGGTTGGTTGTTGATACATGTTGGAATTGCGGAATTGGACGGTCAGGAGAAGAAATTGGGTATGGATTACTAATAGTTGAATAGGGTAATGATTGAGAATAAGTGTCCACTTTCATGAACAGATGACTAGAATGGTTTGGTTGAGTTTGAGTGAATTACAATTGTTTGGAATGTTTGATAAGAGTGGTGAATTGTGTGAGTTGAGGCTTTGATCGATTTAATGTGACTGGTTAGGTTTGTTATCTTCAGAATAGGTTGTTATTTACTCGGTTAAGCTTGTATGTGAGTAACCAGTTACCCAGTGAAAAGTTTTGCAAAAGCTTTAAGGATTTATATCTTTTGGATTTTGGTTGGGAATTGCAACGTACAGTGATGGTATTTGGTGTTAGTAACACGTCCCTAATGTTTATGGAGTAGAGGAATCGTATCTTCCATATTTAATTGGATAAGTTTGTAGTGGTTTCGATTGAGGATATTTGGATTTGTTATAAACTCAGAGGAAGAATGAGTAAAGTGTTTGAGATTTGAATTACAAGTGTTGAAAAGAGATGAAGTTTTATGCTAAGTTATTCGAGTGAGAATTTTGGTTGAAAAGGGTTAGTTTCTTGGAAATATTATTTCAGATGAGAGTATGGTTAATGGATCCATCGGAAGTAGATGTAGTTCTACATGAGAGGCTCCGAAGTTAGTTAAGGAGATTAGAATCTTTTTGGACTTTTAGTTGGTTATTACCGGAGGTTATGGAAGGCTTTTCCAAGTTAGCATTTTCGTTACTTCAGTTGACACGCAGAGGGTGAGTCGTTTGTTTGGATGTTCGTTGTGAGTAAGTTTTGGTGAGCTGGAGTAGAAGTTGTCTACGGTTTCAGCTTTGATTTTGTATGATCCTAATAAACCGGTTGTGGGGTATTGTGATGTGTCTTTGATGAGTTTAGTCAACGTGGTAATGCAAGGGGGTAAAGTCGTGGCTTATGCTTTACGACAATTGAGGATTTATAAAAGGATCTGTATTATTATGGATTTGGAATTGGTTGCGGTGGCATTGTGTTGGAATATTTGGAGGTATTATCTTTATGGTTCTAGGTTCGAAGTGTTTGGTAATCGCAAGGATATTGAGTACTTGTTTGGTCTAAAGGAATAGAGTATGAGACAACAAGGATGGTTAGAGTTCGTGATGAGTTATGAATTTGGCTTGGATTATCCTTCGGGGAAAAGCTGTTGTTGTGCCTGAAAAGTTAAGTTGGAAGTTTCTATGCATGTCTATTTTGATGGTCAGGGAGTTAGAGTTATTTGAGCAGTTCAGAGACTTGTGTCTGGTGTGTAAGCTAACATGCAGAGTGCGAGGTTGGGTATATTAAAGTGCACAGTGATTTTTGGCAGAGGTGAGAAAGAGTTAGACTTTGGACGTGAGATTGGCAGACTTGATGGTTTCGAGTAATCAGAGTGTGCAGCGGAAGTGTGAGGTGGCACATTTTGTAACTACGTGTGGGACTTATAAGAGTTCATAGGTTGAACATTGGAAACATGTAGGAGTGTTGAGACCATTGGACGTTTCAGAATGGAAGTGTTAGGTGAAAGGTTTAGATATTCTTCATGGGCTACTATGTAGATGGAGGTTTTGGTTGTATGTTCGATTGGTGAATCGTAGCATGGTTGTAATAAGGTTGTGTGACAAGGATGTTGGTATTCTAGTTTTGTTGAGGTTGTTGAGACAATGTGGTGTAGTGGAACTTGTGTTCTTGTTTGTGTTGTTGCCTCGTTCCTATCGTGTTGGTTCGAGTGCGAGTAGCTAATTCCTGTGTGGGGAGTTAGGGGAGTGTTACCTAGAGTGAGGGTAACGATCTTGTTGTGTTTCGGTTCAAGAGTGAACCTGTGTGTTGGTATCGTGGTTTTCCTTGAGTTGTGAGTTGGTCGTCAAGTGCATTGTATGGGTTTTGCATCTTGTCGTTGTAGTTGTCATCGTTGTCGTGTCGTTGTTGTAGCTGCGGTTAGCTAGGTGGTTTGTCAGTTTGTGTTATTCGTGGTGTGCTTTTGTTGGCATGTTAGTTTGTTGGTCGGATGCGAGAGTCGTATCCGGAGTTATTCGTAGCGGTTATATTTTCGAGGACGAAAATGTCTAAGTGGGGGAGAGTTGTAACGCCCCAGTTTTGTTAGATTTATTTAATAGAGTAGATTTAATTGGTTTTGGTTTTATATTATTTTATTCTTGACTTTTATTTGACAATATATTATTTTTCATCGTTGTTTATGTTTTGTCGCGTTTTGAGAGCGTTTGCGAGATATTTGAGCTGAGGGGTATTTTGGTCATTTGGGTAGTTAGATATTATAAATAGAAGTGGAAAGAAAAAGAGAGAAAAGAAAAGGAAAAGAGAAAGAAAGAGAAGAGAAGAGAAAAGAGAGGAAGGAAAAAGGGAGAAGAGGAAAAGTGGAGAAATCAAAGATTCGTCCGTTTCGAACACGATTTAATCGGGTAAGGGTGTGAAATATTATTATCTTATCCATGCTTATGATTATGTATGTGTTTTGTGTGGATGTTTTGGTTGGTTTTCCATATTTTTCCGTTTAGGTCGAATTGGACATAATCGATAGAAATCGATGTTTTCACGGATTAATTTCGAAATAAATTGCGTAGATTAGTCGTATGAGGTTAGACCGAGATTATAGAAACTCGTTTGGTTGAAATCGGTTGATATTGTGAGTTTTGACATTTTTGGGTTTTGAGAATGTGAGATTTTGATGAAAATCAAACGTCGTAGAATTATCGTTTTATGGTCCTAAAACGTTGATATATATTTGGTAAGGATTACTGTGTATTTGTTTCGTATCATAGAATTGAATCGGTCGGATTTTCGGGCAAAATAGCCGAAATCCGTAGCAGCCCGCAGGCGTACGGACGCGTGCTGTAGGTGGAAAATTCTGATTTTTCGGAAAACTTCGGAAATTCATATCTCTTGAACCGTAAGTCGGTTTTGATCCCCGTTCGAAGCGTTGGGAAGCTAACGAGATGTTCTTTCTAGGAAAAATAGTTTTGAGGTCTGAACCTAGTCCAATCGGTACAGTTTTTTTCGAACCGTTTCGTAGTGTCGGGCGTCCGGTTTATGTTTTTGCGTTATTTTGAAATATTCATATCTTCTTCGTTGTTTATCGTATTTAAGTGTTCTTTATACCGAATCGAAGCTGTCGATGAGCACTTTTTGATGATGATAGAAAATATTATTTTTGGCCGACTTTTAGCCGACTTTTTTGAGAAACCGTAAAAATGGAATTTTGAGTTATTTTCTATATTGTGCGATAGGATATGATATGTAACGTATGACTTGTGTGAGGGATGTTTGATGGGTATATGATGTCGTGGTGAAGGTTTGTAGCCGTTTGGAAAATATGTGCATTGTATTATATGTACTTGAAATGCATGATTTACTGTATGAGTCTTGATTGCCATGGGTCATTATATGACATGCATCATGCATGAAGACATTGTAAGATCCCTTCGTGGGTGTAAACAATGCATGAAGACATTGTAAGATCCCTTCGTGGGTGTAAACAATGCATGAAGACATTGTAAGATCCCTTTGTGGGTGTAAACAATGCAGTTAGACATTGTAGATCCCTTTGTGGGTGTAAACAATGCATGTTGAATTGTAGATCCCTTATGGGTGTAAGCAATTGTGGTATTGATCGTGTGCCTATTATAAAGGACTAAAAATGATCCATAACGTCGTATGCTTGTTGATAAGTGGTAGCGACGGGGGACATCGTAGGCCCGACGGGGAGTTACTCTATGTAACGAGCGATGATTCCAGCAGAGTTCCTGAGTGAACTAGTGGTGATTGAGTCGGTACCGCATTGCATCTGCATAGAGTCGTGAGTCAGTCTCTATGAGTTGCATTTGTCATCATTGTATTTGTGCATTGATGAATAAACATATATATGTATATGTTGATGTGGAATGAGTAGAATTGTGCAGGTGTGCATGGATGGATAAACATGAATATGTGTGTTTATGTTGAATAATAAGCATTATGAGGAATATGCTTGGTTATATATATATATATATGCCTTGCGATGTATATTGAGTGAGATGTGATGATTGTGACATAGTAAACATAATATGTATGTTTATGTGGTATGATGGAATGGTGAGAATATGTGGTATATGTGTATTTTTATGATTGAGATATATAATTATATGCATTGTTATTATGATAATGTTTCTCACCCTTCTGCTGTTTTATGATGCTCTACGAGGCATTGCAGATTAGGTATCTGGTGGTCTTTTGTGAAGTGTGTCTTCATACCTTTTTGGTCGGTTGGCTCTGATATGTAGCACCGGGTAGCTAGGATGCTTATGTTTGATTCCTTTTTGTGATACATTCGTGTATGTATCTTGCTGATGAATTTGTGTATATAAACATGAATGATGTTGTTGTATCATACTTGTTGATGTATATATATATATATAATGTATATATGTTTGATGTTATCAATGTTTATATTTTCCGCTTTTATTCTAAATGTTGACATGTGGGTATAAGGACAGAGATCCTTTGTTGTTTGAAAGTTACCCCACTGTTGCATATCATTTGTTGAGCAGGTGTTGTATGTTTTAATTTCAAGCATAATGTGACATACCTTTTTATGTCGTGTTTACAATTATACTCTGATGAAATTTTCAATACGTGCCTAAATGATTTATTTGATTATTTAGGGGTATAGAAAGGGGGTGTTACATTAAGTGGTATCAGAGCCAGTGTTGAGTCAGTTGTTGAGTCTGTTGGTGTGACAGTTGAATACTGTCGTTGTTGTTGGTCCCTCAGTACGTGATATGTGTGGGAAGCACTGTCAGTACTTTCTGATTTTCTAATCCTTTGTTTTCAGGAGTTAGAATGAGATAAGTGGGGGAGAAGCTGGTACTTCTCCATGTTGCTTCAGGTGTGGAGCGCTGACTCAGTATGTTGTAGATTGCAAGAGTGTAAGTGTTGTTTGGACAGTGTTGTTCCCGGTTCCGGAGGGAATGCGGAGGTAAGGTTTACGTCAACTAAGGATTTGTGCCTTAGGTAGTTGTGCCCAGGATGCAAGAATGCTATTATGGTTTGGTAAAGATGGTTTATGCCCCATCATGATTGACGGCTGTCTATTGGCAAATTGAGGAACTGATCACCCTTAATCTCTTGTTGATAGCAGACGGAAATTATGTTGGATGGAATAGGCGGGTCTTTCCGGCTTTGATAGTGTGTGAAATGAATTGTTTGGAATTTAAGGAGATGATTACAGATTGTTTTGATGAGTCGATGAAGATGCTAATATCGGAAGATGAAATGGATTAGAGGTTTTGGTGTGTTAGTCCAGTTGGGAAGTCATTGAGAGAGAATGATTGGGTTTTATTTAAGGACTGCTTCACAGAGAGTAGAGATTGAACTTAATTGGACGAAGGTGAATAGTTGAGGTTTATATCTGCTAAGTAAGTAGGAAACTCTTAGTAGATGGGAATAATATGTTTATTTTGTCTGTGATGGTAGTGTTCTAGGAATTGGCAGGAAGTCGCAGTGATGGGCCGTCAGTTGGGCATAATTTTCAGATGTGTTTTTGGATGTAACATTGTGTTTGAGAATTCTTTTTGGTTGGTTGTTGATACATGTTGGAATTGCGGAATTGGACGGTCAGGAGAAGAAATTGGGTATGGATTACTAATAGTTGAATAGGGTAATGATTGAGAATAAGTGTCCACTTTCATGAACAGATGACTAGAATGGTTTGGTTGAGTTTGAGTGAATTACAATTGTTTGGAATGTTTGATAAGAGTGGTGAATTGTGTGAGTTGAGGCTTTGATCGATTTAATGTGACTGGTTAGGTTTGTTATCTTCAGAATAGGTTGTTATTTACTCGGTTAAGCTTGTATGTGAGTAACCAGTTACCCAGTGAAAAGTTTTGCAAAAGCTTTAAGGATTTATATCTTTTGGATTTTGGTTGGGAATTGCAACGTACAGTGATGGTATTTGGTGTTAGTAACACGTCCCTAATGTTTATGGAGTAGAGGAATCGTATCTTCCATATTTAATTGGATAAGTTTGTAGTGGTTTCGATTGAGGATATTTGGATTTGTTATAAACTCAGAGGAAGAATGAGTAAAGTGTTTGAGATTTGAATTACAAGTGTTGAAAAGAGATGAAGTTTTATGCTAAGTTATTCGAGTGAGAATTTTGGTTGAAAAGGGTTAGTTTCTTGGAAATATTATTTCAGATGAGAGTATGGTTAATGGATCCATCGGAAGTAGATGTAGTTCTACATGAGAGGCTCCGAAGTTAGTTAAGGAGATTAGAATCTTTTTGGACTTTTAGTTGGTTATTACCGGAGGTTATGGAAGGCTTTTCCAAGTTAGCGTTTTCGTTACTTCAGTTGACACGCAGAGGGTGAGTCGTTTGTTTGGATGTTCGTTGTGAGTAAGTTTTGGTGAGCTGGAGTAGAAGTTGTCTACGGTTTCAGCTTTGATTTTGTATGATCCTAATAAACCGGTTGTGGGGTATTGTGATGTGTCTTTGATGAGTTTAGTCAACGTGGTAATGCAAGGGGGTAAAGTCGTGGCTTATGCTTTACGACAATTGAGGATTTATAAAAGGATCTGTATTATTATGGATTTGGAATTGGTTGCGGTGGCATTGTGTTGGAATATTTGGAGGTATTATCTTTATGGTTCTAGGTTCGAAGTGTTTGGTAATCACAAGGATATTGAGTACTTGTTTGGTCTAAAGGAATAGAGTATGAGACAACAAGGATGGTTAGAGTTCGTGATGAGTTATGAATTTGGCTTGGATTATCCTTCGGGGAAAAGCTGTTGTTGTGCCTGAAAAGTTAAGTTGGAAGTTTCTATGCATGTCTATTTTGATGGTCAGGGAGTTAGAGTTATTTGAGCAGTTCAGAGACTTGTGTCTGGTGTGTAAGCTAACATGCAGAGTGCGAGGTTGGGTATATTAAAGTGCACAGTGATTTTTGGCAGAGGTGAGAAAGAGTTAGACTTTGGACGTGAGATTGGCAGACTTGATGGTTTCGAGTAATCAGAGTGTGCAGCGGAAGTGTGAGGTGGCACATTTTGTAACTACGTGTGGGACTTATAAGAGTTCATAGGTTGAACATTGGAAACATGTAGGAGTGTTGAGACCATTGGACGTTTCAGAATGGAAGTGTTAGGTGAAAGGTTTAGATATTCTTCATGGGCTACTATGTAGATGGAGGTTTTGGTTGTATGTTCGATTGGTGAATCGTAGCATGGTTGTAATAAGGTTGTGTGACAAGGATGTTGGTATTCTAGTTTTGTTGAGGTTGTTGAGACAATGTGGTGTAGTGGAACTTGTGTTCTTGTTTGTGTTGTTGCCTCGTTCCTATCGTGTTGGTTCGAGTGCGAGTAGCTAATTCCTGTGTGGGGAGTTAGGGGAGTGTTACCTAGAGTGAGGGTAACGATCTTGTTGTGTTTCGGTTCAAGAGTGAACCTGTGTGTTGGTATCGTGGTTTTCCTTGAGTTGTGAGTTGGTCGTCAAGTGCATTGTATGGGTTTTGCATCTTGTCGTTGTAGTTGTCATCGTTGTCGTGTCGTTGTTGTAGCTGCGGTTAGCTAGGTGGTTTGTCAGTTTGTGTTATTCGTGGTGTGCTTTTGTTGGCATGTTAGTTTGTTGGTCGGATGCGAGAGTCGTATCCGGAGTTATTCGTAGCGGTTATATTTTCGAGGACGAAAATGTCTAAGTGGGGGAGAGTTGTAACGCCCCAGTTTTGTTAGATTTATTTAATAGAGTAGATTTAATTGGTTTTGGTTTTATATTATTTTATTCTTGACTTTTATTTGACAATATATTATTTTTCATCGTTGTTTATGTTTTGTCGCGTTTTGAGAGCGTTTGCGAGATATTTGAGCTGAGGGGTATTTTGGTCATTTGGGTAGTTAGATATTATAAATAGAAGTGGAAAGAAAAAGAGAGAAAAGAAAAGGAAAAGAGAAAGAAAGAGAAGAGAAGAGAAAAGAGAGGAAGGAAAAAGGGAGAAGAGGAAAAGTGGAGAAATCAAAGATTCGTCCGTTTCGAACACGATTTAATCGGGTAAGGGTGTGAAATATTATTATCTTATCCATGCTTATGATTATGTATGTGTTTTGTGTGGATGTTTTGGTTGGTTTTCCATATTTTTCCGTTTAGGTCGAATTGGACATAATCGATAGAAATCGATGTTTTCACGGATGAATTTCGAAATAAATTGCGTAGATTAGTCGTATGAGGTTAGACCGAGATTATAGAAACTCGTTTGGTTGAAATCGGTTGATATTGTGAGTTTTGACATTTTTGGGTTTTGAGAATGTGAGATTTTGGTGAAAATCAAACGTCGTAGAATTATCGTTTTATGGTCCTAAAACGTTGATATATATTTGGTAAGGATTACTGTGTATTTGTTTCGTATCATAGAATTGAATCGGTCGGATTTTCGGGCAAAATAGCCGAAATCCGTAGCAGCCCGCAGGCGTACGGACGCGTGCTGTAGGTGGAAAATTCTGATTTTTCGGAAAACTTCGGAAATTCATATCTCTTGAACCGTAAGTCGGTTTTGATCCCCGTTCGAAGCGTTGGGAAGCTAACGAGATGTTCTTTCTAGGAAAAATAGTTTTGAGGTCTGAACCTAGTCCAATCGGTACAGTTTTTTTCGAACCGTTTCGTAGTGTCGGGCGTCCGGTTTATGTTTTTGCGTTATTTTGAAATATTCATATCTTCTTCGTTGTTTATCGTATTTAAGTGTTCTTTATACCGAATCGAAGCTGTCGATGAGCACTTTTTGATGATGATAGAAAATATTATTTTTGGCCGACTTTTAGCCGACTTTTTTGAGAAACCGTAAAAATGGAATTTTGAGTTATTTTCTATATTGTGCGATAGGATATGATATGTAACGTATGACTTGTGTGAGGGATGTTTGATGGGTATATGATGTCGTGGTGAAGGTTTGTAGCCGTTTGGAAAATATGTGCATTGTATTATATGTACTTGAAATGCATGATTTACTGTATGAGTCTTGATTGCCATGGGTCATTATATGACATGCATCATGCATGAAGACATTGTAAGATCCCTTCGTGGGTGTAAACAATGCATGAAGACATTGTAAGATCCCTTCGTGGGTGTAAACAATGCATGAAGACATTGTAAGATCCCTTTGTGGGTGTAAACAATGCAGTTAGACATTGTAGATCCCTTTGTGGGTGTAAACAATGCATGTTGAATTGTAGATCCCTTATGGGTGTAAGCAATTGTGGTATTGATCGTGTGCCTATTATAAAGGACTAAAAACGATCCATAACGTCGTATGCTTGTTGATAAGTGGTAGCGACGGGGGACATCGTAGGCCCGGCGGGGAGTTACTCTATGTAACGAGCGATGATTCCAGCAGAGTTCCTGAGTGAACTAGTGGTGATTGAGTCGGTACCGCATTGCATCTGCATAGAGTCGTGAGTCAGTCTCTATGAGTTGCATTTGTCATCATTGTATTTGTGCATTGATGAATAAACATATATATGTATATGTTGATGTGGAATGAGTAGAATTGTGCAGGTGTGCATGGATGGATAAACATGAATATGTGTGTTTATGTTGAATAATAAGCATTATGAGGAATATGCTTGGTTATATATATATATATATGCCTTGCGATGTATATTGAGTGAGATGTGATGATTGTGACATAGTAAACATAATATGTATGTTTATGTGGTATGATGGAATGGTGAGAATATGTGGTATATGTGTATTTTTATGATTGAGATATATAATTATATGCATTGTTATTATGATAATGTTTCTCACCCTTCTGCTGTTTTATGATGCTCTACGAGGCATTGCAGATTAGGTATCTGGTGGTCTTTTGTGAAGTGTGTCTTCATACCTTTTTGGTCGGTTGGCTCTGATATGTAGCACCGGGTAGCTAGGATGCTTATGTTTGATTCCTTTTTGTGATAATTCGTGTATGTATCTTGCTGATGAATTTGTGTATATAAACATGAATGATGTTGTTGTATCATACTTGTTGATGTATATATATATATATAATGTATATATGTTTGATGTTATCAATGTTTATATTTTCCGCTTTTATTCTAAATGTTGACATGTGGGTATAAGGACAGAGATCCTTTGTTGTTTGAAAGTTACCCCACTGTTGCATATCATTTGTTGAGCAGGTGTTGTATGTTTTAATTTCAAGCATAATGTGACATACCTTTTTATGTCGTGTTTACAATTATACTCTGATGAAATTTTTAATACGTGCCTAAATGATTTATTTGATTATTTGGGGGTATAGAAAGGGGGTGTTACAGGCTTCGTACAAATTGTCCCGACGACCTCCTAGAGGTATAGGAACAGAACCTAGTCATCCTCATATAACAGTCCTTTCATAGAGTCTACTACTGTTTCTCGAAGCATAGTACAAAAGATAAAACTCTAGACTTGGACAGTCTAACTTCCTTGAGTCTCAAAGACATTCTTAAGCACCCTTCGTTAAATAGGAAGGAAACCCGCAGACTCGGATAGTCTCAATACCCTTTGGATTTCCCGTTTCCTCAAAGAGAAGGAAATATCCCTGATCCTTAAATTAAATCCCTGAGTATAGTGTTGCTCATATAAGAACTGATTTTCTCTTTTAAATCAGTATATTGGATCTGTCACTCAACTGAAACAGTTACAATAGCCTCCATCTCGGGCTTCGTACGAGATACCAAAATTCTCCCCAGTGGAGTCAAAATAACCTTTTCGTCTCTCTCTCGGGCTTTGTATGAGACACAAAAACACTCTATTACTGAGTATAAAAGATTCTCCAACTGAGTCAACTCTTTGCTAGCCTCCTCTTAGGCTTTGTATAACGATATGCCCCACTGGGTCAAAAACCTTTTAGCCTCTCTCTCGGGCTTTGTACGAGACACAAAATAGCCTCCTCTTAGGCTTTGTATAATGATTTTCCTAGCGGAAATTAGCCTCCTCTTAGGCTTTGTATAAGAAAACCACTGGTTGATCCAATCGACCTTTTAGCATCAAAGTTGTGCCTCGTTCACAGTACACAAACATCAACAACTCTTTTCCCTTCATCTAATCGCTGTAAGCGGCAAGCCTCTGGATCATCTACATCCATGCCACTGTCCCTCTTTTAGCATGAGAAATTCCTAAGGAAAGATGGCATTGCTCTACACTGAGTTAAAGTCTTCTCCTTCAGGTTAAAACCCTTTCTTCGGAAATTATGGCATTGCTCGGATCCGCGTATCCCAGTTAAAGTAATTCTCCTTCTCCCCTCTTTAGAGATGACAAATTCTCTCTAAAGTCGAGGTCTTTTAGCTTCACGTCTTGGGCTTTGAACAAGACACAAATAGACTTTTTAGCTTCACATCTTGGGCTTTGAACAAGATACAAATCACCTTTCGCTTCATGTCTTGGGCTTTGAACAAGACACCAAAACACCATTTCCTCCCATAGAATAGGAGGAACTACGAACGCTCCGATTTCCCTGTTTCGGTAAACGGGAATACGTAGGCATAAGATCGAAAGAAAAGATCTTAGCGAGCGCAATCAACAAAAAATCCAAATCCCATATCTTCATCAATTAAAAGCAGTATTTCAAAAGCATCAGTCCTAACATCATAATCCTTATTCCCCGCCAGGAACCTTCTGCCCAGATCGAAAGAAAGAAACCTGTATTGGCGAAATACGAATAACCAGTACAAAGGCCCCCCCACATTGATAGCATCTGTAACCTAACAGACCGCTGTTTAAACTCAGTATGCAAAGCAGGGTTAATTGGAGACATCTATTTCCCTTCCTTATTCAGCACACAATAGGATAAAAAATGAATCGACCTGTAGTTTAAAGCTCAAACCGCAGAGAGCGACCAGCGCTTAAGAACCGCGTCCAAAATCGCTCGCTACACTATGAAATGCCCAAAATACCCCCACACTTAAATATCTCGCAAATGTTCCCGAAACGCGATAAAATATATTCACGACTAAAAATAACATATTTTCACACAAAAGTCGAAAATAAAATAAAATAATAATAAAATAATCAAAAAGACTCAATAAAAATAAAACTGGCAAAACTGGGGCGTTACAAAAACTCCAGTCAAGGTCATCTTCGACAGAAGCTCAGGATGCCCCGAATTCAAAGTTGGTAGAAGGATAACGGTCGTTATGTTTCAACGTAGCCCTTTTCCCTGTAAATTACCATTTTTTAACTTTGTATATACTCAATGGAATCACGCGTTTGGCTGATCTCCATTTTATCAATAAAATTTGAGCCCTTGTGCTTTTGTTTGTAATTCTTATTTGTTTTAGCTTTACAGAACGACGTTGTTAGCATGATTAACGATTCTTGAATGAAACAATAATGAATTTACTTGTTAAAACTTTTTCTGCTTTAAAATAAAGATGACAATTTCTTTTGACTGTTGAACATCAAAAGAGCATCAACCGCTTCTCCGGAAGTAAACAAACTTCAAAGTGCGAAATCAAAGTACTCCTTCTACGCCAGTGCACCTGAATGAAGGATCAATAGTGTGAGATGCGGCTTTCCCATCTGATACCCTCGGTCGAGTTCTTATCTCCTAAGCCCGACCAACATGGCTCCCAATAGGGACTATCTCTCCTAAGTAAGGCAGAATTGTTACCTTGAACCAAGTGATACCTTTCATCTCCAGCAGTGGCCGAGTATCCAGTCATGTTCATCTTTTAGTTTGTATGTCGCGTCAGTTTTGTCAGCATATACATACATACATCATGCATTATTGATTTACATTCACATTTCATATTGCATCACTATCACTCTAGTCGGTCTTGTCCCCTAGTGATAAAAGTCCTCTCAATCGAGATGTCAGCCCTTTCCTCGTCAGGAAATGTTACGTCTGAACAATCTCTCTCCCCCAGTTTATCCCTGGAAGGAAGTTGGCCCTTGACCACTTTGATAACTTGAACCTCTGAAAAACCAGAGGAACTTTCAGTCACAATCACTCTTCGCCATTGAAGATGATATCCTTGCTTTCCCGGATTAAAGAAAATCCCGAGAGAAAGCCTCCTAAATCGGAGATTCGGCAGTACGGCAGTTTTTCTCCGAAAAACCCACTGATGAAAAGGTCATCGGCACCTCAAAATTGGATCACATCATATGGAATTTCTCTGAGAAAAGTACGATGTAAAGACCCCGAACGAAAGCAGTCTCTCAAGAGACTCGTTTTCCCCAGTAGATTCGACAAATGGCGTCTCCAAACAGAGAAGTTTGTGTACCTCTACAACTCAGACGACTGGGTTCCCCAGCAAGTCTGACATCAAAACTTTTTCCACTCAAATGGCATCTCCCCAGGAAAATTAGGCGAGAAGTTTGAAGGAAAACCGCTACGAATAGCGTCCCTTGTCAAAAAAGTTTATTGACAAAAGAAACTAAGACCAGTTCCTTGGTAGGAAACCAGAATCGAGGGGAAGTTTACATAAGAAACTAAGACCAGTTCCTTGGTAGGAAACCAGGATCGAGGGGAAGTTTACATCAGAAACTAAGACCAGTTCCTTGGTAGGAAACCAAGATCGAGGGGAAGTTTACATCAGAAACTAAGACCAGTTCCTCGGTAGGAAACCAGGATCGAGGGGAAGTTTACATCAGAAACTGAGACCAGTTCCTTGGCTGAAGACCAGGATCGAGGGGAAGTTTAGCTTTTCTAAGCATCATTGCTTAGCGAAAGAAGATGAATGCGTGAACTACCATTCATAGACGCCGTCAAAATTTCAGATATTCCGATATTTAATCCCCTTGCACCCCGAATGCCCGAATACCTTCGCCATTCACACCTTCGTGTCCAAGAAGATTAAATAGGGGCATCTGTCATACCCCAAATTTTGACCACTAAGATTTCCCATCATTGTGCAAATCATCATCACAATATGGATGAACCATCATGCCTCATCAATCTCCTCAAGGATTGTTGAGCATTCACTACTATCAAGAATTAGGGTTTCAAGCCCTCTCAGAGCCTTAGACAAAGGATCCATCAAGGAATGACATGATATTTAACTTTTCTAACCTCTCAGACACCCACAATGGATCAAAAGGACTCCCACTTCAAGGATCAAGCATAAGGCTGCTCCCTTCTAGGTGGATCAAGTCTCAAGATCGACAGTGTCACCAAATTAGGGTTTTGGTCGACTAGGGCCTCCAGATGGAAATTTTTCATCTAGGCACAAGCCAATGATCCAAAACATAACCTAATATACTTAATGGGACCTCATGGACCCAATCATCAAGTCAATTTTGCCTCAGGGGATGCATTCATCAAAAATCAGGAATTAGGGTTTCTTGACCTAAGTCACCCCTAAGTTGACTTTTAGGGCAAATCATCAGCCAAGACCTCAAGAGAGGGTTTAAAGGTCTCTAATGAACTATATTGATCCATTTGGAACAATGGATTAATCCAAGAAGCTTGAGCAACAAGTCTCAATTTCATCTGCACCACAATTAGGGTTTCGCTAGGAAAGTCAACTGTAACTTTGACTTTTGACCAGGACATGCTCCCAAGCCCTAAGACATGATTCAATATACCCTATGACACCCATGGAACATGTCCCTCAAGTTTTATTTAGGTCAAGGACATGATTTCTTGAAGAATTGCACAGTTTGGAATTCATCTGATAAAAATCAACTATGCACAAAAGTCAACTTTGACTTTTTGAGATTTTTCACCAAAATGGATTTTTAACCCTAAAATGATGTTAATGTATGATTTGAATCATCATTCATCAAGGAAAATCAAATAAAGTGGGATAACTTGTAAAAGGGGTAACCATAAAAACTTAGAAAAATTTCTAAGTTATGGAAAAAGTGACACTAATGTGCCAACTTTGGAGGACCATAACTCCTAAACCACAAGGCCATTGTTCCCCATTCAAAGCTTGATTTGTAGATCTCATTGCCCTCTACAAAAGCTTCATATTGACCTATGTCCAAATTCCTCATGGATTTTGAGTTATGGAATGATCAAAATCAAGAAAAGTCACTTTGTTCCAACACTTCGTGAAAATTTCACTAAGTCAGATTTTACCTTACTTTTTGCCAAATGTAGGGGGATTTTTCACTTGGATTCAAAAGAGATCAAAACCAAACATGTTCAAACAGTTGTTGTATCATGTAAGGGCTTTCCAAAATGGCCAAGAACATTACGAAATTCAATTTGAGTCATGAGATATAACATTGGCAAGTTGCCTTGTTGAAATCTGTCAAGGCAAGGCAAATTTTGCATTTTTGCTCGATTTGCCAAAATCAGCCAAATCCAAATGCTCCTATCCACTTGGACACCTCTGAGGATTGAATCTAAAGGGGACAATCACTGAGCCAAGCCTCCAAAGTCTTTGGAACAAGAAATAGCATGTTGAACCTAGAATTGCCAAAATAGGGACAAGACTCCAATTTTGGATTGGAGCATTCAGTGGAAGCATCAAGGTGACATGGACTAAGCCATTCTCAAATGAATTCATTCAAGACTTATCCAAGACCAAGGGGACCAGCAGCCTGTGCCCTAACCTCTAGTCAATGGCTAGAGGAGACTTGGATTTTCATTTGCCAACATTGGCCAAACCTACTCAGCAGTTGCCATTCACTATTCCTTGCAAAACAGACTTGCTCTACTATAAATAGAGCTCAATTGTGATCAGTTTGAGTACACCAAAGCCATCAAACAGATGCTTTCCTTAAAATCTCTTCTTTCACTCCAATTTTGCCTTCTAAGGCAAGTTACTATCGGGTTTTGAGTTTGAAAGCTTTTCCAACCAAACCAATCACACACACACACCTCACATACATCATATAGAAGTGATCCAAACACTCACATAACATCTGGAACACAGATTTCACAAAATCACCAGCCAATTGCTCAAGTTCTTGACAGATTTGCAGTTGGGGTACCATCTCAAGTTACAGATCATTTCAATCCATTCCAAGCATTCATACACACTCCATGGCACCTAGGGAAGCTATCCAGATCATTGGAACCTTGCTGTAACACTTCCAACACAAATCACGATCACCAGCTGCAAGTGGTAAGCATGAGCTCTTCTAACTCTATGATCCATGCAATTTTTGCTGCACAATAATTTGGCCATATGTTCATAATCATGCATGGAATGCTTCCCCTCAATTAATTGCATTGTTTGAATCGTGTATCAAAAATCCTAGCCTTCATGCAGAAATTAGGGTTCTTGAGGATTTTTCATGATTTCTTGTTATATGTTTTATTTAAATGAAATTAAATACCATAGACATGATCGTGAGGTTGAAACGAGTTAATTGGTATGTGGATTGCATGATATGATTAAGTATTCAGTGAGATTGGAGAGAAAATGCAAATCTGGGCAAAACTGAAAAACGCGTGTGTTCTTGCCTTTGTTCTTGGCGCCATTTTCCAATATTTGAATATTTGAATTTTGTGATTTTATTTAATTGATTCAAAAATTAATTTCTCTCTGAGTTTTAATGATTTTGAGTTGATTCTTTTTTTAATAATTCACAAAAATGTTAAAATATTTTATTTTATCAAAAAATTCCAAAAATATTATTTATTTTGTATAATTGATATTTTTGCAAAGAATTAATGTTTTAATTGTTTTTAACATTTAAAATATTTTTTCCACCTTGATTTTGCAACTTTTAATGCTTTCTAATTATTTTGTAGGTCAATACTAAATTTTTGAAGCATTAATCCAAGATCACAATTTGTTTTTCCTATGTTAAACAATTTTGATCATTTTAATTGAATTTTTATTCAATTAAAACATATTTTGAAAACAAATTAGGGTTTTTGGATTAATTCAACCCTCGTAAATCATTTTCAAAACACTTTGGGCCTCTAATAGAGTGTAAGACCCAATCCGTTTTTTTTACCAAATCATTTTTGGGCCTCAGTGTATTGTATAAGTCCCGATACCGTCAAAAACAAACGGCGCGATCGTCGCCTTTTGAAAAATAACCTTTTGGGCCTCTCCTTGAGCTATAAGACCCATTCAAAACTTTTGGGCCTCTAATAGAGTGTAAGACCCAATCCCCTTTTAACCAAAACCATTTGGGCCTCAGATATTGTATAAGTCCCTCCGCGTTAAAAGAAAACCTCGCCGTGATCGCCATTTTAAACGAAAAATCATCTGGGCCTACCCTCGTGTTATAAGCCCCACTCTCATTCTTTTAAAACCTTTTGGGCCTCTTGAGATAGTGTAAGACCCAAATCCCTTTATACAAAAAACAATTTTTGGGCCACAGTCACTTCTATAAGTCCCTTTGTACAAATTCAAATAGTGCGCTCACTGATAAAACCCTGGGCCTCTCTTTGAGCTGTAAGCCCTAAATCTTTCTTTTTCAAAGCACTTTCTCTTTTGATTTTGAATATATTGTTGTTTTCAATCTTTCTTTGTTGAACAACTAACCAAACAGCATGGAAGCTCTACAACCAAGTAAGTGGTTATACGCTTTCATTTACCACTTTCATATACATATAACTGTATTGTGGGGCTGTTTCGCTGTAAGTCTTCTTTCATAAACTCATATCAGCTGTGTAATAATAGTATAGATATTTCGAGTTTCCCCGGCAACTACGTCTAGAACTAGGTGACGCCGTTTCGTTTATTCATAGAAATAGACAACTAGATCCCTAATAGGATCACCAGATACAGTCTTCTCTTCGGCTGTCCTCATTAGGAATTGTCAAGAAACTCTACTCCCAGAGATGAATGTATTCTCCGTGAATGGCATCTTTGAGTTTCTTCCAGATTCTCGAACTTTCCTGGCTTGATCTATTCTTTGTGAATAGCCTGTCTTGAACTTCTCGGGATTTGGGGACCCACGGGCTTCTTAAAAGCATCGGCCTCCTCTTGGGCATCGTACAAGGACCCACATGCTTCCTAAAAGCAACCCCGCCTCCTCTTGGGCTTAGTACAAGGACCCTTTGGCTTCTTAGAAGTATTCATAGCCTCCTCTTAGGCTTCGTATAATGATCTCTTCCTTCGAGAATGATAGCCTCCTCTTGGGCTTCGTACAAGGACCTCTCGGCTTCTTAAAAGTTTCCAGCCTCCTCTTGGGCTTCGTACAAATAGTTCCGACGACCTCCTAGAGGTATAGGAACAGAAATTAGTCATCTTAATAGAGCTGTCTTTCTAAGAGTCTACTACTGTTTCTCAAAGCATAGTACAAAAGATGAAACTCTAGACTTGGACAGTCTAATCTCCTTGAGTCTCAAAGACATTCTCAAGTGACCCCTTCGTTAAATAGGAAGAAAACCCGTAGACTCGGACAGTCTCAATACCCTTTGTATTTCCCATTTCCTTAAAGAAACAGGAAATAACCCTGATCCTCGAATCAAAATCCTTGAGTACAGTGTTGCTCATATAAGAACTGATTTTCTCTTTAAATCAGCATAATGGACCTGTCACTCAACTGAAATAGTAACCATAGCCTCCTCTTAGGCTTTGTATAATGATCCTTCTCCATTGAAGTTCAGCCTCCTTTTGGGCTTTGTACAATGATTCTCCCCAGCGGAGTCAAACAACGTTTAGCCTCTCTCTCGGGCTTTGTACGAGACACATAAGAGGCTCCCTCGTTGAGTCAATCACCCCTTTCACCTCCATCTCGGGCTTTATACGAGACACAAAAAGGTTCTTATTGAGCCAAACAAACAAACAACAACCTCCATCTCGGGCTTCATACGAGATACAAAAAAAAACTCTCTTGTTGAGTCAATAGCCTTCATCTCGGGCTTTATACGAGATACCCAAAAGATTCCCTCGTAGAGTCAAAACCTTTTAGCCTCTCTCTCGGGCTTTGTACGAGACACATATTAGCCTCCTCTTAGGCTTTGTATAAGAAAACCACTGGTTGATTCAATCAACCTTTTAGCATCAAAGTTGTGCCTCGTTCACAGTACACAAACATCAATAACTCCTTCCCCCTTCATCTAATCGCTGTAAGCGGCAAGCCTCTGGATCATCTACATCCATGCCACTGTCCCTCTTTTAGCATGAGAAATTCCTAAGGAAAGATAGCATTGCTCTACACTGAGTTAAAGTCTTCCCCTTCAGGTTAAAATCCCCTATAAAGGAAATTATGGCATTGCCAAATTCACACATCCCGGTTAAAGTAATTCTCCTTTATAAACAATTGTGACATACAACCCCCTCTTTAGAGATGACAAATTCTCTCTAAAGACAATACCTTTTAGCTTCACATCTTGGGCTTCGATCAAGATACAAATAGACCTTTCAGCTTCACATCTTGGGCTTTGAACAAGATACAAACCACCTTTCGCTTCACGTCTTGGGCTTTGAACAAGACACCGAATAGCATTTCCTCCCATAGAATAGGAGTCCCATAGAATAGGAGGAACTACGAACGCTCTGATTTCCCTGTTTCGGTAAACGGGAATACGTAGGCATAAGATTGAAAGAAAAAATCTTAGCGAGCACACTAAACAAAAACCCAAAATCCCATACTTTCATACATTCGTCCCAACATCCTAACCGATAGCCTAAAGCACCCCTGTTCAACAAAATAACCTAGGAGAAACCCCGAATCTTTGTAGCATCTGTAAACCAACAGTTTTGACTATTTAACCTCAGTATGCAAGCAGGGTTAATTGGAGACATCTATTTCCCTTCCTTCATCAGCTTCAATAGGATAAAAAATGAATCGAGCTGTAGCACCAGAGTGATTGTGCTTCGCAACCACATCCAAAAATCACTCGCTACAACTACCACCGGCTGTAACACCCTTTTCTACCCCCAAAATGTTGCAGCAGAAACAACTTGAAAATCAGAGTAAGGCATAAAAATTTCCCTAAAAGGGTGCACATTTCTCATTAAATCAAAATAACACATGGCAACGGACCCCAAATTCTCAAATAATAAAGGGTTTTCCTCATGTTAATAAAAGGGTTTTCCTCAAAATTAATAAAAAGCCTTCACATGGCAACGGAACTCAAATTCTCAAATAAAGGGTTTTCAACAAACATCATAATAATCAAAATAAAACCATATCGTCAAATGACAACAAAATGAGGAAACAACATAGTTCGACTCAAAGGACCCCAACCCGATGTTACACTATCAGAGCAAGACCCTCTAAATCGACCAAAAGCAAATAAACTTCAAGTCCTCGAAAGCATCCACAGCTAAACCTGATCACCTGCACGTTACCCACGTGGAGGCAACATTCAAACAGGCAGGGTGAGTAATCACAGTTCATAATAATCATTATAAAACAAGATATACATAAAATGGCATTATCTTCATAAATGACATCATCAAGGTCATCATCAAGGAAAACATCAGGAAACACCATATCACAAATTCATCAATGTCACATAAGGTGCAATGCATAACAAGACTCATGCATGTGGTACCAATCGTTACAAAGGATGGACACCAGGCATCAACCCTCCAAAGATCCTCGTCAATAGGATCAATCCTGCATTTGGAATCGGAGCACATCATAATTACCTCATATCCGCATAATGGGAGTGAAGCGTCGTCACAGAGTATGCATATGAATGTTTGATACACAAACGACAATAATTCATCATCATCATGTAAACATCATTATGTGCATCATCATTCATAAATTATTCATAAATTCATATCATCATATATTCATCGAAACATCACAAACCAGCACCTCAATATCATCAAGAACATCATGGTAAATCATCATAAATATCACAGCATCAACGCCAGAACAACAGAGCACAGAAAATGGAATTTTTGCGAAACAGCAATTGTTCGCTCCAGGGTTCTCCTAGTGAACCTGTTCGCTGCGGCCTTCGCCTAGCGAAGCTGCCAGCGAACCCCACAGATCCCACACTCAACACCAGAAACCCCACCATCTTTCATGCTCTCTAGTTTGTTCGCCTAGCGAACCTACTCGCTTCTCCCTTCGCCTAGCGAGGCTTCCAGCGAATCACTCCCTCTATTCCAGAATCACATTTGTACTCACACTCATACTATCGCGCATTCGTTGCGCTACTCGCCTAGCGAAGCAATGGTTCGCCTAGCGAAGCAATGGTTCGCCTAGCGAACCTGCGATTACAGCAAATCACTGCTACGCATCAGTAGCTCCCAAACCTCCAAGGTACCTGCGATTATAGCCCCAATTGACCCAAAAACATCCCTATAACAGTTCTAATACATCACAGAATTTATAGGCCTAAAACCTATGTTTGTTAGGTCGATTCAGGACCCTACGAGAAACCTTAATTTCTCTTAAACCTTCAAAACTCTCAAGCTTCATATAAACTCATAAATCCTTCACCACAGAGTTAAAACTACAGCAACGGGGAAGTCTGCCCTAAAGGTCTATTTTACCGATTAAATTCGACTCTTATCAATCGTTTTCACAGAATGCCCTCAAAGTCATCAGTTTACCTCAAAACCCATAAACCCTCAAAACCCCAAAATCCCCCAACATCCACTTTAATCAATCGAATCCTATAATGAAAACAATGAAAGGCAATTACTCCCCATACCTTAGATTGTCGATCCGATGAGTTCTCTCTCTTGAGCCTTTGGAAACCTTCATGAAAATCCTCGCCTTCTCCCTTTTTCCTTAGAGCTCTGCACTTTCTCCTTATTTTCACGATCTCCACAAAATGAATCCTAATTCTCCTCAATTCCTCCTTTTTGGTTAATTTAACTCTTGGGCCTCAAAATTGGGCTTTCTCCATAATGCCCTCACTAATACTCCTAAAATGTCCATCTTACCCTCAATTCCTCTAATATTATTTTGAATTAATAATAATACTAATATATTCATATTATATACTATTATTTAATTAAAATAACCAAACTTCACCAAAAATACCGACATCGACACCAACCACAAAAAATTCACAGAAAACCACGAATATAATATTTAAATAAATTAAATAAATATTCTTACGAAAATCGGGGTGTTACACCGGTAATTTGAGGAGTGAAATTCGGGGGCATTCTGTATGGAAAGGAAACAAGCATCCGATTCAGACCAGGCTGAGAGGTTGGTAAGTTGACAGTAGCTTGAACAACATTCTCAACCAACACTTCAACAGCAACAGGAGATGAAGTAACAATAGGAGGAGTAATCACCACAGGAGTGACAACAATTGCATCAATAGCGGTTGCAACAACAAAAGTAGTGGCAGCGGCGACGACCTTCTGGGCGCAAAGGAACTCCATGATAACATCCATATTAGTCTGGAACTGATCCATCCGACAATGAAACTTGGCCAAGGTTTCCTTATAGGCAGCATTCTCTGCTTTGAAATCAGCCATGATCTTAGATTTTCTTGAGCAATTGAAATAGCGATGTTGAGTCGTCGTCTTGATACAAGGCGAAGACGGACAGCGTGAGCATTTTGTTTTTCTGGATAAGGGACGTGCATATGTGTGCATGAATGAATGTGATGCATGCAAAAACAAAGTTTTAAATTGCAGGAATTCGTATGCTTATCTTTGTTAACAATAATCATAAAGCATACAAGTAAAGGTCCAAAGATAAAACTGGCGAGAAAAACCTCATTCATTCAATAAAGGGAAAGAAGTACAAGTTAAATACAACTCAAATATCTGCCTTTTGGGCTACAACAAGATCATCCTAGATCCTATCAAAAACAACCCTACAAATAGATAAGAAATGGAAAACAGCCCAGGGAGTCTCGTGCGGCAGCACATCAGCATATGCATCCTTCAACAACCCTGGTAAGTCTTCAAGTGTATGCTCAACAAATCTAGATAGACGACCGTGTCTCTCACTTCAATACTTCGCATCCTTCATGAGATTACGCGGCAAAGAATGATTAGGTCTTTGAAGAAGATCTTGTAGAAATGCCTCATTCTGATCCAAGAGGACTTGCAGATGACGAATTTGGCGCTCCCATTGAGTACTCTCCAAGTTAAGCTGGTTGATCTCCTCTCGGCTTTGATGTGCTTGATTTTTCAGCTTCTGAATCTCATCAAAGGCTTTGTTGAGCTTGGCTTCACATTGAGAAAAGTCTTTTACTAATTGGTCAGCACGGTCTTGCTCACTCTGCAGCTTTGTCTTGTACTCTGGTAACTTTCCTCGAAGCTCTCCAAGTTGCTTCTTATAGCTCAACTCATCCTTGTAGGCTTGATACTGCGTGTCAGTGAGTTGTCTCTCTTTTGAGGTAAATCCATCGTAAGTACTCTTCAGAGCATCGCCCACTTTCCTCCGCTTGTTATGTTCGACTTGCACCTCTTTGAGCATGCACTATCTCTTCCGATGGAACTTAATCTGTAAGCTTTCCTTGTCGAATGTGACTCTATCAAGGTTGAGACGAATATCAGTATTCTCCTTCTTCAACTTCTCAATAGTCTGCTTGAGTTGGTCGGCTTCAGATGGAGGAACAATGACAAGTTCAGGAAGCTTGGCATTCATGGAAGGCTCGGAAGGAAATGGTAGCAAGACCTCCTTAGCTCGTTCTTTAACCTATTTTATGTAGGCTTCTGTGGCTATGCAATTCTTCCTATCCAACTCGGCTCTTTCTTCATGGTGAATCTGTGCCCAAGAAGCACTAAACCTCTTCAATAATCGCATGTCATCAACCCCTTCATGAAAGATGAATTCTTCCACTACTTCTGGATCTGGCTTGTTAAGCATGGGATACCCAAATTAGCGAAAGGAACGTCTCGGATTGTAGTTAATTCCACCCTTTGTACCCTAGAGAGGCACATTGGAGAATTTACCATAATGAAGAATGATCTTAGTGTCGTCGTAGACTCGAGAATACCAAGAGATGTCATCAGCAGTAAGAGACATGATCCTTTAAGACCATTTAAGGTTTCCCTTATTCTCAACGAAGGGACCCTTCTGCAGAAGATGAGACATGAACCAACGGTACAACATAGGAGCACAACAGACAATAGTTCCTTTCTTCTTTTCATTCCTCAAATGAATAGAATAATATCTATTAGCAAGAAGTGTAGGAACACGGTTCTTAGTTAAGAAGATACTGATGGCAGCTTGATCCACGAAATCCTCCATGTTTGGAAACAAAAAAATCCCATATATCAGCAAAGAAAGCACAGTGTTAAAACCCTTCTAGCTTCCAGCTTCAGCAGAAGAGATGGCCTTGTCTACCAGAAACTTTGAAGCAAACCCTCAGATACCATTCCCCTTATTCTTGAGATTAGCTTCCACATCATTCTTACTAATGCATAGAGCTTCAACAATAAGAGGAGGCTTCGGACAAGTGCTGGTATAGACAAAGCGAAATTGATCCTTGATCTCAACCCCCAAAATATGAGAGTACTCCTCAAGTGTAGGTGCCAACTGATAATCCTGAAATGTGAAGCACCTAAGTGGCGGGTCATAGAACTAAACAACTGTATGAATGACAGTGATGTTGACTTCAGTGTTTAGAATGGCCAAAAGGTTTCCATAATCATCCTTGAAAATACCTCTGTTATCTTCAACCAAACAAGATGCCAAACTTCTCAAAGTCTTCAGCTTAGGCTCCACTAACTTGTACCTAAAGATACCTCTGTAACTAGTACTCATCTTCTAGGATTATGTCAACAAAGAAATAAGCCTTCGAATAACTTGGAAATGCACATGCAAAAATTAATTGACATGATGAAATGATATGCAACACAAGAATCAAGAAGCCATCACAGTCTGAATAATCTGAATATCTGCATATATAATTCTATGTCGGTGCAAAAATCTGACGTTCGTGAGAGAACAAAGGTATGAAGAGTCTTAGTTTCCTGCAAAAACCTAATATCCCCTCACAGGTGTGATCTAGACCCACAAAGGTGGTCCTGAGAAGGTCTCCCAGAGTCATGGAATCAAGTGAAAATACTCATCCATAGCGAATTCTTGCAGGACGAAGGTATTCTCAAGCGAAACATAGTTTGGGTGTGGTTCTCGTGACAACCCAACGCGCAAAACGTAGGCGTCACGACATCCACATTCTATCCTGTGGGTATGCTCAAGCCTGTGTAGTGGGCTTATCTCTCAAGTAATATGTACCCATCCCAACAACAGCAGAAAATATAGCAGATATCCAGAATATACAACATATGAATATTTAAAGCAGTAAAAAGAATGCAGTAAATAACATAAAGATAAAACAAGTAAAGTATAAAGATAAACACCCAAACAAACAAGAAAGCAAACAAAACTAGGCGAGACCCCAACTTGGAAGAACAAGGACTCCCTAACAGAGTCGCCAGCTGAAGCTAGCGGGATTATACTTGAGTGAATCGCACACTCAAAGATACAACAGAGTCGCCACCGAACTTTATTTAGTCCCAAGGGACAGGGAAAATATCGATAAAATCCAAGGGGAAGAGAAATGGGTAAGGGAGTCGGTTATGCGAGAGGAAGGTACTAGCACCTCACGCATCTGTCGTACTCGATGGGAACCGTTTTGCTTACTTCTAGGTTTGGATGAGTTATCTATCTAGAGGCTTCTAACTAAAGAGGAAAGTGAAAAGGAAAAAGAAAAAAAGGAAGTGCTCGCGGAGGATTAGGGCCCTCGTGCCTACGTATCCTCACAGTGCAATGAGGAATTTAGAGCTCTGTAGTTCAAGGAACCAAGGAAGGAGGAAAAAGAAGTGGCTCAACAAGATTTCGCAATCTCGTGCCTTCTTATCCTCATAGTGCAATGAGGAATTCAATGCTCACGTAGTTCAGAGAACAAAGACAAAGAGGGAAAAGGAAAATGGTGTCAAAACCAAGGTCGAAAGGAGGTAGAAAAACTCTACGAGGAAATACAAAAGAATGGTGTTAAAATCAAGAAAGAAAGGCAAGGGAATGGTGTCAAAACCAAGAGAACAAAAGAGCAAGGGAATTGAATCGAGGTAAAGTAAGAGACTCTGAAGATTCGGTATATTAACTGACAAGCAGTGATTAACCGAAGAAACAAAAGATTAAAACTCTGTGGGGGAAAAATGATTTGTGTCAACCGACGGGCTGTGGTGAACCGGAAAGAGAGTAATGAACCAAGAAAAGGTGTTTGACTCTCTGGGGACTCGGTGTGTTAACTGACAAACAATGGTCAACTAAAAGGAAAGAGAAATTGGTCTTTAATCGATGGACGGTGATTAACTAGAGGACAGGTGTAGAACCAAGCAAAGGTTGTGACTCAAGGACGGGTGTTGAACCAATCGAAGGTTATGACCCAAAGAGGTTCGGGACATTTGACTGAACAAGAAGTACTTGACCGAAGAAAAAATGGTATTTGAACCAAAAGGAGGTTACTAACCCAAAGGGCGTGGGTATTTGAACCAAAAGAAAGTTACTAACTCACAGGGGTATCGGTCTTAACAGAAAGATTGTGATTAACCAAAAGGAATGAGTGATTAACCAAGAGAAGGTGATTAAGTGAAAATAAACTCAGTATGTTAATAGAGGAATTATGATTAACTGAGGAGAAGGAGCAAATTGGTTTTTTAACTAACAAGCAATGGTTAACCAATCAAGGAGAGAACCAAGAGAAGGTTGCGAACTCCGCTAGAGATTTGGTATTTAACAACAAATTGTGTTTAACCGAAAGAAAGGGTTGTGACTTCGTAAGGGAAGGCGAGAATTTGGTAATTAACAAACTGACTGTGATCAACCAAAGGAAGAATGATTAGAACTCTTCTGGGGAATCAACGGATAATGATTGACCAAAAGAAAAAGTGTTGAACCAAAAGTGGTTGCTAACCCAAGAGACAATGATTAGGGTGTGTGTGATTAGGGACTGATTCGGCTGGGAATTGGGAAACACTATAATCTGGAGATAGAGACGATTATTCCAGACACATGGTCATTCGTCCCCTACCCAAAATAATCAGATTGCGTGTAAGAATTCTCCACTCTCATCCCTTCTCTAGCACTCAGAGTATAATGCAGAAATTGAAATTGACAGAGTAATAGTGCCATCACGTACAATGCTCCAACACGTTGTACGGACTTCCGACCCAGCAGGGGGTTAAGAGAACAAGGCTCTAAAATATCCTAAAGAGAAGAAAGAGGTAAGATTAACTAATCGAAACAAGGTTTTGATCGATCGATCAAAGGGAATGAACAAGAAACAATCTTTCACACGAGTCAAAAAATCGTCAAAGCAAACGTGCGAAGTAGTGATTATACAAAATTAAATTTGTTCAATAAAGAACAAAGTTAATGCAATCAAGAGTGACAATGCAAAACAACTAACAAGCACCAATTAGAATACACCACAAATCATGTAAACAAAAGTGTGCAAGAATCAACATGATCATACAATTTCAAGAATACAAACAATTCCATAATTGATAAATCGTGCGTCAAGGTTCGTATACATGCTTCAAACAGAGGCTAAACAGCTCTTAAAACATCCACAAATATCAAGCATATCAAGCCATGGAAGTTATATGAGGAAAGAAAAACTAAACAAGCAAGAAAAACACAAAAATCACATTATGTCACAGTGTTAATCGGTTAACCATATATGTGTCATACCCCAAATTTTGACCACCAAGATTTCCCATCATTGTGAAGATCATTACCACAATATGGATGTACCATCATGCCTCATCAATCTCCCAAAGATGGTTGAGCATCCACCATAATCAAGAATTAGGGGTTTGAGCCCTCCCAAAACACTTAGACACAAGATCAATCAAGAAATGACATAATCTTCAACTTGTCTAACCTCAAGAACATCCACAACGGATCAAGAGGACCTTCACATCAAAAATAAAGTACAAAGTTGTGACATTCCAAGTGGTTTAAGCCTCGATACACCCGGTGTCGCCATATTAGGATTTTGGACGACTGGGACCTCCAGAGTGAGATTTTCACAAGAGGATGAGCCAAGACTCCAACATGTGACTCAATATGATCAAAATAACCCTAAGGATCCATTTACAAAGCTAAATTACCCTTAGAGGATGCATTCCCTAAAAGTAGGGAATTAGGGTTTTACGTGCCAAACCGCTCCGGAGCCAAAAGTCAAAACATGACTTTTTTTGGCAAAAATGATCCATATGTTTCATATTTTCATAAAATGTGACTTATAATGTCATTTGAACAAGAATTGATCAAGAAATCATGATAACTTGTAAAAGGGGTAACCTTGAAAATTGAAAAATTTTCTAAGTTATTAAGTTTGAATGATTTTGGTACCAACTTCCAAGGATCATTACTTGTGATCCAAGCAGCCATTTTGGGTGATCAAAAGCTTTATTTGTAGGTCTTCCTACATTCTACAAAAGCTTAAACTACCTCAAACTCCAATTCTTCATGGATTTTAAGTTATTGAGTGATCAAAGTAACAAAAATAAAGAAAATGACATTTTTCAACACTTAGTAAAAATCTGCCTAAGTTGCCAGCCTTGAACATCAATGTTCATGAGGATTTTTCAATGGAATCCAAATAGTTTCAAGACAAACTATGATCACACATGTATTTTATCATATGAGGGCTTTCAAAAAAGCACAAGAGCCTCCCATAACTCAACCTGAGCAAGGACATATGATCCATTGAAAATGGCATTTTTCACTGGTTTTTGCAAGACAGATTTATGCATTGTTGCTCGAATTGATCATTTTGTGCCATAACAAGCATGGTTATCCATCTGCACACCTCAAGGGGGAACAACCAAGGGAGAAACACTAATCCACTAGCCTCACAAGTCCATGGATCTATGTTTAGGCATGACACTCCTAAAAGTTCAAGATGCTTCAAATGGTCAATTTTGTTTCCAAGCATTTAACTGATGCATAGAGGTGGCATTCATCAAGACAATGTTATCCAAGTTCAGTCAAGCCTTATCAATGAATAAGAGAACCCCTAGCTTGTGCTGTAACCTCAAGTTAATGGCTAGAGGAGACTTGAGATTCCATTTGATCACAATGTGCCACAGACCTGCTGCAGTTGCCATTCACTATTACAGCCAAAACAAACTTGCTCTACTATAAATAGAGCTCATATGTGATCAGTTTAAGTACACCAAAGCACCCAAACTGATGCTTTACTCAAAATATCTTCTTCACTCTAATTTTTCCTTCTAACTCAAGTCACTATCAGATTTTGAGATTGAGAGTGATTCCAACCAAATCAATGATGCACACACCTCATAAACATCATATATGAGTGATCCATAACACAAAATCACATCAGGAACATCAAATTCACAAAATCACCTACCAATTGCTCAAGTTCTTGACAAAGTTGCAGTTGAGGTACCAGAACCAGTTCCAGCTCATTTCAATCCACTCCAAGCATTCAAACACACTCCTTGGCACCTAAGGAAGATGTCCAAATCATTGGAACCTAGCTGCAACACCTTCATCATCAAACTCGATCACCAGCTGCAAGAGGTAGGCCTTAACCATTCAAACTCTATGATTCATGCACCATGAATGAATTTTTGAGTTACCATCTTGTCTATGCATGTATGTAGAGTAATAACCCTCGATCAATTGCCATGAATCCATCGTGTATAGAATTTCATTGTGTTCATGCTAAAATTAGGGTTCTTGAGTTTTTCTGTTGATTTCTTCCTCCATACTTAATATAAATGCAATTAAACTATATGGTTGTGATCCTTGTTCAAAAACGAAAAAGATTGGTACTTGAATCGTGCCAAACCATTGAGAAATCATGGAGAAAAGTGAGAAAATGAAATCTGCAGAAACAGGGCACGCGGGCAAGAACTTAGTGTTCTTGGCGCCCTTTTTCAAATTTTTGAATTTTTGAATATTTTGATATTTTTGTTAATTGATTCAAAAATTAATTTCTCTCTGAATATTTGTGTTTTTGAATTGATTTTTTTTCTCAAAATTCAAAAAATATTTAAATATTTTATTTTACAAAAAAATCCAATTTATATTATTTATTTAATATAGTTAGAATTTTTGTAATTAATTTCATTTTTATTTGTTTTTTAACATTTTAAAATGAAATTCCCACTTTGATCTTTCAAAACCAATTGAATTTCAAACTTTCATGTGATTAAACATGATTTTTCAAAATATTTTTCAAAGTATACAATTTGTTTTTTTAATATATTTGATATTTTATCATTTATTATTTAAATTTCCTTTGAGAAAATGACATTTTAATTTAAAATTAGGGTTTCCTCTCGATTTTAAATTTTTAAAACACTTTTGGGCCTCTAATAGAGTGTAAGAACCAAACCCCTTTGTACATAAACATTTTTTGGCATCAGTCATTGTATAAGTCCCAGTACGATAAAATCTCGGTGCGATCGCCAATTTTTTTAAACAATTTTCAACTGGGCCTACCCTTGTGTTATAAGTCCCATTTATTTTCTTTTTCAAACACCTTGGGCCTCTAATAGAGTATAAGACCCAACCCTTTTTTGTACATAAATCATTTGGGCCTTAGTCATTGTATAAGTCCCGATACAATTTTTAGATCAACGGTGCGATAACTGTTATTTTTGGGCCTCTCCTTGAGTTGTAAGCCCCATCTCTTGTACAAAAATAAACTTTTGGGCCTCTAATAGAGTGTAAGACCCAACCTCTTTGTAAATAAAATAATTTGGGCCTCAGTCATTGTATAAGTCCCGATACAATTTTCAGATCAACGGTACGATTACTTTTTTTCATCTGGGCCTCTCCTTGAGTATAAGCCCCAATCTTCTTTTCAAAAACAACTTTCCCCTTTCATTTAGGTTCAAACTCATAGTTGTTATCAAAACTTTCTTTAATTTCTTGAACTACTAACCATACAGCTGTTACAATGGAAGCTTGCTCACCTGTAAGTTTTAAACAATTTTCTTTTACATACTTGCACATATATATATTTGTTTGTGCTGGAAGCTTGTTCACCTGTAAGTCTTCCTACCCTCTTTTTACATACAATATATATTTCATTTGTATATATATACCTGTATATCATCTGCTTAGAGTTTTCCCCGGCAATTAGGTCTAGGATTAGGTAAAGCCAGTGGTCACTTTTTCAACAGTCAAAACTAGTTCCCCATAGGAATTCCAGATACAGTTTTGCCTCCTCTTGGGCTTATACAATATGGAACAAAGAGAAAGGCATTATTCCCGGTGAACTTTTCTCAGACTATAACTATTAGAAAATTGTCAAAGAAATTCAGTTCCCCAGAGAGGATTAATTCTCGGTGAAACCTCTCTTGAATTTCTTCAAACCCTAGAAATGTTTACTAAAGAAAATATTATTCCCGGTGAAACTTGAACTCTTCTTAAGTTTGGACCCACAGGCTTCCTAAAAGCATCCCCAGCCTCCTCTTGGGCTTTGTACAAGGACCCACCGGCTTCTTAGAAGTTCTCATGCCTTTTCTTGGGTTTAATACAAGGACCCTGAAGACCTCTTAAAGGT
Source organism: Lathyrus tuberosus (assembly GCA_022829125.1). NCBI lineage: Eukaryota > Viridiplantae > Streptophyta > Magnoliopsida > Fabales > Fabaceae > Lathyrus > Lathyrus tuberosus. The sequence goes on from JALAZF010000596.1 coordinate 3,322,676, forward strand.
ATAGGACAGAACATAGTCATCCTTTGCTAGAGCGGTCTTTCCGAAAAGTCAAAACCTCAGACCAATTTTAGGGTTGATTATCATCCCTTAAAACACCTGCCTCCTCTTGGGCATCAGACAAAGACAAACTCTTCCATACCAGTAGACTTAGACAGTCTAATCTCCTCTTGGATCTCAAAGACATTCTCAAGTTCCTTACAAACATAGGAAAAACCCTGGTCATTTAACCAATCTCCAGTAGAGTTAAAACCCTCACAGGATCTAAGACTAAGTCTTTCATCCTAAATTCCCCCAGCTAGGGCCAGCTTATCATCAGTATAACACTGTCCCAAATCAAAACCTCAAGGCATCTGATACCTCAACTCTTCTGTAATCCTCAACAAGAGTTGATTCCCCATTTTGGACCTACCTCTAGATCTCAATAATCCTCAGCAGAAGACAGCCTCCTCTTAGGCTTTGTATAATGATTTTCCTCAACAGAGTTAACCTTAAAAACACTCTCTTGTTGAGTCAATCACCTTTTTAGCACTCTCTTGTTGAGTCAATCACCTTTTTAAAGTACTCTCTAGTTGAGTTAATCACCTTTTCAGCACTCTCTTATTGAGTCAATCGCCTTTTTTAAGCACTCTCTTGTTGAGTCAATCACCTTTTCAGCACTCTCTTGTTGAGTCAATATCCTAAAAGCACTCTCTTGTTGAGTCAACCCCTTTTAGCCTCAATCTTGGGCTTTGTACAAGACACATAAACACTTTCTTGTTGAGCCAATCATCTTTTCAGCCTCCTCTTAGGCTTTGTATAATGATCAATCTTTTCATCAGCAAAAGTCAGTCTCTTTCAGCCTCAATCTTGGGCTTTGTACAAGACACCATAAAAATACTCTCTTGTTGAGTCAGTCATCTTTTCAGCCTCAATCTTGGGCTTTGTACAAGACACCATATAAACACCCTCTTGTTGAGTCAATCATCTTTTCTGGCTCAATCTTGGGCTTTGTACAAGACACCTATAAATATCTTCAGCTAAGTCAGTCGATAACTTTCCAACCTCAATCTTGGGCTTTGTACAAGACACATATAAATCTCTTTAAGCAGAGTCAACCTTCTTTTAACTGCAACCTTGGGCTTTGTACAAGACAAATCATACTCTCCAGCAGAGTCAATCTTCCTTTAGCCACAATCTTGGGTTTTGTACAAGACAGATAAAAACCTCTCACCAGTAGAGTCAGTTTCCCCTTTCAGCCTCAATCTTGGGCTTTGTACAAGACAAACAAAATATTCCCTGAAAAAGTCAACTTTAGCCTCCTCTTAGGCTTTGTATAATGATATCCCCAAAAGAGTCCACTCTCTTTTAGCCTCAATCTTGGCCTTTGTACAAAACAGATAAGCACTCTCTTATTGAGTCGGTCTTTTCTAGCCTCCTCTTAGGATTTGTATAAGGACTTCCCTAGTGGAGTCAATCAATCTCTTAGCTTCAACCTTGGGCTTTGATCAAGGCACACACAAAAATCAAATCCCCTCAGAGGAAATCAAAAATCTCTGTGTAGGAAGACATTTCTCCATATGTCCCACATCAAAACAGACAAATCAAAATAAACCTTAATTCCAGATAACTGCTATAAGTGGCACACTTGTTGATTCAAAATATCCAAGTTGTAGTCCATATTTTATCCTGGTAAATCCTCTCTCATCTAATTGTTGTAAGTAGCAAGCCTCTGGATTATTTACATCCATGCCACTGCCCCTCTCTTAGCATGAAAGATTCCTAAGGAAAAATGGCATTGCTCTACACTGAGTTAAAGTTTTATCCTTTTGGACAAATCCCCTATAAAGGAAATTATGGCATTGCTGGATTCTCATATCCCAGTTAAAGTAATTCTCCTTTATAATCAGTCACCCAACAATTGTGATAAACAGACGAGATGTCACCTTTTAGAGATGACAAATTCTCTCTCAGTCAAACCTTTAGCTTCAATCTTGGGCTTTAAACAAGACCCTAATACTCATTTAGCTTCAATCTTGGGCTTTGAACAAGACACCAAAACATCTCTTTCCTCCCATAGAATAGGAGGAACTACGATTGCTCTGATTTCCCTGTTTATCTTTAACGGGAATACGTAGGCATAAGATTACAAAATCTTAGCGAGAACACTAATAAAAAACTTTAGGTCCAGTACCTTCACACACTAATCAAAAACTTTAGGTCCAGTACCTCACCAAAAACATCGGAAAAACCCGACATCAACAAAAATACTCTCTCACAACACTCCCAAAGGAGAAACTTTCCCAACCCACAACAGATAAACACCAGTAAGTAGAAAGCAGTAAGGAAAGTTGCTAACAACATGTGGATAACCACATATAGGATGGGTAACTGACAACTTCCCATTGTATAACCAGACCCCTGACTCCCCGAATCTCTTTTAGAATCTGTTCAGTTAAAACATTTGCGTGCAAGGTTAGTTTTAGATAGCTTCCCTTTCCTTTCCAGTTTCATAGGAGAAATAAGAAATCAGAAAGTAGCGCCACACTCCTACTATTGCGATGAGGAGAAAACCATGGCGATAAGGTGGTCCCGTCACCGACAAAAATCGCACGCTACAGTAAAATGGCGACTCTGTTGGGGATCCAAACTAGGACTAGGATTAGAATTCCTAAGAGGTCTAGGTTGTTAGAAATTTTCTACATACTATATATATATATATATATATATATATATATATATATATATATATATATATATATATATATATATATATATATATATCGCTTTTCCTACTTGATATCCGTGTTTATTTTTCTGTCAATGGGAATGCGATTGATACGCATCTAGAAAGTTTGAGACAAACCTAAGATAAGGGGTGGCATAAACAGGGGGTCTTATAGGGAGTGAATCCCGAAAAAGCAAACCTGGTAGACCACCAAATCAGGCGAGGGCCCATAGGATTCAGCCTGCTAAACACGATTGTTGTGAAAGCAGAGTTTTCCTAATGCGGCGTCTGTGAACCTGAGGATTTAGTAGGCATTAACCTTATGACCACTTAGTAGTGCATTGACTATCGAGAATAGTTGATACGCGATACTACACTCAAATGAGATTACCCTAGGATGCTACAGCTCGCTCGGATGAACCAGCTCGGTGTTGTTATCTCTAGGGGTCAATGATTTTGGGAACCTTAGGATCCGTTCTAACGGTACAAAAATTGACCAGAATACAACCTTTGGGGATGGGTAGAGCCATGACTCCATGCTCGTGACGTTGAACCCTTGAACCCATGCTTTTTCAATGTTTTTATGTGCTGCATTCATGCATTCATTTAAAAAGATCTTAAACAAAGAAAAATATCTTCTTTTCTCTTCTCTCATTTGTCAAATTAAACTGAAACAATGATTGCAAATATCAGAGAGAAAGATTGCGTTATGGATTTCGCAAGAAGAAAGACGCATAAGTACACCTTCAAGGCTCCAAAACTAGAGGATTCAAGGGGGCTGGCAAGGATGATCACCAACCCTGATGCTTTCAGAGCTAAGTACGAAGGGTTGTTGTCTCTGTTAAGGGTCCATGTAGTTGAAGGAATCTTGTCTACACTGATCCAGTTCTACAATCTGGTTTATCACTGCTTCACATTCCCAGATTACCAACTGGCACCAACATTAGAAGAGTACTCTCATCTGACTGATCTCCCTATCACTAATCAAGGTCCTTTTTCTGGACTGGAAGAAATTTCAAAGGATCGGGTCATTGCAAGAGCCATTTATTTGGACGAGTCAGAAGTCAGGACTCACATGACCACCAAAGGAGGAATCCAAGGTTTACCAACCAAGTTTTTGGTAGAGAAAGCCCTGTACTTTGCCAGTATAGGAAATGTATCTGCTTTCGAGGATATCTTTGTCCTAATCACATATGGGTTGTTCCTTTTCCCAACATAAATAACTTCGTTGATACCAACGTTATTCAGATATTTCTGATTGGAAACCCCGTACCAACCCTGCTCCCAGATGCTGATCATTCTGTTCACTTAAGGAATCTATACAGCGGAGGAATGATCACATGATGTGTACCCTTGCTTTACAAATGGTTCATTTCCCATTTACCCAAGTTTACTGCTTTTTGGGATCACAAGAGTACTCTACGTTGGTCACAAAGAATCATGTCTTTTACCAACTCTGACATAGATTAGTATGATAGGATTTATGAGGGGATAGAGATCATCGACAGTTGTGGAAATTTCCCTAATGTACCCCTCATAGGAACTAAAGGAGGAATCAATTATCATCCAATTTTAGTTCGCCGTCAACTCGGATACCCGATGAGGCATATCCCGCATAATGCTCATCTGGAAGGTCTTTTCTTCAAGGAAGGGGAAAATGACAGGGCACTAAAGAAGGAAATAGTGCATGCCTGGCAACATGTTCACAAGAAAGGAAGAGAGTCTCTAGGAAGACCAAACTGTACCTCCGTGGAACCTTATCTCCACTGGGTGCAAACTAGAGCTCTCAAGCTGAGGATGCCTTACCCTCATCAAGAAGTTTTTCGGTTAAAGGAATCTGTCCTTTATTTCATGTCTGACACGGAAAAATTCCAGGTAGCTCTTAACAAAGTTCAACGGGAGAAAAAAATCTTGGAAAAACAAGTACCATATCCTCAACGTGGAGTGTACCAAAATTCAGGAACGGCTAAAAGAAAAAGATGCTCTGATTAAGATACTAGAACAACATGTTGTGGAGAATCAAGAAGACCGAAGAAATTTGCTCGCTCCTTTCATTTGCCAAAAGATTGACAACCCGACAACGGCTAAAGAGCCTCGGTCAAAGAAAAGGAAAATACCAGGACCAACATCTGAGCTCTCTTCAGAGAGGACTCCAGATCCATAAGCTTAGACATTTCCTTTTACAACACTTTGTAAAATACTGTATTTTCCCTTTCTGCAAATCTTTCAAATTCAATAAAAAGGGGTTTCCCCAATGTATGATATTTGCAATCTATTTGTTGAAGTCTCTTTTTGATTAAAGCAAAAAACAATAAATATATATAACTTTGCATATCATTTATCATTCTTACATGACGCGTTCTTCTTATCTTCTAGTCTCATGTATGTGTCACGATTCTAGAGTCAAACTGTCTCACTCATATAATACTTGGGCCAATCGACAAAAGAAAATGGATGATCTCGAGGAAGAGAATAGAGACATGAGAGAAGAAGTCAACGCTCTGAAGGAAGATCTAAAAAGACTTCACAGTGACATGCAATCCCTGGCAACAGCTCAGAGGCAACAACAAAGGACTGTGATCTCAGAGATCACATATACGCCCGTAGTGGAGACATATGATCCTCGGTACAACATGCCTAAAAATCACCCCTAGGGAATACCTATCAACTTTTTCCCTGAAGGATACATTCCGCTGGTCACTGAAGACCCACAAACTGCAGCAGGAACCGCTGGGCCTGAAGGTTACAAACTTCGGAAAAGCGAAGACGCAAGAGTGATGATAGCAACTCCTGAAGGTTACAAACTTCGGGGCATAGAAGCTCCAAGAGTCACCGCCGTAATGACTACACCACAACCAGTGGTACACACTGTCCCGGAAGGACAAATTCCACAAGTAATTCCTGGTGAAAACGAAGATATGTAGGAAAGAATGAATGAGTTTCAGGAGCAATTCCTGGAGATGCAGAAGCAATTGCACGCCATTCGCGGCCAGGATTTATTCGGAAAGGACAGTGCAGACCTTTGTCTGGTCCTTAATGTGAAAATCCTGCACAAATTCAAGGTGCCTGACTTTGAAAACTACAAGGGCAACTCTTGCCCTCAAAGTCATTTGGTGATGTATGCTCGAAAGATGTCAACTCAGCAGAAAATCAATAGCTATTGATCCATTACTTCTAAGACATTTTAACCGGTGCCGCACTCAAATGGTACATGGGTTTAAACAGCACCAAGATCGTTACTTTCAGAGATCTTGGTGCACCTTTTGTTCAGCAGTACAAATATAACCTGGATATGGCACTAGACAGAGATCAACCCAGAGCAATGTCGCAGAAGGACAAGGAAACTTTCAAGGAATATGCTCAGAGATGGCGTGAAATTACCGCCCATATCTGTCCCCCTCTTGAGGAAAAAGAGATGACAAAGATCTTTTTGAAAACCTTGAGCTCATTCTATTACAACCGAATGGTCGCCAGTGCGCCTAACGACTTCACTGAAATGGTGAGCATGGGAGTACGCCTTGAGGAAGCAGTGCGAGAGGGACGTTTGATCAAAGATGCAGGACTATCAAGCAGTACCAAAAGACACGATAGTACTTTCCCAAAGAAAAAAGAGCAAGATATTGGTAATATCTCTCTCGGAAAGCAAAGGCGAAGGTATCAGCCAGTAGTAGCGGTAACTCCCGCTATCAACCCTGCGTCGGCTCCGACGTATCAACCTCAGGTTGCTCAGAGCCAACCAAATCAACAACAGTATCAGCAAAGGACACAACAGCCTCTTCAGCAGGCTTTTCCTCGGTACAACAACAACAATCGTACTACACGACCACCAGGGTTTGACCCTATAGCGATGTTATACGGAGAACTATTTTCATTGCTACTGGTCAAGGGGCACGTCCAAACCATGTTTCCTCTTACAGTACCAGAAAATCTGCCTTTTTGGTTCAAAGCGGATAAAACTTGCTCTTACCATCAAGGAGGACCAGGGTACAACATTGAGAACTGTCTCAGCTTCAAGTCTGATGTGCAGAAGCTTGTCAGGAACAGGGTCCTATCTTTCAAAGATACTAATCGAAATGTTCAGAGGAACTCGTTGCCTCAACATGAAAAGTCTGCAGTAAATTTGATAGAGGAAGAATTTAGCCGCAGTTATCAAATTCGCGATGTACTCTTATTAGGAACCAATCTGGTCAGGATGCATTGTAGACAGGGCGGGTACGGTCATGTACCGCCTCACAATTATCACCAGTGTGATATCTGCACAAAGAATACTCAAGGATGTTCCGTAGTGCAATTAACTCTACAAGAACAAATGAATCTCGGATAGATTCAAGATCACCTAATTCGGGAAGTCAATATGGCTCACGTAAATCCCAACATTGTTCAGAACCACAACATTCTGACGATGAACGTCAACTTGGTGGCAATGCACTCAAGGCAAAGTCAATATCATAATATGCCACGGCACGATTACAATTGCTGTCCGATCTGCTCAATAAGCAATCAGGGATGCTCTTTTGTACAAGAGGCCCTCCAACGTCAAATGGATCGCAAATGGATCCAGGACTATCAGGAGAGAAATAACCATCAAGTCAATATGATTCAGATCTTTGATATTCGCTTGATGAATACCAGTCTGGTAGAACTACATGCTAAGCAATTCAGGCTCGACTTTTTGGCTTCACATGATTATCTAGACTATAAAGTGTGTCGTAAAGACGACCAAGGATGTGCACTCGTCCAAAGAACACTTCAACACTTGTTAGACCACCGGTGGCTTCCAATCTACTTGGATGAAGCTACACATTGGATCATTATGACTGACATGAATCCTAGTAGATATCAAAGTCAGGATGTCCGCACGATGGAAACAAAGCTAGTAAAGATGCACTGCATACAAAACGGGCGTAGCCGGGTGCCACTTCATAATTATGAGCGTTGTAGAGTTTGTTCAGAGAACAACCAAGGGTGCTACCTCGTACGGTCAACTCTTTAAAATCAGTTGGACTAGAAAGAGATTCGACCATGTTCAAGTTTTGAGTCGATCAACATGATACCAGACTATTTCCTTGATCAAAACAAAGACGTTGTCATAATCTCTAATCACGGGAGGACCAAAAACATTTGTGCCATAATCCCTCTACTCGATGAATCAAGAATTCCTCTGGACAGTAGAAAGGTTCCTAATCAGGAACCGATTGAGGTTGCCTATAACGGTCAGAAAAATCAAAAAGCTCATCTACTTGCCAGGTCCAATACCGTACAAATCCGATAAGGCTATCCCTTACAAGTACGGTGCAACAACAATAAAAAATGGAAAGGAAACTCCATTACCCTCCATCGTAAACATTACTGACATCAGTCGAGTGACACGGAGCAGTCAGATCTTCAACCGAGGAGTTGGAGAACCCACCAAGGAAAAGGAACCTCAAACAGAAATTCCTAATCAACCAGTCGGGCAATCCAGTAATCCTGACCTTTCAAAGAACAACGATGAGATGCTGAAGCTCATCCAGAAGAGTGAGTACAACATTATAGACCAACTGTTGCAAACTCCTTCAAGAATCTCTGTGCTATCTCTCTTGCTCAGTTTCGAAGCTCACAGGGAAGCTCTGCAGAAAGTCTTAGAGCAAGCCTTTGTGGAACAAGATGTGATGATAAAACAATTTGAAAACGTCGTCTCCATCATCACTTCCTGCAACAATTTAGGATTCAGTGATGAAGAACTGCCAGGAGAAGGCAAAAATCACAACATGGCGCTTAACAATACAGTCGATTGCCAGGACGATGCTCTAGCTAGCATACTGGTAGATACAGGATCAGCTATGAATGTTATGCAAAAATCTACTCTAATGCGACTATCATTTCAAGGATCTACGATGGGAGGCAATGAGGTCATCGTCAAAGCCTTTGACGGATCCAAAAAAATAGTTATCGGTGAAGTTGATCTTCCCATAACTATCGGTCCTCACACTTTCTAGGTCATGGACATCCGGGCAGCATACAGTTGTTTATTAGGAAAACCTTGGATACACGAAGCTGGGGCAGTCACTTCGATACTTCACCAGAAGCTGAAGTTCGTCAAGAATGACAAGCTAGTCACAGTCTGTGGAGAGCAAGCCTTAATCGTGAGCAACTTATCATCATTTTCCTATGTAGAACTTGAGGAAGTTATTGGAACCCAGTTTCAAGCACTCTCGGTGAGCAATGAGAATCGATCGAAAAAAGGAACGACGATTTCCTCATACAAATATGCTCTCGAAGTGATCAAGAGTAACACCGCAATAGGATTGGGATAGATCGTAATTCCTATGGATAACAAGACGAAGAAAGGTCTTGGTTTCTCTTCAACCTGTACCCAGACTACTAAAGATGAAAATGTTCATCCCATTCAGGATTTCTTCCACAGTGGAGGTTTCCTCCACCCAGTGTCTCAAGAAGTACATGCCATCAACGATGGTTACTCCTCTGATACGGAAGAGGAATGGAACTCTTATCTCAACGAGGACGGTTATATTTCTCAAGGAGAGACACATACGCCATTTTGCTTTCCCACGCAGAATCCAAGATATTTACCAAGATCAGACGTCAAGATGATGTACGGAGATTGTGATCCGGAAGGATGCCGTGCTCCACCTAACTTATTAGAGGAGGACATTCCATACCCAGAAGACTATTATGACCCACTAGATCACTTGCCTATCTGGCAGCCATACCCAGAAGACTTGGGGAAAAAGAGTCAGCCAAATGACGCTTATCAGCTAAGCATCATTGAAAAGAATACCAACATCCCCATCAAGTCATGGGATCATTACTCAGGACATTCCGAAGATATCCAGCACAATGATGAATCTGCGAAGATTACCAGGCAAAATTTCATAAACTATGCTTTTCCTGAGGTCAATGTCATCGAGAAGGATAACTCCTCCAGTCCCACAAAAATATGGGACACCTTAGGACAGCCGAGTGGAAAATACGATTTCTTGGTCAAGTACACCGCTCCAGAAAGCTCTCGTATCAGGCTCAAAGACATCCAGCCCACTGGATGGGGAGATCTGCCTGAGAGTGAAAACACTGTGCAAGATACAATAGAAGAGTTCATTTACGACAACTCTGCATGGGAGGAAGACTCCAATGGTCCTGCTCGGCCAGAAATCAACGTCATTTCTTAGGACAAACCAAGAAAGAAGGTACCAGACTTTGTGATTCACCGAGGAGTTCGCCGCCAATGGGTTACTGCCGATGTCCCGAAAGTCGTCCATAAGTCTAAGTAATTGTCATCTTTATTTTAACCTTTCACCCTGCCCAGGTGAAACGGATGTCTTTATTGGGCTCACTTTTCTGTAAATGTCCCTCTTCGCTTTGCCCAAAATGACAAAGTTTTGTTTTATAGAGTTGTAGTTTCAAGAATCGACAATATCATAAATAAATAAACGTCATTCTGTAATTTCCGTATTTATTGTTGTTTTCACTTTTCGCTTTTTTAGAAAATGGTAATCCTAAAAACAACTCAAAAATAAAAACAAGCATTTTTCAGAAAATACACTACACACACTCTTGCATTTCTCTCTATCTCTTCTAAAAAAAATATCATCACGTCATGCAGATTGCTTGTTTTAAACACCATTGAAACAAACGATCCAATGCCTTCTCCCGACTTTGAATTCTCGGTATTTGAAGCTGAAGAAGAAGAGGACGCAGAAATTCCAGAAGAGATCTCACGACTACTCAGGCAAGAGGCTAGGTCTAATGAGCTTCACAAAGAGCTGTTGGAAACGGTCAACTTGGGTTCAGAGCAAGAAAAGAAAGAAGCTAAGATCGGAGCACTGCTGAATCCGACTGTCAGAGAAAGATTAATAAAACTTCTCAAAGAATTTCCAAATGTGTTTGCTTAGTCCTATCAGGATATGCCAGGGTTGGATACCAGCATCGAGGAACATGATCTTCCGTTGAAGACATAATGTCCTCCGGTGAAACAAAGGCTGAGAAGAACTCACCCGGATATGGCCATCAAAATCAAAGAGGAAGTGCAGAAACAGATTGACACTGGTTTCCTCGCCACCTCAGAATATCCTTAATGGCTAGCCAAGATAGTGCCAGTTCTGAAAAAGGACGGAAAAGTCACAATGTACGTAGACTACAGGGATCTGAACAAAGCCAGTCCAAAGGATGACTTTCCCTTACCACACATAGATATGTTGGTAGACAGTACAACAAAGTTCAAAGTCTTCTCCTTTATGGATGGATTCTCGGGCTATAATCGAATCAAAATGGCGCCGAAAGACATGGAGAAAACTTCGTTCATCACCCCATGGGGCACCTTTTGTTACAAGGTAATGTCGTTCGGTTTGAAGAACGCTGGGGCAACCTATCAAAGGGCCATGACTACTCTGTTTCACGACATGATGCACAAAGAAATCGAAGTGTACGTCAATGACATGATTGCCAAATCTAAAACATAAGAGGAGCATGTGACACACTTGTAAAAGTTATTCGAGCGTCGGAGGAAGTACAAACTCCACTTGAATCCCAACAAATGCACGTTTGGTGTCTACTTAGGCAAACTCTTGAGGTTCATCGTCAGCCAGAAAGGAATTGAGGTTGATCCTGACAAAGTCAAAGCCATTCAAGAAATGCCTTCTCCAAAGACTGAAAAACAAGTCAGAGGATTTTTGGGACGTCTGAATTTTATTTCCAGATTCATATCTCTCATGACCGCAACATGCGCGCCAATCTTCAAACTACTCAAAAAGAATCAAAGCTGCATATGGACGGAAGATTGCCAAAAAGCTTTTGACAGTATCAAAAAGTATCTGTTGAATCCACCAATTCTGTCACCTCCAGTGGAGGGAAGACCACTGATCATCTACCTAACAGTCTTGGAAGACTCAATGGGTTGTGTACTTGACCAACAAAACGAAACCAAAAGAAAACAGTCTGCCATCTACTATTTGAGCAAGAAATTTACCGACTGTGAAACTCGGTAGACTATGCTTGAGAAAACTTGCTGCACTCTGGCTTGGGCAGCCAAACGTCTTTGCCAATATATGATTTGTCACACTACATGGTTAATCTCCGAAATGGACCCGATCAAGTACGTCTTTGAAAAACCTGCTCTCACGGGAAGGATCGCCCGTTGGCAGATGTTGTTATCAGAATACGACATCGAGTACCATGCTCAGAAAGACGTCAAAGGGAGTATTTTAGCCGATCATTTGGCTCATCAACCGATTGACGATCAAGAATCAGTCAAATTTGACTTCCTAGACGAAGATGTCATGTACTTAAAAATGAAAGATTGCGATGAACCGCTACCCAGTGAAGAACCAGAACTAGGTTCCCAATGGGGACTAATCTTTGACGGAGTTGTCAAAGTTTACGAAAATGGAATTGGGGAAATCATCGTAACACCTCAGGGTACCCACATTCCTTTCACTTCCCGACTGACATTCATGTGCATAAACAACGAGGCCGAATACGAAGCTTGTATCATGGGTCTCGAAGAAGCAATTGACTTAAGGATTAAGAACTTAGATGTGTATGGAGACTCAGCCCTAGTTATCAATCAGATCAAAGGAGATTGGAACACATGCCAATCAGGATTGATTCTGTACATAGATTACGCGAGAAGGTTATTACCTTTCTTCAACAGAATCGAGTTTCATCATATCCCTCGTGAAGAGAATCACACGGCTGATGAACTAGCCACTCTCTCTTCCATGATTAGTGTAGGTCAATGGAATGAAGTACCTAAGATTGACATAATGCGCCTTGAAAGGTCCGCTAACATTTTCACAATCGAAGCAGTCATCGATGATAAACCTTGGTATCATGATATCAAGTGCTTCCTTCTGAAATAAGAGTACCCGCCTGGGGCATCCAGAAAAGACAGGAAGACTCTCAGAAGACTGGCTGGCAGCTTCTTTCTGAGCGGTGATACACTCTATAAGAGAAACTTTGACATGGTCTTGCTCCGATGCGTAGACAGACCAGAAGCAAACATGCTGGTAAAAGAAGTTCACGAAGGATCCTTTGGCACTCATGCCAATGGACACACAATGGCGAGAAAAATTCTGAGATCAGGATACTATTGGTTGACCATGGAATCTGATTGCTACAAGTACATGAGGAGGTGTCACAAGTGTCAGATATACTCAGACAAAATCCATGCACCGCCAACACATCTCAAAGTTCTCTCTTCCCCATGGCCTTTTTCTATATGGGGAATCGACATGATTGGCATGATCGAACCCAAAGCTTCAAACAGACATTGGTTCATCCTGGTAGCCATTGACTACTTCACCAAATGGGTCGAAGCAGCGTCATACACCAATGTAACCCGGCAAGTGGTGGTCCAATTTATCAAGAACAATATCATCTGCCGTTATGGTGTTCCAAGCTAGATCATTACTGATAATGGATCTAACTTGAACAACAAGATGATGAAAGAATTGTGTGCTGAGTTCAAGATTAAACACCATAACTCATCTCCCTACCGGCCTAAGATGAACGGAGCGGTAGAAGCGGCTAACAAGAATATCAAGAAGATTGTTCAAAGTGTAGAATCAAAGTACTCCTTCTACACCAGTGCACCTGAATGAAGGATCAACTGTGTCAGATACAAATGATCCATCTGATATCCCCGATAGAGTTCTTACCTCTTAAGACCAATTGAATAGTACTGTCACCCCCACATGGTCTACTTCTCCTAAGCAAGGCAGAATTGCTATTTTGAACCAGTGATACTTTTCATTCCCTGCCGTGGCCGAGTATCCAGTCGTGTTCATCTATTAGTCTGTATGTCACGCCAGTTTTGTCAGCATAAACATGCATGCATCATGCACTATTGATTCACATTCATAATCATATTCTATTGCTATCACTCTGGTCATATTCACTCGCCAAGTGGAAAAGTCCTTTTAATCAATCGAGTTGTCAGTTCTTTCCTCGTCAGGAAATGTTTTGTCTGAACAATCTCTCTCCCCCAGTTTATTTCTGGATTGGAGACGGTCCTCGACCACTTTGATAACTTGAACCTCTGAAAGGCAAGAAGACATTCGACAAACATCACTCTTCACCATTGAAGATGATATTTTCGCTTTCCCGGATTAAGGAAAATCCTAAGAGAAAGACTCTCAACCAAAGACGCTCGACAATACATTGGTTTTTCTCCTAAGAAATTCGATGTTAATGAAGTCATCAGCACCTCAAAATTGGATCACATCGAAAGATCTCGAAGAAAAGTATGATGTAATATCCCCGAGCAAAAAGAAAAGTAGTCTTTCAAGAGACTCGTTTTTTCCCGGTAGAGTCAATAAATGGCATCTCCAACAGAGAAATTTGTACACCTCTGCAGCTCAGACGAATGGGTACCCCCAACAAGTCTCACCTCAAACTTTTTCCATCAGATGGTATCTCCCCAGTAAAACTCGGTGAGAAGTTTGATGAATACCGCTACAAATAGCGTCCCTTGTCAAGAAAGAAACTCGACAAGAAGAAACTGAGACCAGTTTCGTGGCCAAAATAAACCAGGATCGAGGGGAGGTTTATTACAAAAGAAACTGAGACCAGTTCCGTGGCAAAAAAAACCAGGATCGAGGGGAAGTTTATTTCAGAAACTGAGACCAGTTTCGTAGCAAAAAACCAGGATCGAGGGAAGGTTTATTACAAAAGAAACTGAGACTAGTTCCGTGGCTGAAGACCAGGATCGAGGGGAAGTTTTACCCTTTTCTAAGTATCATTGCTTAGAAAAAGAAGATGGATGAGCCAACCACTGACATTCATAACCATAATCAAAATTTCGGGTATTCCGATATTTAATCCTCTTGCACCCCGAATGCCCGAATACCTTCGCCATTCACACCTTCGAGTCCAAGAAGATTAAATAGGGGCATCTGTCATACCCCAAATTTTGACCACCAAGATTTCTCATCATTGTGAAGATTATTACCATAATATGGATGTACCATCATGCCTCATCAATCTCCCAAATATGGTTGAGCATCCACCATAATCAAGAATTAGGGTTTTGAGCCCTCCCAGAACACTTAGACAAAAGATCAATCAAGAAATGACATGATATTCAACTTGTCTAACCTCAAGAACATCCAAAAAGGATTAAGAG